>OU343223.1:78533912-78657579 GCA_910596185.1 Chrysanthemum makinoi
ACTATCCATATTTTCAATATTTGATTCAATAGTTTAAGTTGATTGTACTTTGTCATGCATCTTTTGCACATCAGCCTCATCGTATAGTTTTAATACCTCTGAGATGAGTTTGTCTTTGGATGGGCCAGCTTTTGGTGAAGATGAGACCTTGGGAGAAACCATTGGAGAAATGCTAGCCATAAAATTATGTGTGCAGTAGGTCCATCATCCACATCAGAGTCGTATGCATCACAATCAGCGACTTGAAAGGCATTCTGAGGATTGTGACCTATCTCCTGAATAGGCTGCTCATCCACATCTGCATCATAGGTCTTGGCATTGCCCTCGCAAGAAACAACAACTCTCTTCATCCAAAGCAGCACCATTATCCTAGCTTGTACAAGCATATCTTATCTCTGAAGTAATCAGCATTCTGAGGCGTTTTGGCGATTGTAGTTCCTTGCAATGTGTCCTTCACCTCCACAATTTAACATTTGATTGGCTTTGGGCTTGACCTGATTTCCATTCCTTCTTCTATTCTGATTTGCAGGATAACCTCTACCAGCTCCACCTCTTGCTTGTTCGTACTGTCGTTCTTGAACTGGCTGTACCATAACCTTCCCATCTCTGACAGTGGCTTGATTATGTGGGTTGGAATCAGTTCTGAGATTGTTGTTGGTGTGTGGAAGAGAGTTCATGTTTTGACTATCAAGAAGCCAGTTGATTAATGATGTTTCCCACATGTGCATCAGCATCAGCTTGTTTGAACATAGGATCAGGAATGAGTTGAATCATTTGATGAGCTTGTGATTCCGATGTTTGAGTAAAATGCAGTTGAATCATTTGATGAGCTTGTTTCACCTGGATTTGTTTTGAATTGTTCAAGAATCCTCTTTTCAAACATGGCATGTCCTCATTCTGAAGAAGGAAGGCATAGAGTTTTCTCAGTTTGTATTCTTAAATCCTTTAGTGAGCTTCACAGAAGTGACAAACTTGTGCCATTCGGGATTCATGTTGTTCACAAATTTTGAGTTCAGCTGAATGTTAGCCATAGTCATTCTGATGTTCCTCATATCATTAACAAGCTTGTGGAATCTCACATAGTACTCATAAACACTCTCATCTGGTTTCATCTTGAAGTGTTCAAATTCATCATAGAGTTGTGATTCTCTGTCTTCCATAGTTAATTCAGACCTGAGAGAACATCTTGACATTATCACACACTGCCTTGGCTTCGGTGTTGTGATTGATCAATTTGTAGATATCTTTTGGAAGACCTTGAAGTACGATGTTAGAAGCCCTGATATCAGCATCGAATCTCTTTTTCTCCTTATCATCGAGCTCATCATATGTCTTTGGTCTGTCAATTCCATAGATCATTGTTCCATCTTCAGCTGTATCAATTAAGTCTCTAGTTGTCTCAACCCGATATGGTCCTTCATAAATGGATTTGAGAATGTTGACTCCATTTTCCTTTCCAAGACAGTACAATCTTATTCGTTGAGCCCAAGAGTCGTAGTCAGTTCTGTCAAGCATGGGTGGACGAGTATCTGAACCAGCTGCTTAAACATCCTCGGCAACAGTGGAGATGATTGTAGAAACGTTGGTAGACATGATGACAAATTAAACGGATTTTATATCTCTATGATTAAACCGGGAAATAGATTTCTTTCACGGATTTTTACTAAATCAAGAGAACCTTAAAAATCACCCAAGTTGCTAGAAAATTATGCACCAAGTCGCTAACTACTAATTCGCTATTCCACCAAGTCGCTAAAGTCCCAAGTCGCTAAACAAAAGACAAGTCGCTAAATAGCAACTCGCTAAGCCTCTAGTCGCTAGCAAAATTTTGGCAGCAATTCGCTAAGATACAAGGCGCTAAAGAATCAAGTCGCTAAATAGCAACTCGCTACTTACCAAGTCGCTAACACCAAGTCGCTACCCGTAGTGGAGAATCCACTACTTGTACTGTTAGTCGCTAAGTCTAAGTCGCTACCTCCACAAAGCGCAACTCGCTACAAAAATGTAAAGCAAGTCGCTAGCAAGAAAAGTAATACGGAGTCAAGTCGCTAGCAAAAAAACTTCACAAACATCACTTTTCAATCCAAAAACAACCCAACCAAGATGATTCAAGCTTACCAAATGAAAACCTAAACACTTGTGATGATTCTAAACAAAAAGTACTAACAAAATCCAAGCTTTAACACAAGAAATCAACCAAATGATGCACAAACCACTAAACTTTTTCAAACTAAAAAACCGCCTAAAAACCACTAGAAATCCAAAGATGTGCAAGATATGATCTAACCATGGCTCTTGATACCAATTGTAAGATATTGGATTTCAACACCACTAAACCATAATCACAAGAGGCGTACAAGGAGGTTTTTAGAGAGAGAAAGTTAGAGTTTTAGGGAACTTAGTGAGAGAAAGAAAAATCTTATTATGAGCTCCAACTCTCTACCTTGGAAGGTAGAGAGTATTTATAGTCTTACAATAAAACGCCACACAACGGGCTGTGGATCAGGCATACAGTGGGTAAAGACCCGTCCGTCCTCCACGGTGTTACAAAACTAAATACTACTTAACATAAAAGTACTATGACTACGAGCTTTCTAACGATTACATATACTTGAGGTGACCGACTCTTTAATACCTGGAATTTCTAATTCCTAACAAACATTGATCAGACATATAGACATTAGCCGGGTTTTTTTTAACTAGCTTAAAGTCCGAGCTCAAACTGTCACATAGAAGCTATGAGAGAGAAAGATAGCAACTTATCTAATGGAGCCGGACGGGTGCCAAATTAATATTATTGGGTTATTATATATATATATATAATATATATCATATATATATATATATATATATATATAAACATATACATATGGGGTGGGTTATTATGAAAAGTTTCTTATAATGAAAAGAATAGGAAGACATGTGGAGGTGACATGTATCACCTTTGCCACATCATTATGCAACGTCATGTGACATGTGTCACCCCTCATCCCCCGCAAAAAAAAATTCCCGCCAAAAAAAATTTTGTTTTAGGTAAAAGAAAAATTTTCCCGCCAAAATTTATTACTGCATCACAGTTACAAAATTACTGCATCACAATCATAATTGTGATGCAGTAACTTATAATCTTAATGCACTAAAATCATGATTGTGATACACTAACTTTATAACCGTGATACAGTAACTTATAACCTTAATGCACTAATAAGTATTGGTGCATCTTTATTATAAGTTACTGCATCATAGTTAATAGTTAAGTGCATCAACTATGATGCATGATGCAACATCTTATAACCTTGATGCACTAAAATCATAATTGTGATGCGGTAACTTATAACCATAATGCACTAATAAGTTTTGGTAGATCTTTATTATAAGTTACTGCATCATAGTTAATAGTTAAGTATATCAACTATGATGCATGATGCAGTAACTTATAACCTTGATGCACTAAAATCATAATTGTGATACAGTAACTTATAACCTTAATGCATTAAAATCATGATTGTGATGCAGTAACATTATAACTGTGATGCAGTAAAAAAATTTCGCGGGAAAATTTTTTATTTTCTTTTGCCCAAAAAGAATTTTTTTTTGTGGGAATTATTTTTTTCGGCCGGGTGGAAGGGGTGGGGGTGGTGTGGTGTGGGGCATGGTGATGTGGCATGGTGATGTGACAAATGTGACACATGTTACCTCCACATGCCTTCCTATTGTTTTCACCACACCCCACCCCCTCCCCCCCCCCCGAAATTTTTTTTCCCACCAAATTTTTTTACTGCATCACAGTTATAAAGTTACTGCATCACAATCATGATTTTAGTGCATTAAGGTTATAAAATACTGCATCACAGTTATATAGTTACTGCATCACAATCATGATTTTAGTGCATTAAGGTTATAACCTTGATTTTAGTGCATCACTAGTGGATGCACCTTAACTATTACTTATGATACATAACTTATAATAAAGATGCACCAAAACTTATTAGTGCATTAAGGTTATAAGTTATTGCGTCACAATTATGATTTTAGTGCATTTAGGTTATAAATTACTGAATCACAGTTATAAAGATACTGCATCACAATCATGATTTTAGTGCATTAAGATTATAACCTTGATTTTAGTGCTTCATAATTGATGCATTTAACTATTAACTATGATGCAGTAACTTATAATAAAGATGCACCAAAACTTATTAGTGCATTAGGGTTATAAGTTACTGCATTACGGTTATAAAGTTACTGCATCATAATCATGATTTTAGTGCATTAATATTATAAGTTACTGCATCACAATTATGATTGTAATGCAGTATTTTTAGAACTGTGATGCAGTATGAATTTTGGCGGGATTTTCTTTTTTTCCCAAAACAAAATTTTTTTTGGCGGGGAAAAATTTTTTTTTGCGAGGGGGGGGGGTGGGTGGGGTGGGGTGGGGGAGACACATGTCACATGACATGGCATGGTGATGTGGCAAAGTGCACATGTCACCTCCACATGCATTTCTTTCTTTTCATTATAAAAAACTTTTCATTTTAACCCTACCATATATATATATATATATATATATATATATATATATATATATATATATATATATATATATATATATATATATATATATATATATATATATATATATATAGGATAAAGATCAAATAAAAAGACAAATATTCGTACAAAAAATATATATATATTTTTTTAAATTCTCGAAAATTTGCCAAAAAATTCCACAAGATCGGGTATGATGGTGTATGAAAAAGTTGTGATTTTTTTTTCTTTCTAAAAGTAGATATTTTTTTAGAAAAAAAATTATGAAAAAATACGTTTGCGCATTATATCGTTTTTTTGTACATCAAAAATTGGTATTTGCACCCAATTTCTTTTGACTTTTTGCATCAAAATAAAATTGCGCATCTAACTAAAACAAGTTAAAAATTTTGTGCATCAAAATTTTTTTGCGCATCAAAATTCGTTTTTTGTGCATTAAAAAAACGTATCAAAACTCAAAATTATAAAAAAACGTTTTCACAAAAGTTTTATGCACCAACATACCCAATCTTGTAGAATTTTTTGGAATTTTTGGAGAATTTAAAAAAAAAATTATTCTTTTTACGGATATTTGTCTTTTTATTTTAACTTTACCTTATATCTATATCTATACTATATAAAATGGAAAAATGGTCAAAGTGGAAAAAGTGAAAAATGTTGAAAACATGGTCAATAGAGAGAGAAATAAATAATATAATTAATACTCTTATTAAAACACCCCATTACTTAAAAGTACAATAATTTATTCACATTGTACACAGCTTAAAAGCACATCTACCAAATTAAAAACACCAAATTGAAATCGATACCGGGTTGACCCGTTGAAACCGATACCGGGTTGACCTGTTGAAACGATACCGGGTTGACCTTCGGCTTCAAACCCTGCGTGCTGACCCGGTTTAATTTGACATTTTTTCGACCACAACCTATCGGTTTACTCGGTTTTAAATCGACCTGTTTTTTTATCGAACGGTTCAACCGATTGAACCACCGGGTGAAATCGGGTTTCAAATTTGACAAATTATATGAGAAATGATGAAGTAGTTGTGGAACCCGTGACAATTTTTTTGAAAGGAGAGACCAAGTAATTGTAGTTTTTGATTTATTTTGCTTTGAGGGACTAACATAAAAAATGTTGCTCTTGCACCATTTAAGGGACTAACATATATGATGCAGTTAAAGGTAATATATATTGTATCGCCCTTTGTCCAGTGTATCAATAATGTTATGTAAGTTTATTAAAATCACAAAAAATAAATAGTATTGTTATCTTTAGCGATAATTATTTTACCTCAAACAAATAGCTTTGAACAATGCATAAATATCTATACAAATTGATAGTACAAAATAATCTTATATGGTGATATCCAATTTGCAAAGTTACAATTTTGAAAGCCAAACACCAAATGATAAACGTTACACATGTAAAAAAATTGTTATCACTGCCTAAATTCTGACAAACAAAAAAAGCGGTCACACATGTTGGCTATACCTCTAAATACAATATAATATTGCCAACTACATAATACCGTTGCTTTTGTAATGCTTGAATCTATTATTACTAAAATCTTAATAACTTAAACAATCCTATTAGAAAATATACTCACACACTTAGATCGACTCCACATAATTTTTTAAAACACTATATATTTATGCTGCTATGCAACCACGCATCAGAATTGTAGTTATTCGAAACCGATTCTCTAATGCTACAATACGTTTGTTGAAAGAAACTTATGAGTCATCGGAACTTTGCAGAAACTAGATATCGCTGCCGCTAGCGCGGGTAATTTTTCTAGTATATATATATATATTATATATTATATTATATATATATATATATATATATATATATATATATATATATATATATATATATATATATATAATATATTATATATATATATATATATATAGAATCCGGATCGATTGAGAAGATTTTCAAAAATGATAGATTTTTAACTTTGATTCAAGTTTTTCAAACGTAAAATTCATTTTAATATTATGTTAATCCAAAATGAGTAAAAAAATTTCGAATCAATGTTAAAAAATCTCTCCATTTTGCGATATAAATAAAAAAACTGAATCTTCTGTACACATTTAAGGAATCATTAGCTTTACTCAATTTTAGCAATGATTTGTGAATCAAACTTGTGATTTATAGATTCGATTCACTATAAAATTATGTTTACTTGTGAATCAAATCAAAAAATATGAATCAATTTGCTCAAACGTTGATTTCTCAATCTTCTCAAAATAAAGACCTTCTCAATAGAACCGGAGCCTATATATATATATATATATATATATATATATATATATATATATATATATATATATATATTATAATATATATTATATAATATTATAATATATATATATATATATATGGAAGGGTTATTTTCAGAACCAAATAAAATGCGAGAACTGCGAGAACTAGCATCAACCAATCAGATTTTTTTGAATATTTATTTTTATTAATTAATTCAAAAGGGTATAATGGTAAATTACTTTTATTGTATATTTGATTTTTTTTTTTACAAAAAACGTTTTTTTAGTTTTCGTAATTCAAGGCTTTAAAAAAAAAAAAAATTGTGTGCACATGTGTTTTGCATTATGTGATAATTGTATTTTCCGTTTATGCTTATGTGTTTTGCATTTGCACATGTATTTATAAAAAAATATTACATAAATATGTATACAAAAGGGTATAATGGTAAATTACTTTTATTGTATATATATATATATATATTTTTTTTACAAAAAACGTTTTGTTAGTTTCTGTAATTCAAGGCTTAAAAAAAAATTGTGTGCACATGTGTTTTGCATTATGTGATAATTGTATTTTCCGTTTATGCTTAGGTGTTTTGCATTTGCACATGTATTTATAAAAAAATATTACATAAATATGTATACAAACAACAAAACTTTATTAATACATTTATGCAATTTTATACAAACAATAAAAGTTTATTAAAATGTATTACATAAATATGTTTTATTACAAATATATGAAGCGTGCACATGTGCATAATACAGTGTCTTTAATAGTTGGTTCATATTTTAGGCGTGTGCTTGTATTCCTCGTCTTGTTCAAAAATCCATGAAATCTGCACATGTTTTTTTAATTCTTGTGCACATATGTTTTTCCTCATTGGCCATTCTAGATCTCTTTGTATACAAATGTGCAGTTGAGTTCGTCCATATGCCCTTATATATACGTATGTGCATTCTTCATATTGCTCATTATACTCGAACCTGTAATCACAAACAAATAATATATGAATTATTTATCATAACAACTAACAAAACATATATGCACAATCCTTTCATAACAACTGAAATTAAACAAAATAAACAAGTTCATGAAACTGTAAAAACACATATGCATAGAAGGTTTCAAATTCACAACTGTAAAAACACATATGCACACTCGAAAACATATGTGCAAACTGAGACCCGGTAAAGAACATATTTAACAAGAGCATGAATATATACGCGGTAAAGAACATATTTATCAGTAGGCTCTCATAATATGAAGCTTCCACTCTTAACAGTAGGCTCTCATAAATAAAGAAAATACATGTGTATAATCATTTAGACGCAATAATATTAGAAAATACATGTTCATAATCATTTAGAATATATTTGCATAATCATCTAAGTGTGTATAATCTTCCCTAGCTTAAAAAAGTATAGTAACTAAATGAAACCCAATAACACCATCACAATAAACAATACAAAAAGATATAGCAAGTCCGCATTTACATATAACGGAAAAATTCATTCACAAATAAATAAACCAAAAACAAAAATTAAAAAAAAAAATAAAAAAAATAAAAGAAATATCTAACATGTGTAGAGTCTCTTTATACTTCCCACATTCATCTAAAAACTAAACACAACACTAGCTCTCTACCTAACGACGGCATCACTTTAACTGTACAATTTGATTATATACTCAATGCATGGTTAATTACAATAACCATATAGCTTAAAATAAATTGCATACGTTTAATTTACACATAAATCACAAACTCAATAAATAATGACGTTATCACACTAAAAAATTAACCATATAGCCTCATTTGATCTATTGTTGAAAGCTCCGAAAATCATAACAATCACCCTATAAAATTTCAGATCGAAACACATATTTCGTTTTCATATCGAAAGCCAAAAAAAATTAGATTGAAAGCCAAAAATATCATATTGAATCGATGATCATATCGAAAAAATATCAGATCGAATCTAAATTAGATTGAAAGCAAAAAAAAGTAGATCGAAAGTAAAAAAAAACACAAAGTAAAACTATTTGTGATATACTAGACAAACCTGATTAAATGTATATTTTTTTTCTATCAATTGCTAATATTCAGATGAGTAGAGAACATTGAGATGATGATGGCGGCTTATGAGCAGTTTGAAGTGAATGATATGGAGGTATTTTTTTTGTTAACCTAATTACTATTAGAAAAATCCTTATTAATAGGGACGGTTATCAAATCTAATGAGATAAAATACCATTAATGCCCCTCCTTCTCTAATGAAATAGTTCATCATCTTTCACTAAATTACATTTATGCCACAAAGCATTACATCCATTGATCAATTAATCTAATGGCTACGATCGGTTCTCGCAGTTCTCGCAATTTATTTGGTTCTGAAAATAACCTCACACTATATATATATATATATATATATATATACATATATATATATATATATATATATACATATATATATATATATACATATATATATATATATATATATATATATATATATATATATATATATATATATATATATATATATATATATATATATATATATATTCATGTATGTATATATATATATGTATATATATATATATATATATATATATATATATATATATATAGGGGAGAGTTAACGTGAGATCAACCTTAAAGTTGTAAAAATAAGATCAAGTCTAAAAAACCACTAAAACATTTATAAATAACTATTTTAGCAATAATACACATAAAAATAATATTTTAATACAAATTAACATTGTAGCAATTAATAACCAAATGATACATCAGTTTGGATTAGTGATACACCTGATACATATGACTCTAATATTCCAAATTCTGATACACATACAAAAACCTGATACACATTACACTTCTAATCAAAGTGTATCACCTAGGTTTCGTAAATTTTAAAAAGAAATCTATCAAAACTTTAACAATTTTTAGTTGTAGTTAATAAAAAAATAATTTTTTTTGTAAGGAGAGTGTCGCTTGTCAAATTTTAGTTGGATCTCATTTTAACAACTTTAAGGTTGATCTTATTTGATCTAGATTCTACATACATGTATATATATATACATATATATATATATATATGTATATATATATATATATATAATATATACATGTATATATAGACATGTATATATATACATGTATATATATACATGTATATATATCATGTATATATATATGTATATATATACATATATATATATATAACATATATATATAATACATATATTATATATACATATATATATATATATATATATATATATATATATATATATATATATATATATATATACATGTATATATATATATATATATATACATATATATATATACATATATATATATATATATATATATATATATATATATATATATATATTATATATATATATATATATATATTATATATATATATATATAGCCTTCAATCATCAAAAAAACAATAAAGCAGCAATGATGGATGAGCAGACACTAGGGCCAAGTAATACTGCAATGCCTTGGTGTGTATTCATCCATCACCAATGCTTTATTATTGTCTATATGAATAATAGTTTGGGTATTCATGTACCGTGTTCTCAACTCTAAGCATCTGAAATGTCACTACATATCTGTAACACAAAAGAGATAAGTATTATTTGAATTTTTAATGCCATATTTGTATATGCAGTTGCTATATTTGTATGTCTATAGTTATGATATCTTAAATTTATAGTCTGGATGTTCATTTACCGTATTTTAAAGTCTAAACCTTATACATGGCTATTTCAGAAGTTCATTTGATAGGTTATTAGACGGCTATAACAGAAAATAGTTTAGTATTGTTTTAATTTGTAATACCATATTTGTATATCCAGTTGGTATATATATGCATACTTATGATATCTTAATTTTATAGGCTTAATGCACTGGATTAATAGCAATCAAATGGCAAAGATGATTAATTGCTATGTTGGCTTTTGTATAAGCATAATTGACACATAACCGTATCTTGGCAGGGTACCCACAACTTCTATCCGGGTGCAGCCATGGCGAACGTGTTTGGTAGTTATAACAACTACTAATTTGAGCCTTGGCAAATATTGAAAAACATACGATTTCAAAATATGTTGTAGCAGCTTGATTTAAATTAGAAAAAAAAATTATAAGGAAATGATGATAATTCTGCGTGTGATCTCTTTTATACATGTGCTTTGCACATAACTGTTTCTTGGCAGGGTAACCAGGCCTTGAGTCTGGCTGCAGCCATGGCAAATTTGTTGAGCTGGAACATAAATCACATATATGAGCCTTATTAGTTCCTTTAAAGAAAAAGATATTGCTTTGTGCAAAATAAATGCTGGCCCCTGATTTTTGGGTCTTTGTCATACGCAATCTTCCATTCCTTTTATAATCCCAACTTGTTCTTCTACAATCATGCTTTCCAGCGTTGTATAACCAGTGGATTAGAGAAAGAGGGAAGAACTTGTAATTATATTGTTGTTTGTCTGCTATAGACTAGGAACTAAGTTGTAATAGACATGTAACATCGTATGTCAACATTGAGAAATAAAAAACGTGATGCACTTTACAGTGCAAGATTCCAGTGAACTATATCTTTTCTTTAACTAAAATTTTCTCACTTTAAAATTTTTTGCTTATTAACCAGAATCTTTCTACTTTAAAGGCGGCCACGTTCTTCATTTTTTAATATTAATAGACGATCTTGAACATAGTTACCCATTCTACGTTCCCACAACAATGCCTTTTGTTATTTCAATAATCTAGCGATTCACTTGGTGCAGGCTTTTGCTCAAAGAGCGTTGAGAAAGCAAAAGGGATTGTAGAGGGGACATAGAAAGGTTAACTATGTTGACTTTTTGTCTATTACAATTATTTATAAAGTACATAATAACATTATGTTAAGACATAATGTTGTACAGAAATGTATTTGGTTACCTAAACAACTACCTTTATATATGTATTATTTACTCACATTATTTTGTAAGTGGATGGTTTAATCTCATAATTTAGATTGGGATTTAAAAAAAGGCCTTTTACACTACTAAAGCCCTATTTTTGAATTCCACGCAAAAGAGAATGGATAGGAAGATAAGAACTTTCATTTATGTTGTCTATTATAGACTTTAAATTGTACTACCAATAAACCTGTAATAGACATTTAACATCATGTGTCAACATTGAGAAATAAAGAATGTGGTGCACTTTAAACTGCAAACTTCCAGTCAATCGTATATTTTCTTTAATTAAAATTTCCCACTTAAAAAAATCTGCTTATTAACCAGAATTTTTTCACTTTAAAGTCCACCACGTTCTTCATTTCTTAATATTGAAAGACGATGCTGAACATAGTTACCCATTCTAGGTCCCCACTACAGTGCCTTTTGTTATTTCAAAATTCTAGCAATTCGCTTGGTGCAGGCTTTTGCTCAAAGAGCGTTGAAAAAGCAAAAGGTATTGTAGAGGGAACTCAGAAGGTTTAAGTATGTTAATTTTTGTCAATTGCAATTGCTTGTAAAGTACATAAGAATATTATGTTACGCATAATGTTCAAGCCTGATTTATGAGATGTAACAATATATCTATGAAATAATGCGTGTAATGATTCGTTTTCTTTTTTTATCTTTTTCACCTATCTAATTCAGTAAGAGTCCGTTGGAATCAATCCTAAACTAGAATTCAAGTGTTAGTAATTAATATGTAATAGTTAGCTTAATTAAGGCTTTTAAGTTAGTAATCAATGCTAGGCTCATGTAGAAAGCCCATGAGCCTATCCAAAGCCAAATAAGGAAAGGATGGGAACATGGTGTGTTGCCCTAGTTCCCTCCTATAAATAATCTTGTAAACTACCATTTGGGAGTTGGTTGTTCATTTCATATCAATACACACGCATAACTTTTCTCTAAAACCTACGCGATTGTTTGTGTTGTGTTCAACCGATCACCTTTGTCTATATTTCTTCTATTGGTGCTTGTGTTACAAATATGGGAACCTAACAGATTCATCACTTCCTTTTAACATTAAATAGCTTGATCTTTTAGGTGTGTTGCGTTACTTATCTGCTTATCTGATTAGTTTATATTTTTTCACCACTTGAAATTGTTTAATGCATGTTGCCAGATTCAGTTCCACAAAAACCTCTAATCATTGGTAGAGTAAATTTAACCAAAGAAAGATGTAAAACAAAAGAAAATGGTGTGATAAGTAATCTGATGCGGATTACCTTTTTGCACCATCTTCTTCTGTTTCTCATCTATCTTTGGCAATTGCATCCTATTATTGATTAGAGCCTTTTATGCAACTCGAACTGAAAATATGTAATAATATGTTTTTTATCAGAGACATTAAACATTGTATGTCAATATAAACAACCAAATAATACTTTGCATTCTTTGTTTGTTAATATTGACACGTGATGTTTAACATAGCTGCTTGCTCTTATCTTTCTTCTCCAGTTTCTTTTGTTACTTCAATCACCTAACAATACGTCTGGTGCAGACTATTGTGCAAAGACTGATTGAGTAGCAAAAGGGACTGGAGGGGGAGATAAGAGATTCCAATTATGTTGTTGTTTCTCTGTTGTAGGTTTTAAATTGTACTAGGAACTAAGATATAATAGACACGTAACATCATGTGTATGTTAGAACTATAAGAGTTGGGCAATCAATCCGTACAACTATAACACACACAAAGTTTGAGCACTATTTAATCCACAGTAGATTCCCTCACATAAACACTATAGACACAGTAAACATGGATCGGGCATATATACATCGGCCTTTTTTATCATCCCTGACACAGAACTGTATCTTGGCAGGGTACCCACAACTTCCATTCGGGTGCAGCCATGACGAATGTATTGTATAATCATAATAGATGTGAATCTGACCCCTGATAAATAGCAAAAAATAAGCGCTTTCAAAATACGTCATAGCACCTTGATTTGAATACAAAACAAAAAAACTTTATGAGGCGATGATGATGTTTCTACGTGTGAGTTCTTTTATGCATGCAATTTGTACAGAACTGTCGCATGGCAGGGTAACCAGATCATAATTGTGGCTGCAGCCCTGGCACGTGTTGAGCTGGAACATAAATCACAGATCTAAGCCTTATTAGTTCCTTTAAACAAAAAAGGTGCTAGTTTGTGGATTCATTCCTTTTATAGTCCTAACCCGTACTTCTACAATCATAGTTACCTATGATGCATAACCAGTTTCTCTAATAATAATAAGTAGCACAGACGCATCATAGTATTGCTTCTTTGTTTGGATTATGGAAACATGGATTAAGAGGCATATCAAATAATGTTGTCTGCGATCTCAGTTCACAGATTTCAATAGTACATCGGCCATGGTTGAATTCATGATTAAGGCCGGTGGACTGATACCTGCATGCTACAAGTTAGGTTGGTGCAATGGTTTTGAAACTGAAAGTATGTAGTTATTTATTTTTTTAAATGACTTGTTACTAATTTTCATCACCTATAAGAAATTCCTCTTTTTTAGCCAACTCGGATGTGCATATAGTAGTTCTGTATACATTGGTCATTTTTTTTATTATCACCTTAAAACCAGATTTCAGATTATCACATAGAAGCTATGAAAGAAAAAGGTAGATACTTATCTAATGGACCCGAGCAGATACAAAAATAATATTTTCAGATATGGGCTTACCCAAGCCAAACAAGCTACAAAGTTGTGGCACCATGCGTAGATATTCATGTTGCACTAAATTAATAACAATCAAATAGTGATGCCAATGAATTGGCATATTAGCTTCTCTATGAGCATGCTAGACATAGAGTCGTATCTTGGCAAGGTACCCGCAACTTCTATTTGGGTGCAACCATGATGGACGTGTTGGGCAATCATAACAGCTGCGAAACTCAATCTTGATAAATAGCAAAAAACATGCATTTTCAAAATATGCCATAGCAGCTTGATTTGAATGCGGATAAAAAAAAAATTATATAGGGCGATGATGTTGTTTTTGTGTTTGAGCTCTTCTATGCATGTGTTTTGCATAGAAATGTCTCCTCACAGGATAACCAGACCTTAAGTCTGGCTCCAGCCCTGCCAGAGCTGGAACATAAATCGCAGATATGAGCCTTATTAGTTCCTTTTAAAAAAAATTGATTCAATCTGTGGTTAAGGCTTGTGGATTATTCAATCTGTGTGACTATCAAGTCAGATTTAATTTAGGATGCTTCCAGGTTTTTTAAATAAAAGGTGTGTAATTCTTTATCTTCTTAAATGATCTCCTGCTAATTTGTGCTTCAAATTATTAGATGATGTGAAATTTAGGATCCTAAATTCCTAAACTGATTACCTATTTTGTTTCATCCTGTCTTTGGAATAAGATATGTTGTGAGCAGTATTCGGCTGAGAAAAAAGACTCCTGGTAAAACGTTAAACATTCTGTTCCTAAAGAGGAAACACGTGTGTATGAGGTACAAAATTTTTAAAGAATATGCATCTCAATATCGAAACTGGAAATTTTAGATATGCTATAGATGATGGTTAGTGATGATAGTTTACAATCAAGTAGTTAATTAAAATTACAAATTCTTATAAATATATTTTATATAGAAGTAGTCTTATATTATGTTTTCATTCTATTAAGGTGGATCTTCGTCAACAAACTATAATAAGGAGCAAAATGGTTAACCACCATTACAGCTGAAGCATTTGCAAGTCTACACCAAACTCATCTGCAGGTCTACACCAAACTGCTGAAAAAGATGACGAAGAACCACAATTTAGACTGACTCAAAATAGATAGTTCCGTAGTATAGGTCAATGATGCGAGCGAAAGGCGCGTTTGGGGTCAAAGGAAACTTCTTTTTCTTCGAGCAAGTTTTTCAACCTCCTAGGCAGTGAACCTAATCGTTGTAGTGTAGTATGGGGTAATCCTCAGGGATTGATATCGTTCTCTAGGGGAATATGAATGCTAGTAATAAATATATGACGAGAAAGTGGGGTTGAGGATGATTCTTTTTTTATCTTTTTATGGTTTTTTAGAAAACTAAGGTAAATATCTCAGGGCAATTGGTTTGGGGGTGGTACTTCTACCGATTATTCTACTTTAACTAATTATCTAATTATATAATTACTATAGGTAGCTATGTCTAACTGAGGTGTGCTCGTATGATGATTAAAGATGTATTCACCTAGATACTATTACTCTCTAGTTATCTTTTATTGGTCGGTTGAGTTGTCACGTCCTTTATCTTAACGCGTTGTATTCCTAAAGGTCGTAGGGTGTGCGTGGTCCCTAGTTCTTTGAGGTTATCTCTCGTACATGACCTATGAAGTCGGCAAGCCTAAGCTATTTCAATTCAGACAAGAAACAACCTAACAATAATCAATAACTAAGTTTCATAGATCTAAGAAAACACACAAGTAATTTAGCTAGACATGATAGACAAGCAAGCATACATACAATCAATCGAATATGAGATAGAAATAATGATAATTTGGATTAAAATAGGGTATGGGACCCTAAAATATTATCCAAGTCGGACTACAAACGAATTAGGGTTTTTTCTCCAAAAGCCTACCTCTCAAAATACAGAAAAATCGAATTCTATATATAGATTTACAATCGCGACGGTGTCACCTTTTGCATGAGCGTCAACTCGACGTCATTAGGGTTTCGTCTGGGGCAAGTCATCGATGGGACGGTGTCACCTTAGAGTTGTGACGCCTTCGGTCTTCAATTGGGACGTCGTCTTGATTCTAGATTTGGGCCGTCTGAGGTGAAAACTGTGAGTGAAGCCCTCCATATTTAAAGCGTGACGCCGTCAGGTTATGTGACCATAATTTCCACTGAGCCGTCGCGTGCATGTTTTGATCAACTCTTCATATAGGGACGACGTCACCCTTTGGTTGGGACGCCGTCAGGTACTGTTGATCAGTCTTGAGTGGGTTCGATCTTGACTTTTCCATTTTCTTCATGTATTTGCTCCTTTTGGTCCAAATGTGCTTCATTCCAGCATTTTACTTCCAAAAGACCTAAAAAGTAAAAAAGGAAGGAAATTAAGTAGTAAAGGATATAAAATGTGTCGAAATAGGGCTTAAATGACCCCCTAAAAGCGTACGTTTTAAATCCTTATCAAATATTCCTACACTTGGTATTTGCTTGACCTAAAGCAAATGTGCTTTTGACCAATCAATTTATAAGTTAGGGGGCATGAAGCATTTATTTAAAATAGTTTACAACAAATAAAAGCACCACAATAGTCATAACAAGCACGAAAATTATATACTAGCACCTCACAAGTGGTGTTTGGATTCTCTCATATCTCGGGTTTATATGAAATATAATACGAATGGAAATGGAAGATAAACAATCATTACCTGGCATAGTAAATAGATTACCATAAGCTTGAGACTAGACTAAACCTCCACTGCTTTGGCGTAAGCACCTAGGAACAACTATCTAAGAGGTCCTTACAAGGGTTGTAACGTTAGGCTTAGGGTAGGGAAACAAAGGGTTTTGTTGGATAGGGGATATTTAGTGGTGGCAAGTCGAAAATCTTGTGTTACAAGCATGTAAAGCGTGCCATTGCTAAGCCAAGACTCGACTCACTAACTCTACATAACTTGAAACAAAACAAACATAAAATTAAAAACATAAACATAAAGATAGATGTAGGATGGTAGCCCGTATGTTTTTCTTCATTTTTTTTCGTACCTTTTTACTCTACCATCCTCTATGATAACATCAAAATATAAGGGATTTATAGGAGCATCCCTACACTTGAGCTTTTATTTCTCTAACACTAATTGACCCGATTTGAAAAGATCAAAACACTTGGAGTATTAAATTACGTAGACAAAGGGAATTTGAATTTATCGTTCTTTCCCGTTACTCCATAAAATATTACTTTTTACCCATGAGTCCCAATCGTCCCAAAACTGTATACAAAAGATATGACTCGACTTAGCAACCATGCAAGTAACTAGATATTTGAACTAAGGATTTAGTAATGATAACAATAATGCACTAAAGATGAGTGCATACAAGGTAGGCTAAGGCAATTTGGGTGTACATTTGGGGGTGGATTGTAAACAATGCTCTTCATTGATATTCTGGAAAACCGAAACATCACGAGAACCGCGAAAAGGATAAGCTCTGAGGGGTTAACTAGGGGTATCGTGTACTAATGATGAGTACATCGCAAGGGTGTGGGGTAATTACTCAACCGATGTGGAAGATGTAATTATAATACAGGTTTCAAACAAGGGTTATCCTAATGCCTCTTTTCACTTAGTTATTCCTAACTACATAAGTGTAGTCTCACTAGCGATCTCGGAATGAATCACAAAACAAGTTCTAGAATCTATTATACTACTGGTACACTCTATAAGCATTAAAGGTGAATGCTTTTATTCCTAAAGATCTAAGGGCGAACCTCACATTTTTGGGGTGGAATTTGAGTGGTAAACGGTTTTTGTGCTAGTCATATAATTCCTATCCATGAGACGCTTTATTACGACTAAAGTTTAGCTCGTAAATGTCATAAATTTTTTTAAATTTGGCTCTAAAATGGCCCTAACGAATATTTCTCATAGTTTATTACACAAATTATCCAGGACAAGACAAATGATCAAATGAGTGAATAATTTCTTAGTTCCCATTTTATTCTCCCTCCCTACACTTAAACTGAACAGTGTCCCCAATGTTCCCCGAAAGTATCAAATTTAGGATAAAGGAAGGTAAGTAAGGAAAAGAAACTAGTACTCCCTTGATTAGCTCGGTAGGATACGTGTGAAGTTGGGTTAAATTCTTTTCCAAGAAGAATGCATGAGTAATTAGTTTCATCCAATGAGTGTTTCTTCTTCTTGCCAAATATAACCTGCACACTTATAAGAAAACAAACGAACCCTTCGCGTAAAATCGGCGGTAAAACTATATATGACACACAACTACACTAGAAAGCAAGTAAGATATAATGCTTGTGGAATGGATGTTTGCAGTTTTTTGGAAAATTAAGACCTGGGAATTTCCAAAAACTTTTAAGTTGCACAGAAAACCAAAACTGATTAATATGTTTCTACATAGCCTGACGTCGTCAGGCTTTAATCCTGACGCCGTCAGGTTGTCCTGACAGAAAGTGGTCTGCTGCATTTTTCAGGAAAAATTATGGAAAAATTACATCATAAAAACCTAGAAGAATTCCTGCAAAACATCCATTATGACTCGATACAAGCATTTGACTCTAACAAACACACATATATATCAATTTCACTAATTGTAATTCTCATGATCATGTTCTTCAAAGACGTATGTGATCTTCCCTACACTTATCTTTTTGTAAAACACCTTTATATGTAATTAAGACGAGGTTAAACACAAAATAAAGCATTTTCACAAAGTCTAACATGAGAATAAACAACAATGAAAAAAAAAATAAGACACATAAAATTTGAAAAAAAACAAAACAAGCAAACAATTAAGCATGGGTTGCCTCCCACGAAGCGCTTTTCTTTATTTATGAGTCTTGTAGCTAGACTCGAAGTCGTGCTCCTCTCATGCACGCTTACGTGCCCATATCTAAGCCACTCTAATGTTCTCTCATCTTTCTTGTAATCATATCCTAAGTCTAGGCATTTTTTATAGTATCTTTCATTTTTTTCATAAGTATGTCTAAGTCCCCATTGTTTGTCTCTTTCACTAAGTATCGGAATGGGAGCCATCCGATTACATGCTTCTATATCTTTGTGTTTAGACCTAGGGTGCGTACGGGGCATTTGATAGACAAAATCCTCAACTTCACTAGAGAATGTGATTAAACCATCAACCATCAGTTCATTCAAATTAATCATTCTCTTAAAGGGTTTTCCAAATATCACTTGAGTGAGGCTTCCATTAATAAATTCTCCTAAGTTTTCTAAAACCATGAATTCAACCAAATTGGCAAAACTTCCAACAAACACGTGTAAGTGAGTGACTGCATCAACAACATTGTTCCCTTGATAGACTAACTCATTCACCTTAATTTTATTATATAGATTCCTTGAGATTAAGTTTAAAGGCAAGAATGAATTCAAGTAAGCATCAAAACTCTCAAATCCTATTTTACAAGGGAATTGCATGTTGAAGGGGCTATCAACCTCAATTCTACACCTAGGGTCAAAACATTAGGAGGGGTCTTCTTCCATCTCAAACCTAACTTCATCGATGACTTTTCCGTTATCAATTGCCTCTCCGTCATCAAATTCCTCATCGGAATCCGAATCATAAAAAAGGGACTAAAATACACCGTTGGTCCCTAAACTTGGTTATACGTTTCGCGATGGGACAAAACTGGCCGTTATCATCGCCAGAGGTCCAAACCTTGGCCTTTAAATGCCAAACTCGTCCCTTGACCAAGATTGGCATAGTCAACTATAATGTTCTGGATTTCCTTCGAGGGTATAATAGACCATTCACATTATTGACCCAACATAGTTAAAATGTAACCCAATGATGCAGGATTTACTGAACAGGTTTTAATATTTATAATGTCTCGTTATACCTATGGTCTACCCTAATGCACTAACGAGCAGTGTACCTGGTCGTGTGTAGTGTAGTATTAGGTAAAACCGAGGTCGTCCAAAGAGCTATGTGTGTTGGATTAATACTAAGTCTAGGTGTCACAGATTTTAATATGATTTAATTAGTAAACTAATAAGGCAAATAGAAGCAAAGGTGTAATCAATAGAGGAGAGTGGTGCTAACCTAGTTATTCATCCTAGCTAGTAATGTCTACGTCTAATTACTTCCAATTACTTCAGGTGGGGTCAAAGTCGAGAGGACAACATTTTGTCAATTCGCCCTAACCTATCAGCAAAGATGCCACCACTGGAGAAGTCAGGTGTCCCCTCACAAGTCCGGTTTTTCCTGGTCCCCTAAGCCGAGTCATTAAGTTCCGCTACATGCTAGACTTATAATAGTGAGTGCCCGGGCGTTAGCAACTTAAACACTCACCCCCTAATTCTTAAGTTCATCCAAACAGTAGGTGATCAGTTGGTCAAATCGTACAAGTAGAAAGGGTCGTCAGTTGGTCATATCTTACCCTTCCCATCTCAGTCTACTCACTTAGGGTCAGTTGGTCATATCTCCTAATCAACTAGCCTCTACCGTCATTCAAAACTACCGAAACAAGGGTAGCTACCAATAAACTATGCATGCATACACTTAGAAATAATTATACGGAAGTAATATAAACGCAAAAAAAACAATTAAGGAATCATAACCAGGCCAGCACCAAGAGGTGCTTAGCCGCTCATATTAACCATACAAATCAATTCAATAATTAATGTTACAAAATACATGAATCGAAAGTAAAGGAAAGATAAAATGCTAATGCTTATCGTAGGGGAGTGATTTCTCCCTTGGAGATAGCTCTGTATGCTCCTCTAGACCTGCCTTTGGCTTCTTCCCACGTTCTTTGGTTGTGGTGTGTGAAATGGGAAGCTTTGAAATGCTGGAAATCGTGGGGTATTTATAAGCCAGATCTGGGTTACGGCGTAACTAATAAAATAGTTACGCCGTAACCATCTATTTCATTGTAAATTGCACTAGATCTGCTGGTTACGGTGTAACCTTAGAAGTGGTTACGCCGTATCTTCAATAATTCTTAGTTACGCCATATTTTAAGCACGAGTTACGGCGTAGTTATCAGCGGCGCGGAACCTCATTTGACCTAATATAATTACGTCGTAATCTTTTGGGAGAGTTACGCCGTAATCTTCTGATGAGTTGGCTTTCTGAGTCATGCTTTAGTTACGGCGTAATGTGAGGGATGAGTTACGCCGTAACTTCTTCAAAGTAAGCATACTATGATAAATCTTTAATAATTCTCCAATTCCGCGTCTCTTTAGCTCTAATGCTCGTAATTTACTTGAAAGTGAAATATAATGGAAAACAAGCGTAAATCCATATAAGTGATATAAATTACAAGCATTATCGGGGGAAATTGACACTTAATATTCAGGATAATTTGATGTTATCAAATACCCCCCCACTTGAACTCTACTTACCCTCAAGTAGACCTTATTAGATAGATTCCTAAAAAGATATCTCCCATAACCTGGAAAATATAAGTTTACAAATCCTTTATGCTAGAATAAAACAAAGCCGAACACCTCACGAAATGGGAACGAAACACTCAAATCTCTCAACTATTCTAATTGTCAATTTCAAGGTGATCACTCAATCGCACAGTCATAGAATGTATTCTATCATAAGCTTGGCGATTACACAAATCTCCACCACTAGAGTTAAGGGCTAAACAATTTTCGAAGGCAATATGGGTAGACACGACAAAGGTTAAGGGTGACTCGTCATTACTAACATGTTACGGCGAAGTGGACAAAATCAATGATACATGACCAAATCCATGGCCAAGACACCAAAGATTTCTCGTTGCATAACCTAGACGCGCTTCATGACTAAAGGGTAGGATAAGACATGGGATATATAAATGGTGTAAAATAAAAATCAAGCAGATAGTCTAAATCTATAACCAAGTCATCACCACTTACCGTCCGCCCAAAGTTCAAGCTTTGAAGTTAAGAAACCGGATCATGAAATGCCAGGTAGATGTGTCATTAGAGGACGTCGTGATGGGCACACTACCTTTTCTTCAACTGTTAGCACAATTACCAACTCCAATCTTCAAATGTGACCGAGGTGTCCTCCTCGATACTAAATCTATATAAAGCTCATAACATAGTGCTTATAACATCGCACTTTACAATAAACTAAATAACATAACTATTTTTTTTTCGAATCATTTTTTTTTGAATCAACATACACATAACAACTAAACATAATATCCCCCCACTTGAGATGAACAATGGGAATTCGGGGGGTCTTCAATGATCTTTAAGAATATGTCGTCGACGAAAGCGTGATTCCCGAACCTTTCCACTTGAACCTTGAACTTAGGCAAATGATGACTTCCCAATCACAAATAAAGACTACAGGGTAGGCTAAGGTGTATAGGTGTATCAAAATAATATATTGGGTTATCAAAATGAAATGAATGGCTCAGATGGGAGTATCTAGGGGTATCTTGCACTAAAGGAGAGTGCAACAAAGGGTGGTAAGATTTTTGGGTGATAATCCTATAATATTGCCTTCTTAAACTGAAAAGTCCAAATACATCGAGCTAACTCAACATACCTCGTCTATGGTCTCGAAATGATGCAAAGGCCAAGTTCTAAAGTTTACAAGCTACCGGCATACTCATAATTTGGTGGATTTGGGGTAAAATATTGGAAACAGATAAGGCTAATCTCACCATATAATATCAAGGGTTGTATGTGCCCGGCTAAGGTTAAGAAAAACATGTCAAAATTTTAAAAATGGCATAATTTTTCAAAATAAACTAGAAAAACGAGGGCAAAATAAAGTTCAAGAGACAATTCTACTCTCGTCCCCCCACTTGAATTGTACAAAGTCCCTTTTGTACTAAGCGTTAAATAAAGGTGTAGAGAAAAGTAGAATTAGAGCGAGAACTTCCCTGAAATTTGCTCCAAAAAGAAAGAAGGCCTACGAAAAAGAGTCGTGCCTTCGTATAAGCATCCATGAGCAAACTTCAATCCCTGAAATCACACTACCGACAAGCATAATTCTAAAGAAAAAATAAAAAATGAAAAACGAAAAACAAACCTAACTCACTTTCGTAGGAATCACGGTTGCATTTAGCATATGCAACAAGCATTTTAAACCACTTGGTGTCCCAAGTGGACGAGTGAAGTCTCGTGAGGGTTTACAGGGAACACACCCACAAAGTTCATTTAAAATACTAATACAAGGTTATTGTGTTTAAAATGAAAGAAGTAGAGCAGAGGATAGTAACGTCGTAACTCTTAGAAGGAGTTATGTTGTAACTAGGCAAAACCTGGCATACGCTGCAAGAGTGTAGCTATGGCGTAACCACTGAGATGGGATTACGCCGTAATTGGTAGTGCATCCGAAATTATGCTGCAACGGGTTGGTTACGGCATAACCACTGAGATGAGTTACGCCGTAACTATAGTCAGATCAGCATACTGCAGCAGTAATCACTCCTCCTTTCCTACAAAAATGGTTAAAAACACAAAACCCAACAGAAATGGAAATAAAACAAACGAAAGGGATAATTCGGGTTGTCTCCCGAAAGAGCACTTTTCTTTATTTACGAGTCTTTAAGTTAGACTCAGAGCCTCGGGGCCTTATGGTGGCCTTAGGACTTGGCCAACTTCCTCCATGTCTTTCATCAAGTTATGCCTGACCCAAGCGACATTGTGGCAGTGCGGAGGTATTCTTTAGTCCCGATCTTTTGAATTTTGCAAAATTTTTCCTCCGGCCCCAAGTGGTATCGAGTGAACTCATACTTTTCGGTAATAATCGGTGGTGGCCTCTTATATGGAATCCCAAGGAGTTTGCACCTCCTTTGTTCATATGCTTAATCATCGGGGTCAGTAAATTCCTCATTTCCTTGCAACTCAAGGTAATCTAAAATCCCCTCAATGTCATCGTCGTTAGATTCGGTACCTTTAAACCATTCCTCATCGAGCAAATTCTCCACCAGTACACGTTTTCATTCTTCCTTCTCATTTCTTATCGACTCTTTGTCATCCTCAACTGTTATTTCACTTGAGTTTTTAGGACTCTCGTCGTTTGAATTTTCTTTACTCATGTATTCTTTCCAAATCTTTTCCTTTGTTAACGCATCTACTTGTCCATACTTGATCTTTATCCAACTGTCAAATCCCAAGTTGTCTAACCAAGGCAAACTTGTCCTTTCCCTTATCGTTGGTTGAGGTCCAAAAGAATTCATCCTCTCTCATTCTCATTAAGCTGCTTCCCCCATTACATTTATTGTCATAAGGGTTACATGATGCCTAGAAGACTTCCCCAGGAGATTTTATCTTTTCATTCCAATGACTTCGGGTTTCATTGTTATCAGTTCCGCTTAAAGGATCTTCCTTGCAGTAGATGTCATCGTTAACCAATTCCTTTTCTGATTATGATCCTCGTATTTAATCTTGAGCTTTTTAAGAAGATTCGGGTTACTTTTAGCATTCCCGAATTGTATCGCGTACCAATCTTCAAATGTCAAATCTCCAAACTTGATATTATGTCTTTCAAGCTCGTGAGGGCACGTCCATTCTTCTTCTTTTAAACTATGACCGCCGTTGCAATACTCGCGGAAAGGGTCGCACGTAGGCCATGCTCGTGTGGATTCATCGTCAGTTATGATTATCGAAGTACACCAGTGAGTGATAGGCGGTTCCTCTTCTTCCTCAAAGGAGAGTTTTTCCAATCTCTCTTCATCAATATATGCAGCCCACATGAATTTGTTATTTTTGACCCTATCCTTATCGCGTCCTCCATCGCAAATCTTATTTCTCGGGTCATACAACGCCCAAAGATCATACCAGTCCCCCTTAGCTACGGGTATCTTTTTACACCAGTGATATTTCTTTTTAGATGGGGACATAGGGCATAAATTAATGTCGGTGGACTATCCGTTAATTACCTGTGTTCCTGATTCGTCCACTTCGAGAAATTCGTCTGCCCACGTATCCCAGTTACGCCGTAACTGGAATGTTTGGTTACGGCGTAACTCGCTTGAATCGTCCTTATTAATATCTTTCATAACCCCACGATCCCTGTCAAAAACATAGTTACGCCGTAACTCCTTAGAAAGGTTACGGCGTAACTCCGATCTGTCAACGGGATCTTCGCCAGAATCCGTATCTTTAGTGTGAGAATTAGTCTGTATCTTCGAGTCATTATCAGCAAAAATCACTTTACATTCCTTTGTGGGTTTTGATCCTTCCGGTTTAGTGTTATTCATCCTTACTTTCTAACTAAGCTTTTCCACCAAGGATTCAAGGTTTTTTAGGGTTGTGTCATGATTGGAAAGACTTCTGTCAGTGTTTTCCTGGAATTCTTTTAGCCACTCATCTTGCTCCTTTTGTCTTTGGGCTGAATTTTCCAGGAATTTGTTTATTGTCTCTTCAAGGTTGGGCTTTCTTTCTCCAAAAGGCCCACGGTTGTAATTTCCACGATACCCGTTACTATTTCGATTATCTCCATAAAACGATCGATTTTCTCCATATTTAGCTTCTTTAATTATATTTTCTTTGTTAACGTGAGGACAATTCTTGGTGAGATGTCCTCCCCCACAGCTTTCACAACCCACTTGGATGGCATGAACGGTTTCTCTGACTTTTAGCATATCTCAACTTAGATTTTCAATTTTGCTAGCGATGGCTGCAATTCCGTCAAAACTTCCGCCTTGGTTTCTTTTGCTTCCTCCATCATGCCATTTTTGGGAGTGATTGGCCATTTTTTGAATGACTTCAATTGCTAAAGTAGGAGTCATGTTCGTGATCGGTCCTTGATAGTCCAGCATCTGTCTTGTAGTCACGTTGATTCCTTTGTAGAAGATGTTGACTTTTTGCTGGTTGTTCAGATCATGTGTGAGACATTTGTAAAGGAGATCGTTGTATCTATCCCAGGCCTGATACAACGTTTCATCGTCTTCTTACTTGAAATTATGGATCTCCAAAAGCTGGTTAGAAATCTTCGACGGAGGACAATACCTCTGAATGAAGTGCTTCTTTAGTAGAGCCCAAGTATTAACTGCACCGGCAGGCAATCTTTCAATCCATCTTCTGGCAGCCCCAGTAAGAGTCATGGGGAATACCCTTAGCATAACAGCGTCATGTGACACACCCGAAATGTTGAAAAGGCTTGCAATGTATAGGACATTTTCAACGTGCTCATATGCATCCTCGTCCTTGTTTTCTGAAAAAGGGTTAGCACGAAGCTCCTTCATAAATTGGTCTTTAATTTCGAAACGGACATCAGATCCATATCTTTGGTCTTACGAGACCCGAACCTTGTTCTGCTCTTGTCAACGCCAAATATTCCTCAAGAGTGAGGTCATCAATGTTAACAACTTCCATGGTACATGAAAACTTGAAAAGTGATCGTGAGAATTTGAGAAATTTTAAAACAAAACAAAAATGAAAGACTTAATAGCAATCCTAATTTACTGACTAGGTTTTAATATTTATAATGTCTCGTTATACCTATGGTCTACCCTAATGCACTAGCGGGCAATGTACCCGGTCGTGTGTAGTGTAGTATTCGGTAAAACCAAGGTCGTCCCAAGAGCTATGTGTGTTGGATTAATACTAAGTCTAGGTGTCACAGATTTTGATATGATTTAATTAGTAAACTAATAAGGCAAATAAAGGCAAAGGTGTAATCAATAGAGGAGAGTGGTGCTAACCTAGTTATTCATCCTAGCTAGTAATGTCTACGTCTAATTACTTCCAATTACTTCAGGTGGGGTCAAAGTTGAGAGGACAACATTTGGTCAATTCGCCCTAACCTATCAGCAAAGATGCCACCACTGGAGAAGTTAGGTGTCCCCTCATAAGTCCAGTTGTTCCTGGTCCACTAAGCCAAGTCATTAAGTTCTGCTACATGCTATACTTAAAATAGTGAGTACCCGGGCGTTAGCAACTTAAACACTCACCCCCTAATTCTTAAGTTCATCCAAACGGTAGGTGATCAGTTGGTCAAATTGCACAAGTAGAATGGGTCGTCTGTTGGTCATATCTTACCCTTCCCATCTCAATCTACTCACTTAGGGTCAGTTGGTCATATCTCCTAAGCAACTAGCCTCTACCGCCATTCAAAACTACCGAAACAAGGGTAGCTACCAATAAAATATGCATGCATACACTTAGAAATAATTATACGGAAGTACTATAAACGCAAATAAAAAAATTAAGGAATCATAACCAGGCCAGCACCAAGAGGTGCTTAGCCGCTCATATTAACCATACAAATCGATTCAATAATTAATGTTACGAAGTACATGAATCGAAAGTAAAGGAAAGATAAAATGCTAATGCTTATCGTAAGGGAGTGATTTCTCCCTTGGAGATAGCTCCGTATGCTCCTCTAGACCTGCATTTGGCTTCTTCCCACGTTCTTTGGTTGTGGTGTGTGAAATGCTGGAAATTGTGAGGTATTTATTGGCCAGATCTGGGTTACGACGTAACTAATAAAATAGTTACGCCGTAACCATCTATTTCTTCGTAAATTGCACTAGATCTGCTGGTTACGGCGTAACCTTAGAAGTGGTTACGACCTATCTTCAATAATTCTTGGTTACGCCGTAGTTTAAGCACGAGTTACGGCGTTGTTATCAGCGGCGCGGAACCTCATTTGACCTAATAGAGTTACGTCGTAATCTTTTGGGAGAGTTATGCCGTAATCTTCTAATGAGTTGGCTTTCTGAGTCACGCTTTAGTTACGGCGTATTGTGAGAGATGAGTTACGCCGTAACTTCTTCAAAGTAAGCATACTATGATAAATCTTTAATAATTCTCCAATTCCGCGTCTCTTTAGCTCCAATGCTCGTAATTTACCTGAAAGTGAAATATAATGGAAAAAAAGCGTAAATCCATATAAATGATATAAATTACAAGCATTATCGGGGGAAATTGACACTTAATATTCAGGATAATTTGATGTTATCACCCAACCTTCAACCATATTTGTATTGGCAACGACCAACATTGAACCCTAAAATACAATCAACACACATTCTACCCAAAGCAAAAAAAATGGCACAAAACGATAAGGGGAAGGCTTTGTTGAGTTCGTTGAGGAAAGCAGACTGCCCAAATGAAAAGGGTTTGGGTGTTAAGAAGGAGAAGGATGAGGCTGACATCGTGTTATCAAAGGTTAACGATTTGGGTGAAAGGATTACAAATCTTGAAATTTTGTTTACATATCTTAAGGAAAGGAAGGAAATGAAGGAAAAGGATGATAGGGAGAGTTGTGGGTCTAGCTAAGTGTATGTTTAGATGATAGTAAACATTTGTAGTTCTTGAGAACATGAAATCGATGAATAAAAAATTAGGTTCTTATTTAAGTAATTGTGTTTGGTTGTGCATTGTATCTACTTGAAATCGTTTTGCATTTGTTAATAGGTTTGACTTACCTAAGTCATACCACAATAGTAAGTTACAATTTGTTGCCTTTCATAAGTTTGTTTGACCTGGGTAAGTCAAAATTCAAGATGTTACAATACACCATTGTCAATACATTATTGTTTACTGCTAAAGCGTTTGCATTTTCAACACATATTTTTAAACCACTGCCTTTGATTTTGCTGATACGGGGGTGTTTGGTTTTGCTGTAACAACTTTTGCTGATAAAAGGGGCTGTTTGGTTTAACTGACACAAGGGGATGTTTGGTGATACATTATGATTTAGTGCTAAAGTATTTGCATTTTCGACACATATTTTTAAACCATTGCCTTTGCTTTTGCTGATATAAGGGGGTGTTTGGTTTTGCTGATTCAAGTTTTGCAGATAAAAGGGGTTGTTTGGTTTTGCTGATACAAGAGGTTGTTTGGTTTTGTTGATACTAATTAGACTAAAATACACCCAATATCACAATACAATAACAAATTAAATACATAAAACTTAGATGATATTTTATCATTAATATAGTCTGTTAAAGATCATAAACAACTACATCAAACCAAGACCAACAACTAAACAAAAGATCCAATTTACATACCCTTTTTTACCAACCTATATTTCCAAAACTAGCACCCAAAAGACCGCCTTTATCTACCCCCATGAAAACCCAAAATTCAGGCATTATGTTCAGCCATTTTCTTAACAAAATCTTCGCTGAAACGAATAACTTCATCAATTTGACCGACAATCTGTATGAGTTGAACAAGTTGGTGTGTGTGCCTCGACTGGATTTTCGTCAGTGCATCCACACAGTCAAGCGCAATTCCCCGAGGTCCTAGAGCTTCATTCTCTTCGATCAGCTCCCTACACTTCATGATTCCTCTCTTCAGATGGTCAATGCACTTAAGAACTAGGTTTTTCAAAATCCCTTCTTGTACAGCCTCTTGTTCAAACCACACAACCATACGATCATTCAACTTTGATGAACCAGCAACCTCCATGAGTTCATTCAAAATGGGGAAATCTTCCATTGGAAATTGTTTGTGTGTGGAAAAAGTGGTGGATGGGTTTATCGGTTGGTGTGCACAAGTTAATACCGTCTCCGGTAAGAGACGATCAAGGGTCTAATAGTGATTTTTTTTTCACACTCGGTCCCTGAATTTGTCTTGGTTGCCGTTGTCATACTTAAAACTACCGCCCATTAATCACTGTAAAATACACAATAGGTCCCTAAAGTTGCCAAGTTACGTATACTACAACTTAGTTGAAGATTAAACAACACAAAACCATTAAAAGTTTGAATTTGTTAAGTCAAACTTCTAAAACATATCAAATTATCAATAAACTCCAAAACAAATATTGAGTAATGGTTTTGCAATTTTGAATTTACAAAGTAAAATATTTGAGTAATGGTTTTGCAATTTTGACTTTACATAGTCAAAATGCAAATACTACCTACAAAATAGCCATTCACCATTTTCAAGTATTGACTAACTAAAATAAACTGGAAATGTAGTTTTACTTGCTACAATCAAATTGAAATGGTAAATGAAAGTTTGACTTTCGAATGTCAAACTTGCATCACCTACAATACGCACAAACAACAACATATGAACAAGCTAATTTTAAGCAAACCATATAAACAAATACTGTACCAAAATACCAAAACTATTTTGTGTTGAAACTTAAGACCTAGATAGATCTTTGAGCACTCGTAGATCGATAGTTATGCTTATGTAATCACAAACACACTATAAGACACCTAGATAGATCTTTGAGCACTCGTAGATCGATAGTTATGCTTATGTAATCACAAACACACTATAAGACAGTCTCTAGAACTTGTATTCAAGCGGAATTTAAACACAAGAACAAACACAAATAACTAAGAACTTCGTTGATCCTCTATGGATCTTTTAATAATACTAAAACTTTGTTTTTCCAACTCGGTACATAAATCATACTATTGTGTTCCTTTTATAGACAAGGAACCCTAAACTGTTTCCCAAGAAACGTATAAACATAAAACTAAATAAGATATACATTATAACTTCCTAATAAAGCTCATGCATATCCTAACTAACTATAGAATACGCGGAATAACTATCTCCGCAGAAACCATCTACATGGGCTTCACTACTTTAGTAGAATTAGATATTCAGCAGATTCCACACTACTTCAGCAGAATCCTTCAGCAGTAATTTCAGCATAATTCATACTTCACATAATTCCCAACAATCCTCCCCTAAACTGGAATTTGACATGGTTAAGTTCCAGTTTCTTGATAGATCTTTAACGCTTCAGAACTAGAGGATTGTACTGGAACATCAGCAGCAAAGAATCAAAACAAGAACACCTCGATGATGACAAAACTTTGAAACTCCAGATCTTTGCAGCAACAAATGACAACAGGTACATCAAAACATATTAGTTTCATACTATTCTCATCACATCCAGGTGTGTTAACTCCTGTGAGAGGTGAATCATGGAAAATAATGGATTTGATGTCTCTTTACCAATAGCCATCACTACTGGAGTAGCCATATGTTTGAGTTTGAAAACGATGGTACACTGATAACCATCTGATTTTTTAGCAAATCAGCAACTATATAAACGGATTTGATATGTCTTTACCTGTAGCCGTTTGCTCAGGACTAGTCAATTCTTAGGTAGAAAGAATCCCCTTGGTGAATTGAGTACCAAATATGGTATCCCACTGCCTTTACCACAAGCCATATACTTATGGGCTAGTCAATTCTTGGATTCCAAAAAGGAATAAACCATGGTGAATTGATGACCATACAACCCTCAGCAATTAAGCATGGGTGGTAGCAGACCCTATGATTTTGAGCAAACCATTACAGCTATCAACAGATTTGATGTGTCTTTACTAAAGCTGTACCCTTTGGACTAGTCAACTCTTTGACATACACAAGGTACATCTAGTGAGTTAATAACCAGTAACATAGAAATGTACAACAAACCTGCAAGAAAAGTTAGATAAACACAAGAATATACATAGGTTTTTTTTTTAACTAATAAAGAAACAAAGAAACAAATATTACAAAATATACACAATACCATAATCAAGATGATGCTTTATGTTGCAGAAGTTGAGTCTTAATCAAACCAACACATTGTTCTGCATGAAGCTTATCATTCCCAACTGGATCAAGAGGTACTTCCAACTTCTGTCTAAGCATTCTCTCCATCAAAGACACAGACAAAGGATAAGTTTTATCTGAGAACATGCACACAATCATAACACATTTTGTCTCCACCACATGCACACATGGAATAGAATAAAATCTCCAACTCTCTACCTTCCACTTATGTGAATTCTGCCAAATAGAATACCCTTTACGAGTTGGAGATTGAGAATCAAACAGCACTTGAAGATCACCCAGCAAATATAAACCAGAACCCTGTGGTGAATGAGTAGCATAATGCTTAGTAACAAGTCCATACAGAGTATTCAAATCATGTCTATCCACCAAATGAAAGATTTCCTTCAAGAAGTTGAAATGCATAGTAGAACTATCCAGCCGATAAATAGTGTTAAGCTTCCCATCAGTCAAAGTCCAATTAGTCAACACATCATGAGATCCTTCAGGAAAAACATCAGCAGATCCTTCTCAAATAAAAGTTGATTCATCAGCTTTTAGATCCAAAGAACTACCTCTGAGAGACTTATGAATCCTAGAAGTGTATGTCGCTTCTGATCTCACAGATCTCTTTAGATTAGTGTGTCTTCTTTTAGACATTCTTTTCATTCTCCTACCAGGTATATACATCTCCATAGAGACAGAAGATGATATCTTATCATGAACATCTTTAGCAGAAATGGAAGAAAAAGAAGTAGACTTACGTGAAGCAACACCACGCAACTTATACATTCTCTCAAGCACCTCTCTGGCCCTCTTAGCATTAGCAGCTGCCTTTTCTGCTTCCTTACCCAACTTTTCTCCTACTTTATCAACAGGTGCAACACATGGTAATACTTCAGAAGAAACAATATGAGGTTCAGCAGATTGAACCCTTTCATCTGAATGGATAGCCTCAGTAGATGCTTCAGCAATAACAATAGGAGAACTCATCTTGGGTGTAACATCATCAAAATTATCAACAATCTCAACTTGCTTTGGTCTCTTTCCTTCAGGAACATCCAAATCACCAGCACTCCTTTTCAAATTAGAAGATGGTGTAATATACTTCATAACCCTATGATACATGTTAATCAACTCAGAATCATCTAAAGCCCAAACTTGCTTCTTTTTCAAACCTTTCTGATAGATAATACTACTTTAATTATACACCACCATTCTCATATACTTTTTCTTCTGAGCTGGAGTTTGTGGTCTTTCCTTTTTTGCTTTATTTTTCAGAGCAACAATTTCTCTTCTTTGTGCAGCTGCAGCTTGCTTCCTTTGTTGACCAAGAGCCACCATCTGTGCAGCAAAGGTCTCACTATTAAAGTCTGCTCCTAAGATACTTTGTGCAAGAGTAGAATTTGGTGCAACTTGATTAATGTAAGTATCCCATTGAGCATCAGTTAAATGAGTAGACATTTCATCAATTTCTCGTTGTCTCTTATGAGTCAAATTGGTAGCAAACTAAGCTTGAAGTATTTCAGCCAATGCTTGACTCTTCTTGTTATTTTCACACTCAGCTAGCAATCTTTCTTGTGCTTGCATTTCCTGTTCACTGACTAGATCAAATCCAATTTCCTCATCAATCATTGCTCCTTTTCCTTTGTCAGCAGGCTCAGTACTTACAATAGGAACTTCAGAAGAAACACCCATGGAAGTATCAACATTAACATGTTGAGGAATGTCTTTAGGAGTAACACTTGTATGAGGGTCCAAATTAAAATTCCTTCCAGCAACAAACACATCATTAGGATCTGCTGAAGGTGTAGAAGCAGGTTGTGCTTGCACAGATGAAACTTGACCAACTTCAGGAGCAATATCCATCATAGGAGTATCAGCAACAACATGCTCTTCAGTAGTTGCAACATCCTCACTTTGCAATGTATCCTTGCTCAAAGATTGCCTTCTCCTCCTTCTAGAAAACAAAATTGGCTCCTTTTTCTTTACTGATTTAGCAGCCATTTGAGTAGAAGCATTAGATTGTTGAGCCACATCAGCCAAAATATCAAGTGAATCCAAATTAGCATCCACTTGCTCCTCATCAGAAGAAACAACACATCTCCTAGTTGCTACTATGCCCAAGTTGTTCTTCCAAATCTTGAACCTTTCTCTTTAAATCAACAATCTCACCACCAAGTATAGATCTAGTTTCAGCAAGCTCCCTTTTTAGATCTGCAACCTCTTGGACAGTCCTGTTGAGCAAATCATAGACAGAAGTAAGAGTAATAGGATCCTCAGCTCCACCAGCAGATTGGTCTGTGGTAATGGGAGCTTCATTGGATCTTTCAGAAGAAACATGAACTTGCTCAATTATAGGAGAGCTTTCAACAAAGGCTCTCTAACAAGACTGGGTGTAGGCATTCTAGCAAAGTCAGTCTCAAACTCATCAGGAGTAACCTGAGTAGGTGGTGGACTAGATGTAGGCATGGTCAAAGGTGTAGATGGTGGTTGGTCAGGAGAAACATGTGTAGCTTCAACAGCATTAGAAGGGCCCTCATCCATTGTAACTGATGGATTACCATCAGCAGCAACAGTAGTAGAGGGTGGAGAACCAACAACATTCCCCTCATCAGCAGCCTCATTGCCTTGAGGCAACATAGCTACTAGCAAAGGATGATGTTCCCCCTCATAATGAGTTTTCATAGAAGCAAACAGTTTAGCAGTTAAAGCTCCTATGGAACAAAAGGCTTGGGCTTGGGTAGTAGTGTCCAAAATCATTTGCAAAAACCTATGGTACATTAAAAACTTATGCTTTTTCCTATGAATATTTTCAACCATATCAAAAATAAACCTAGAAAAGTTATAAGTTAACCCCTGAGAAAGACATACAATACCACATCCCAATTGAGTAGAAAATTGGTCACATCCTCCTGATTTATTGCTTATGCACTGAAGCAACGTGTGAACCAAAAACCTCCACATAGGACACAACTGATTCTTGAACCATATATCAGTCCTTGTACCCTGGTATCCAAAAGCTCTTAGCCCAGCAAGAATATCCTCAGCATTAAAATGATAAACCCCATTAACATCGTCCAAGCGAAGCTGTCTTCTTATCAACTCCTCTATCACAACATACTCTGTTCCGTCAACTATAGCAACAGTCTCTGTTTCACTCCGTTTCGAAGCAGATGCCAAAACTGTGTAACCAACGATTCATATATCACATTAGGAGAATGCGTTAAAGCATAATGAATCTTGGACCTCTTCAAGAACTCCACCATTGGTTCATACAGTTCACTACCCTTAACTTTTCCCAGAAAAGCAACTTTGTTATGATCTTTCTTAAATTGAAGCGCCATGAGAAATCGTGATAATGGGTTATGATTTAATCAACTGGAGGTATGTTTTAAATTGAATGAAGAGGGAATCAGTTAATTTGAGGCGAAGATATGCGAATAAGGTATTATTAGAAGTTTCCCAATTTATGGTCATAAATATCGGAATAAGTTGTTGACCAAATCTGACGTGTAATGCAACTTCTATCAAATTAAACTTACCACTTCAGCAGAAACCAAGGTCAATCAATAAGTAGATCAATCACAGAAATAACTCACGTAATCAAGAAGCTTCAGAAATATCTTTTACAAAGGTCACCCAACTCGCAATAAATCTCATTAAACCTTGAATCCGTCTATAAAACAATCCCAATGCACACTTAACTCTCATCAATTAACCCCAAATATTTCCACAAACCCTAATTTCTCCACTCCAATCAATAATAACCATGAATAACAAACCAGATGTTATTGATCCAATCTCCTCTCCATCATCATCATCATCATCATCCAGTGATGATTTACTCCAGTTTTTTCCATATCCATATGACCCTCGACCTTTGAAATCCCCATTTCTCCCTTCTTCTGAAGATTATAGTATAGTGGACCCAAGTGAGTCTTCTGATGACTCTGATGACTCCAACAAGGAGGGAACATCACACCCCCAACCTTCAACACCTCAACCTCAACCAAGGCCACGTGCCAAAGAAGAGGTAGTGTTAGCTCTTCCTGCGCCATGTTTTGGTGCTTCATCTCATATCGTTTAAGGGAAAGGGTAAAAGGAAGATGGATTGGTTGCTTTATGGTGGAACGAGTAGATGGAACAATGGAAGATTGTCATATCACACATCCATCTACTGTATTCATCTTCATCATGTTCGTTTTCATCAATCCATCCTTCCCATTTTGATCCTTAGCTTCTTCGTCGTACTGGTCATGCATATCCGGCGTTTGGAATAGATGATATGAGCTAGTAGATGATAGGAGGTAGAATAGGTTAAGTAGATCTTGTATAGAACTGATCTTGTATTATCATTTGAAGTTGATTGTAAGCTGTAAGCTGTAAGCTGTAAACTGTTTCTTGAATGAATGAACAATTTAACCTCAGTAGAAATAATTAGCTCACTTCAGCACTTTGATTTCAGTAGAAACAAGCTTTTAAGCTTACTTGACCATATTCCAATTGACCAACCATGATGAACTTCAACTTATATATGCAATCTGCAAAACAGACACAGAGAAACACACAAACCACACCAAGACAAACAAACTAAAAGTACATCAGCTGATTAGTGTTAGCAAACAAAAATATAAACAATAATTTACAAAGTTTACAACATGAATCCTCCCCTGAGGCCTATGCCTCCCCTTAAACTTTGCAGTTAAGGGTTAAGCATCCCAATATGGACCACAAGATGTTGAAAACTTGGTCCATCAAAAGCCTTAGTCAGTAAATCTGCCACATTATCATCAGTGTGAATCTTAACCACTTTTATCAAATGTTTGTCATATGCATCTCTTATAAAGTGGTGCCTGATTTCAATATGCTTAGTTCTACTGTGAAAAACTGGATTTTTAACAATGCATATGGTACTTTGATTATCAATAAAAATTGTTGTGTTCATGAAATTATACCTATAATCCAACAATTGATTTTGTATCCAAAGAACCTGTCCACAGCAATTGGCAGCAGCAACATACTCTGCTTTAGTAGATGAGGTAGCCACAATGGTTTGTTTCTTGCACTGCCAAGAAATCAATCTCTTTCCAAGGAATTGGCAACCTCCAGTTGTGGATCTCCTATCCAGATTTGCACCAGCATAGTCACTATCACTATATGCTTCCAACTTAAAAGGAGACTCTTTTGGGTACCAAAGACCTAAATGAGGTTGGCCTTTTAGGTACTTAAAGATCTTCTTGATTGCATTTAGATGGGAAGTAAGTGGAGTGACTTGATGTCTAGAACACACACTCACAAAGAAAGGTAATATCGGGCCTTGAAGCTGCAAATACATCAAAGAACCAATCATTGATCTGTATAAGTGAACATTCACAGCTGGATCTGCTTCATTGTTGGTCTTTGTCTTTGGAGCTTCATAAGGTATAGTGGCAATCCGAACACTCTCTATACCAAACTTCTTCAAGATGTCCCTCACATATTTCTCCTGATGTATAAAGATACCATCAGGTTTCTGCTGAACTTGTAAACCCAAAAAGAAAGTAAGCTCCCCCATAGCACTCATCTGAAACTCTCCCTTCATCAGTTCCTCAAACTCCCTGCACCAAGCTTCTTTTGTGGAGCCAAAGATGATGTCATCCACATAAACTTGTACAAGTATGATATCTGTGGAATTCTTCTTTAGGAAAAGTGTTTTGTCAATGGCACCCCGTCTATAACCATGCTTCAGCAGAAATGATGAAAGCCTAGCATACCATGCTCTTGGTGCTTGATGTAGTCCATAGAGAGCTTTTACTACCTTGTAAACATAATTAGGATGATTTGGGTCTTCAAGTCCTTGGGGTTGAGTGACATAAACCTCTTCTTCTATCTCACCATACAGAAAAGCACCTTTGACATCCATTTAATATACCATGAACCCCATGTAAGATGCATAGGCCAAGAAAATTCGAATGGCCTCAACTCTGGCAACAGGTGCAAACACTTCATCATAAGCAATTCCTTCCTCTTGCCTATATCCCTGTGCTACTAATCTAGCTTTGTTTTTAATCACAACACCCCTTGCATCTCTCTTATTCTTCAAAATCCATTTTGTCCCAATTGCATACTTGCCATCAGGTAGTGGTACCAAGATCCAAACTTGCTAATTTTGAAATTGTTGCATCTCTTCTTGCATTGCTTCAAGCCAGCTTGAGTCTTCAAGAGCTTGAGTAACACTGGTTGGTTCCACTTGAGAAAGAAAACAAGCAAACAGACAATGCTCAAAGTCTGTGTGATTTTCTCTTTGCTGGTTTGAGACATATGAGAGAAAAGCAACCTGGGCAAATTTAGAGCTTGTTACAGCCCTTCTAGTTCTAACAGGTGCTAGAAGATCACCAATTATATTGGAATGAGGATGAGCAATGTTGATCCTTTTAGTAGCAGTGGGATTGACGTCAATTGATGTATCAAGATTAGTCACAGTTGGCTCAAAATCAGTGTCATAGGAAGGTGAGGTGAAGATGCCAGCTTTGGGTTGATGATTTCCAAGATTTGAAGGACTTGGAAAGCGTGTATATGGATCTCCAAAGTCTGTAGACACTTTAGTAGAAACAGGAGTAGAAACAGCAGGGCTTTCAGCAGATTTGTTGATGTTGGAAGAAACAGGATCACCGTCAGAAGAATCATGGATTCCACCGACTGTTTCTCTTGCAACCTCCCCATTCAGCTTCTCAACTTCAAGATTAGATGCATACTCCTGTGTCTGAAGCCTAGCAAGGTCCTCAACATAATATCTCTCATCGTCACTCTCATCAGAAGTAACTCTAGAAGTGTCACCTGCAAACAGGTTAGGGGAGAAGGAAGGTACACTAATAGGTTGTTCATCATCCTCGAACTCACTATCAGAGTCAGCATCCATGGTACCTGCATTCTTAGTGGGAGACTCTTGAGTACCTGCATTTTGGTTAGCCACATGTCTAGAATAACCCAAGTAATCAGTTAAGTAATCAAGGTCAAAAGACCAAACATGACCCTGTCCTTGAACATTCGGCTTGTCTTCTAGAAATCTCATGTTCAAAGTCTCCTCAATCTTCTTAGCATTTAGATTGTAGACCCTGTAAGCCTTACTATGAGCAGAATAACCCACAATATAACCCTCATCTGCTTTCTCATCAAATTTACCCAGTGGATCACTAGTATTCAGAATGGTTACTTGACAACCAAATGGTTTGAGGTAATGAATAGCAGGAACTTTCCCAGTGAGAAGTTCATAAGGTGTCTTGTAATGAGGTCTAGTAATTGATACCCTTTTCAGTACATAACTAGTTTGTGCCAACTGCTTCAGTCCAAAACATAGTGGGTAATTTAGAGTCTGCCATCATTGATCTTGCAGCCTCTATTAAGGTCCTATTCTTTCTTTCAGCTACCCCATTTTGTTGTGGGGTTCTTGGAGTGCTATAGTCCCTTTTTATCCCTTTAGACCTACAGAGTTCTATAAGTACAGCATTCTTGAACTCTGTCCCATTATCACACCGAATTCCTTTAACCTTTTTGTTCAACTGGTTTTCAACAAAGGTAATAAAGTCTTTCAACACTAGAGATGTTTCATCTTTATTCCTCAGAAAGAATACCCAACAAAATTTGCTATAGCCATCAGTGATTACCAGACAAAAATACTAGTGATCAATGCTTCTAACTTGAGTTGGACAAAAAAGGTCCATATGCAGCAACTGAAGAGGTTCAGAAATAATGCTCACAGCAGTAACAGCTTTGTATGAGGCTCTGTGTTGCTTTCCTTTGTTGCAAGCAACACAATTATGTTCATTTGTGAACACTTTGGAAGGTAGTCCTTCAATAAGACCGAGTTTAGAAAGCTTGTTTATGGTCTTGAAGTTCACATGAGCCATCCTTCTTTGCCATTTAGTAGACTCATCCAGAGATGCTTTAGCCACCAAACAAGTAAGGTCACCTTCTGGTTGAACATCATTCAAGTTGAATGTGTATAGATTGTGATTTCTAGGAACTCTCAGCAGAATTGATGAATCTTCTGGAAGTTTGAAGTCTTTAGACAGCACAAGACATTCATCCTCAGAGAAGAATACTTTGTTCTTGGTGTCACATATTTGTGAGACTGAGAACAAGTTAAAGTGTTGCAGTTCCCTGACATAGTATACATTCTCCAAAATCCAGTAAAGGTGTTTTGATGGTGCCTTTCCCAGTGATCCTTCCATCACTTCCACCAAAAGTCACATTGCCTCCTCCTTCTATGGGTACAAAATTATGCATCATATCTCTGTATCCTAACATGCTTCTTGAACAACCACTATCAACAATACCAACGTCCTTATGCTTAAGAGGATGATCCTACAACAACAACAATACAATTTACAAAATATTAGTACACTATGGAGGCTCAAGTCATCACTGACTTGAGCCTGCCTTGTGGATCACTAGAGGTAGGCCACGCAGTTGAATAAGATCCACCATTGTTCTTGGGTTTTTATTTACAATTAGGTCCTTTTTTATTCCAAGAACAACCAGCTGAGGGCTTCATAGCAGTATCCCTATATCCCTTCCCAGCATACATTGAGTCAACACATCCAGGCTAACAACCATGTTTAAAATATGAACTAGTAGGTTGCACATATGGTCTAGCAACAGATCTTCTACAAGGGAATGGAGAAGGTTTAGTTGCTTGTGGAATATAAGAAGGTATATCATTAACATTAGTCCACCTTGGTCTAGGTTTCTTTTGACCAGCACCTGCACCCATTCTTTGCTCATAAAAATCACAATCCTTAATCAAATGAAATTTGCTTCCACAAACAAAACATGTCTTCTTTTTAGAAGATTTATTCAAAGAAAAAGATGTTCTATTACATGCAAAAGCATTCAAACCACAAGAATTAACAGAATTGTTTTTAACAAACTTAAAAGCATTATTGTGCAAAAAATTAAAAGACAAGTCTTCAGGAGAAACTGTCTTGGAAGTTGATTCCTCAGCAGCAACTCTAAAAGGCTTGTAAGCAGTCTTGGGTGTAGGCTTGGGTGAGGTCTTGGCTAGGTCTGACTTATCACTTGAATCACAGCTGGCATAAGAAGTAGACCATTGATCAGAAGATTTGTCACTGTCAGAGCAAGAGACAAAATCATTAGATGAAGAATCAGGGTCTGGCAAGTCTTTTGACTTTTTGCCATAAAGATGATGTGATCCATCAAAGTCAACAGTAATGGAAAGGTCAACAGGCATAGGTATCCCTCTAATAGATCCAGGTACAGCATGTAATTCACCTTCTTTGACATAATTAGCTAAACCTGCTGGTGTAGTTTTACGCCCATCATGCCTATCTTCTAATCCTACATACTTTTTAAAACCTAAACCTATTGCAGAGGTCTCGATTGACTACTATAGATCTCTCTAGCTAGATTGTTACCTGATATTAACCATTGTTTATGTATAGCTATTTCCTCATCTAGTTTTTCTTTTAGCACTAGGTTTTCAGAGACTACAGCAACTTTTTCTTTTTCAGTGCGTTTTAAATCAATTTTAGCACAATCTAAATCACTTTGTAACACCCTTATTTTTTCATCATATGCCAACTGATTCTTTTGAAACCACACTTTTTGTCTTTCTAATGTTTTTAAAGACTGTTTATAAGCTTCAACATCAACATAACATTCATTATATTTAGGTTTCAAAATATCATAGGCTTCCTTAAGTTCATTGTATCGTTCACTACAACCAAAAACACAGTTGTGTACCTGAGAGATGCTCATCAAGGCAATTTGATCATGCCTATCCTCTGAAGTACAATTTTCCAGCAATCCAATATTGTCTGAACTAGTACCATCATCTTGCTTATGCAGCTTCCAATCAACATGGTCATCCACAGTAACAAGAGCAGTGGTGGCTCCAGCCTTTGAAGTTCCAGCTTCCTTTTGAATCTGCTGATAGGAAGAATATCTCATCTCCTCTCCAGGCTTCCTATCCTTGCATTCTCTAGCGAAGTGACCCATCTGTCCACAAGTAAAGCACTTGACCTTACTTTTGGTAAATCTTGCTGGATCCTTTCCCTGGAACCCAAACTTTCTTCCAGACTTATTCTCAAACTTCTTGATATTCCATGAGAGCATAGCCAGTTGCCACCGTAAGTTCATCTCTTCCATCTCCAGTGGATCCACCTGTTCAAGATCCTCATAGGCTAGTTGCTGCTGAACATCATAATCAGCAACAAACGAGTGAATCACATCTTCCATTACACTACTTGACTTACGCTGAAAGCTTGATGAGGTGGTAGTGTAGGATGAGGAAACTGATGAGATAGGGCTTGGAGCATGAGTCACCCTATTTGAGGAGGCCCCTACAAATGTTGTTAGACTAGAAGTGGATGAACGATAAGGACTTCTTACATCAGGCTCAAGAGATTTAAGTCTATTGTACAATTCATCAAAAGTGAGCATATCCAACCCACCTTTAGCCTTGAGGGCAATGCTGACTTGCAACCAAGATGGAGGTAAGGATCTTAGGAACTTTGAGTTGCAATCATCATTATCAGGCTTTGCCTTCAGCTGGTTCAATTGACTTAATATCTTATGAAACTTATCGTACCCCTTGTGGATGCCTTCCTCTTCAGAAATATGGAACTCTTGAAACTGTTGTTTCAACATCGACTTCCTCATTCTTCTTAACTCTTCATTCCCTCCAAACCTAGCCTTGATAGCCAACCAAATTTCATTCGCATCCTGCATGTAGTGAAAATCACCCAAGTGATCCTCAGGTATAGCCTGAAGAAGAATGGTTCTCACTTTGTGCTCTCTTTGAACCGCCAGTATCTCATCAGCAGATTTGGGAGGAACAATGGTAACATTACCATCAGGATCAGTGATGGTTCTCTTTGGACTGTTCCCCTTTTTCACAATTTCCCAGAGATTCCAATCAATGTTGGAGATCCAGTTTTTCATCTTCATGGCCCATAAATCATATTCCTCCTACTTCAAGTATGGAAACTTTGCATTGCTATTAGAAAGACTGAGGTGTTGCAGAGATGTAGTGTTTTGGTTGTTGGTGAGTTCAGTGTCCACATCAGATCCAGGCATGGTGAACGTTTTTATGGTAGTATGAGTGAACAAAAAAGACTGTTCTTAGTATCGTAGAGACTCTCCCGAGGCTCTGATACCACTTGTTGAAACTAAAGACCTATATAGATCTTTGAGCACTCGTAGATCGATAGTTATGCTTCTATAATCACAAACACACTATAAGACAGTCTCTAGAACTTGTATTCAAGCGGAATTTAAACACAAGAACAAACACAAATAACTAAGAACTTCGTTGATCCTCTATGGATCTTTTAATAATACTAAAACTTTGTTTTTCCAACTCGGTACATAAATCATACTATTGTGTTCCTTTTATAGACAAGGAACCCTAAACCGTTTCCCAAGAAACGTATAAACATAAAACTAAATAAGATATACATTATAACTTCCTAATAAAGCTCATGCATATCCTAACTAACTATAGAATACGCGGAATAACTATCTCCGCAGAAACCATCTACACGGCTTCACTACTTCACTACTTCAGTAGAATTAGATCTTCAGCAGATTCCACACTACTTCAGCAGAATCCTTCAGCAATAATTTCAGCATAATTCATACTTCACATAATTCCCAACATTTTGCAACATTAATTGTCATAGGGTATTAAACCCATACATAAACTACAACCACTCAAAGAAATCTACCACGGCTGTGAGGGAAGCTCGGTGGAGTTTCAACAGCTTCATAGCTAACTCCCAGTTGTTCTTGATATTTTCATTCCCATTATGACTCCTATCGCTGACCCTGATATTGATTGTCTTTAGCGACCGGGAACACGCAAGTATAAACTTTATTAAAGTTAATTCATGCTCTGTTCTAGGAAAAGCTCGAAACACCACGTTCTTTAGCTGGTCATGGCTGAATGTGTTTCTGTCTACAACATTGGGAAAATTTTCCAAAGGTACAACACTAAGCGTGTTTGCAGCCTGAAAAATCAAATAGTGTTGAGAGATACATAAAAATGGCAATTTAGGAATGTTTATTTGCTACATATGAATTACTCCAAAACACTTACTCTTGTATCCAGGATTTTCAAATTTGGACATCTACGAATCATTTCAATGATGAACGTTAACATAACAATATTCCTAAAATCGACATGGGACAGCTTAAGGTTAATCAGGGATACAAAGGGCACATTCATCCTATAATTAGCTTCCCGTATCAACTACAACAAGTTTTAAAGATTAAATGTCATTAATGTTACACATTTCTTTAACATTGTAAAATCATAAGTGTAAAACTCAAATTGTTCTTACCGAGCAATCACCAAAATCCAATGTAAAGGTCTCAAGATTTTGAAGTCTTGTCAGGTGAAAGATATCGGATGTTGTGATTGTCGTCACAACATTATAACGACCGAAACTCAAATCTAACTTCCTCAAATTCCTAACTTTTGCAATATCCCATAGTCTCATCTCGTTTGTACTAGGACGATTCATTTTAAGAGACTCAAGTGAGGGACAATCAACAATAAAGTCCCAAACTGTACCGCTTAGAAAATTGACATGAATCAATTCTAAGCTCAGTAGATTTGGAAAGCCATGAAAATATTCCAAACTAGCCATAGCACAAATATGAAGTACCAGATGTTTCAACTCACTACGAGAGTAAATTTGGGTTGGGAACGTAACTGGGTCACCATACCAGTTTGTAATAATCAGCTCCTCAATTCCATGCTCAGCCAAAAACAAAAGCCACTCACGAATCTCTTCATAATGAAAGTTTTCTATTCCGAGCATTGATCTTGGCTCTACAGCAAAGACAAATTTTCTTATTGGACCCATAATCCAATTTAAGAATCTAGTAACAAGCCTCCCGTCAAACTCATATGTTAAATAATAAAAGAAATCCTCATCAACAATGACATCGGTGAGCAAAGTCCACTTAGACCTCCAGTTTCGCGCTAAACTAGAGGTTCTCATCGCTTCTAACAAAGGCAACCGATTCAAAATGTTAGTGATCACTACATCTGGCATGTTGCTAATACGATCGATTGACATGGTTTTGTTGGAAGTTGGGTTGGTCTTTTGAGTTCTGAAAATGACGATTTAGATTCGGATTTCGATTTTCAGTTTCTCGTTGCTGGATAATGGTGTATTATGATTGGTAAAGTTGTGTTGTTGGGTGGGTGTATTGGTTCGCGCGAAATTAAATGCAAGCGTATCAGGGAAGAAACGGCTAGTAGGCATACTCACAATTGGTCCCTGGGTTGAAGGTTGGGTCAAAATTGTGAATGGTCTATTATACCCTCGAAGGAAATCCAGAAAATTAAAGTTGACTATGCCAATCCTGGTCAAGGGACGAGTTTGGTATTTAAAGGCCAAGGTTTGGACCTCCGGCGATGATAACGCCCAGTTTTGTCCCATCGCGAAGCGGATGACCAAGTTTAGGGACCAACGGTGTATTTTAGTTTAAAAAGGGGTATTATGTTGCCAATTTATTTCATTATACCCTAGGTTATTTCCAAAGTCGTGAACGGGTGAAAGGTTTTGTAGAATTGCGTTTTCTGTTGCGGGGTTGGGAGCGGGTAGTGCAAAGTTTCTCCGGCGAAAGATGTGAATCATGGTGAGTGATGAGATTTACGAATAAAAACACGAAGAAGGGGGATAGACTACAAGGAAGCTAATGAAAATGGAAAAAATCTTACTTGATAGGAATCAAGCAAGGGAACCTAAACGAGATAGAAATATAACTAGCTATTCTATTCCTCGGCAGCGGCGCCAAAAACTTGATGGGCGCGGAAGGCGCGTTCGGGGTAAAAGGAAACTTCCTTTTCTTCGAGCAAGTTTTTCAACCTCTTAGACAGTGAACCTAATAGTTGTAGTGTAGTATGGGGTAAGCCTCGGGGATTGATATCGTTCTCTAGGGGAATAGAAATGCTAGTAAGAAATATATGACGTGAAGGTGGGGTTGATGATGATTCTTTTTTATCTTTTTATGGTTTTTTAGAAAGCTAAGGTAAATATATCGGGGCAATTGGTTTGGGGGTGGTACTTCTACCAATTATTCTACTTTAACTAATTATCTAATTATATAATTACTACAGGTAACTATGTCTAATTGAGGTGTGCTCGTATGATGATTAAAGATGTGTTCACCTAGATACTATTACTCTCTAGTTATCTTTTATTGGTCGGTTGAGTTTTCACGTCCTTTATCTTAACGCGTTGTATTCCTAAAGGTCGTAGGGTATGCGTGGTCCCTAGTTCTTTGAGGTTATCTCTCGTATATGACCTATGAAGTCGGCAAGCCTAAGCTATTTCATCGATAGACCATATTATCATAAAGCATACTCAAGCATTAAATATAACAAAGATGCCTAGTTGCACTCCTAAGCCAATTTCAATTAAGACAAGAAACAACCTAACAATAATCAATAACTAGGTTTCATAGATCTAAGCAAACACACAAGTAATTTAGTTAGACATGATAGACAAGCAAGCATACATACAATCAAATGAATATGAGATAGACATAATGATAATTTGGATTCATAAACTTATCTTGATGTGTAAAATAGGGTATGGGACCCTAACATACTGTTCAAGTCGGACTACAAACGAATTAGAGTTTTTTCTCCAAAATTCTACCTCTCAAAATACAGAAAAATCGAATTCTATATATAGATTTACAATCGTGACGGCATCACCTTTTGCATGGGATGCCGTCAGGTCTCCGTCATTAGGGTTTCATCTGGGCCAAGTCATCGATGGGACGGCATCACCTTAGAGTTGTGACGCCGTCAGTCTTCAGTTGGGACGTCGTCTAGATTCTAGATCTGGGCCGTCTGAGGTGAAAACTGTGAGTGACGCCCTCCATATTTAAAGTGTGACGCTGTCAGGTTATGTGACCAGGATTTCCACTAAGCCGTCGTGTTCATGTTTTGATCAACTCTTCATAGAGGGACGGTGTCACCCTTTGGGTGGGACGACGTCGGGTACTGTTGATCAGTCTTGAGTGGCTTCGATCTTGACTTTGCCATTTTCTTCATGTATTTGCTCCTTTTGGTCTAAATGTGCTTCATTCCAGCATTTTACTTCCAAAAGACCTAATAGGTAAAAAGAACGAAATTAAGCAGTAACGGATATAAATTTGTCGAAATAGGGCTTAAATGACCCCCTAAAAGCATACGTTTTAAATCCTTATCAGTCAATTTGAATCACAGTATTATTTCTATAAAACATTGTTGCATAACATGTCTTGAATCTTTGCCTTCACATTATCGATTGTATCCGACTTTTCAACCTCCAAGTTTATTGTATTTCGAGTCAACGTCTTGACAAAAATCTGCATTCCTCCCCTCAACCTTAGCAGGATATGAAGAGTCGACTCCTTCGAAATGTTGTAATCAGCCAAAGTACAACCATCTTCTAGCTTCTTTCTAGCAAAGATCAACCTTTGCTAATCAGGTGGAATCCATTCTTTATCCTGGATCTTGGCTTTGACATTATCGATTTTATTCGAACTCTCCACCTTCAAAGTGATGGTATTTCCGGTTAATGCCTTCACAAAAATTTGCAGTCCTCCTCTTAACCTCAGAACCAGATGTAGAGTTGACTCCTTTTAGATGCTATAGTCTACCAGGGTTCGGCCGTCCTCAAGATGCTTTCCAGCAAAGATAAGCCTCTGTTGGTCTAGGAGGATACCTTCTTTATTTTGGATTTTAGTTTTGACGTTATCGATGGTGTCAAAGCTCTCGAGTTCCAAATTAATGCTTTTACCAGTGAGAGTTTTGATAAAGATTTGCATTCCTTCCCTCAACCTGAAAACTAGATGGAGGGTGGATTCCTTTTGATATTGTAGTCGGCAAGGGTACGACCATCTTTAGCTTTAAAATTATCAATGGTATCTAAACTCTCAACTTCGAGAGTGGTTTAATCAACAACAAATATTCATGTACACCAACGAACTAAAGCACATTCATCTAATTACAGCTATAAAATATTGAATACTGCTGATGCATTTGATTATATCATAATGACCAAATCAATAAACAATTTAATATCACACGTTATCATATACATAAAAAATAAAAACTAATTTCAATAGTCAGATTATACATAATTCCATTTCCACAAAAAAATCAGATTATACAAAATTCCATATCACAAACATACAGTCGATAACATTTTTTTATATAAACTATTTGTAATTGCTAATGATGTTGTCGTGTATCATTTACCATGGTTTCTTATGTGCAAAAGCTTGATCTACAGTATTTTTTGAGGAGAGTTACTATGTCTATAGTGTTTTTGTGAGGAAAGATACAGTGAATTCAATAGTGCACCATCTACAGTACACGAGTATAAAAATCTTCTCCTCTACCACAAATCTCTCGCTCATTCTTGAATCTTCTTAACATAATAAAAAACACATAACAAACACACATTTCATTTCATCTTCATTAAAACCACTTCTTAAATTACTCATCACTCAGTTTCATATTCTTTTAATTTTCTTGCATACCCTCTTATAAAACTCATCAATTTTAATCAAAAACCTCAAATTTAAATTGTGGGTTTTGTTGATTTTGAAGAATTTGTAAAAATGATATCGTCTAGAACCTATGTTTACCTTTCTTTGATTCTACATATCATCCTCTTACTAGCCATCACAACCTTCTCTGGTCTATATATCTCCCGATCTTATTACTTTTCCTTATGCTATATGCAGGTATGGTATTGGATCTGTAAAGAAGGTCTGTTAATGTCTATAAGCGTATAAATATCAAAGCACTCTAATTTTGAATGTAAAGCCAATTAACGTTTAAAATACTTCTTTAGCCAAAAGGTCCGCAGCGAAGTGCGGGTAAAAATCCTCGTTTCTACACATTTACATAAAGTGTTTTGAAAATGTGTAAACTATTTTTAGGTTTATTCGAACTTGTATACGTCTAAAACTTTGTTACATTTATAAGTGTGAACAAACATTTAAAAACATAAGATTTTTGGCACTTATACAAGTATTAACAAGAAATTCACGCTTATAAGTGTAAGAAAATTTTAAACTTTTACACTCCTAAAAGTGTGAAGATTAATTTGTCACATTGGGTAGGTAAAATCTTCGGTCGAACATATCATTTTTGAAAGCGGGAGAAGGAATCTTTTTTCTGCAACGAAAAAAAACAGAGCAGATTTGACTCGTCACAACCTAACGATACGTCCAATACGAATGATATGTACTTAGAATGAGTTGCTCTAATTCACACATCTAAATCTGATTCACACAATTGAATATGAATCAGATGCGTAAATATTTTTTGTAAAAAAAATGTATGAATAATAAAATATAATAAATTTTTATTCTTACATAAATGTTTATAAACATTAAATAGAATAATTAAGTCATAAAACTAACACACTCAATCAATATGAAAATATCATGTGTTAAAACAAAGCATTCTAGAATATTGTGTCACAATTTGATCACATGAAATAATCATATTTTGTTTATACGTTATACTCCCATGTTGTAAAATATCTTTACCATTTTATAAACTATCACTATCAATTAATTTACGATGATAAAATTGCGAAAAGTTAATAAAATATTTTATAATATACATAACATTGTCATTTAACAATTAAAAATGTTTAAAAAAAATTAAGTACATGCTCAAAATACGAATGTCACAATTGATTTCACAAACTAGTTATATATTATTGTTTGAAAGACTCTTATGTTTGAGAATTTTTGTTATCATCGAATTATCATCCTTAACATTAATTAGCAAAAATCAATAACGATGTAATTTTTTCTAAACGTATTATCAATACTAAAGGAAAAGTAGAGAGAAATATATATTGAAAAATGAAAAAGAAGAAAAAAAAAACTAAAGTAAACAAGTAAGAAGAAAAAAAAAGAAAAAATAAAGGAAATAAAAACGAGTTAAAAGATATTAAGATGTAGTAAGATATTTCTTTCACATCTTGTTTTGGGTAAGAGATTTGAACCTTGACCGCCTCTGAACAAGGAAAAAAATCATTGACCAAAATGTTTGATCACTCTAAATGAATAAGATTAAGAGGTTGTTTAGAGGTATTTTATAGAAAACAAACATCACCTAAGTGTGAAGAAAATGAGTGTTACGAAAAAAATTTCACACTTTTAAGCGTGAACAAAATTTTATTTCTCCACACTAATTATAAGTTTTTTTTAAGTGTGAAAATTTTGATGTTCGCTAATTACATATGTCTTTACATTTATTAACGTAACAAAAAGTAAAACAATTTAATAAAGTTCTACACACTTTTCAAAAGTGTGTAGAAAAAAGTATAAGCAAACGACATGTTTGTTGTATTGATGGATTTATTGAAGGGCTTGTGAGACATGTAAGCGAGTAAGCGACTACAAAATGAGCGGAGGTAGTCTTACGGTATACGGAAGAGTTTCGATAGGTAATGAGAAAACATAGTAGGGTTGAGTATAGTAGTTGGCCCCAATTAAAACTAGTGTGTGTTGATATTTGCCATTGAGAAACAGTAACTTGATTGGTATTTCAGAATCTTTGCTAGGGAAAACGGTAAAAAATCGACATCGCAAATAAATTTTTTAACACCACGAGTTTTTTTTTAGGTAAAGGGTTTCACCGGTAAAAAAAACAATTAAGTACATAGGATAAGAATAAATCTCACATCTCAGCTTGTTACAAGCAAACAAATGCACCTAATATGCTTCAAACAAAAATTATCATAAGAAAGACAGACCAATTTTATAAACCTACCAAAATAACACCACGAGTTAAATTTTTTTTTTGGCAAATGGAGTTATTTATGAGTTGCTAGAAGAGAAGCACTAGTTAGAGATTAAAGTTCCTGTGGAATAATGTCCTCGCTGCAAACTAATTGGAAACCTAATATCGGGAGGTTTATGTCCAAAGTCAAATGGACAACTACTACTTTTGCATTGATTGGAGAAGGTGAATTAAGCAATCTCATTTAGGTAGAAGGTTATCGACTATACGTAATTCACACGAAGCCTTCGCCATGAAAGTTACATCTCGCGAATTTTTGGCAAGGATGGTACTATCGCCATAGATGCAAAGTTCAAAGTTCATTCAAGTTGATTCACTTGTACTTTAACTGATTGCAATTAAAGATTCTTATAAAGCGCACTTATTTGCCCCTATTGTTTTCGTTGCATAGGTTTTATCAGTTTTAGACATGACTATAAAGTTTAAACTATGTTTAACTTTCATTATCAACAAGAAAATGGGTCAGTGATCCAACAATGGCGTGTAAAAATTCATTGTAATTTCGTTTACTTCACTAGTTTCTTACTAGAGATTTGTTAATAATATTTATGTCAGTTTAGAAAGAAAAAGAAAATTGTGAGTATTAGGTATTTAAGGGTTTTAGACGTGAGAGTTGTCTAAAATGGACTTTATGCAGAAAAATGTCACAATCGAAATGTTGTTTCCTATAGTTAGAATTAAAGTCGAAATAATTTTTTATATTTTAAAAACCTATATCCATGTACTTGCTAGCATCTAAGTCGATTTACTAGTACATTAAAGAATTTAATATAGGAAAATGATTCTCATGCCTAAGTCATATGTCTAAAAATATGACCAAACAACTCATTGTGTGACACATGGATTGCACTAAATCTTCTTTTTCATATCTACCATTGATCTATCCAAGTGTCTCAATCTCTTTGTTAGGCATAAAATTAGTCCTATGAGTTAGTCATGCCAATCAAGACTCTTTAATATAAGATGCAAAACTTAAGTTTATTAATGGACTTTATGCATAATAAAGTCACTAGAATTTTGTTTTGTATATATACGAATTACCTAAAAATCAAAATTTTGTTTATTATATTTTAATAAAGGGCTAATTGCATGAAAATGTAGCTTATTTGTCATCTTTTATAATTTTGTATATGTATATAGTATACTTTTAAATTCGGTCTTTTTGGTATAACGTGTGACGAGTTGTGTGTACTATTTGACCATTTTTCCCTTCAATATACTCACTTTTATTTAACCGGAGGAAGGGTATATCGGTCAAACAATACACAAAACTGGTCAAGGATACAACAAATACAATGAAAATCAAAAGTATGCTACATCGATCTGAAAAAAATAAATGGTTAAACAGAACTATAAAATATGTCAAGTAAGATACATTTTAGTGCAATTAGCCTTTTAAGAAACTGTATCTATCTACTTGCTTGCATGTAAGTCGATCTACTTGAATATTACATTAATGATTGTAAATAAGATGCAAAATTCAAAGTTTATTGATGAACTACTTGGTTCCTCAATGAAGTTTATGCAGAACAAACTCACTGGAATTTTGGTTTTCATATTTATTAGTAAAACTCATATTCGAAATTATATTTTAATATCTTAATCAACTTTATATCTATGTACTTGCCACTACATTCATCGTCATATATGCGTTATCAATGCAAATAAGACGCAAAATTTAAAGTACATTTAAGTTGAGTTACTTGTACATTAAGTGATTGTAAATTTAACAAATTTAACGATCCTCATAAAGTGCTTTTATTTGTCGCTACAATAAACTAGAAAATTGTGAGTAAATAGGTCTTTAAGGTGTTTAAATTAGACCGGGTGGAATGTTGACCATGATCATCACAGTCACATCAGTTTTTTAATATCACCAACATTGTGTAATAAGACAACTTACATCATTAAAACATACACCACTTAAACACAAACATACCTCAAAACACGTGCGTAAATAGTGGTTTTTTAGCTGGAACGCGTGCTTAAGGGGTTAGACGCGTCGTCCACATGCTTACTACACCCAACCTTATATTAAGAACTACTTGGCTACTTAGTTAATTGACTTTATGCAATATAAAGTCATAGAATTTTACTATATGTATTAACACATGCTAACGATTCGTCATTTTTTACCAAATAAATCGACAATGGGTCGAAATCTTAACCAATTAATCCAATTTGGTTTTAGTTTCTTCTTCATTAGTCACGAGTGTGAATATGTCTTGATATCGACACATAAAATGTCGTTACTTGAGGGTTTTGTATCAAAGTAAACCCGATTTTTATATCTCCATAGACCCCATAAAATGCTTTGGACAACCGCATAGAAGGGTGTTGATATGAGTGTCATTGTTGTTATCCCAGAAACCACACGCTTTCTCAGAATAGAATTTAAACCAATTAGGTAACGAGGGAACCCCTGATTTATATTTGTTGGAATCACTCCTAAACCATATCTCAAGTGTTAGTGATTCATATGTAATAGTTAGCTTAATATGGCTTTTATGTTAGTAATCAAGGCTAGGCTTATGTAGAAAGCCCATAAGCCTAGGCCAAGCCCAATAAGTAAAAGGATGGGAACTTGGAGTGTTGCTCTAGTTCCCTCCTATAAATACTCTTGTAAACCTTCTATTGAAGGTCGGTTGTTCAATTCACTCATATCATTTACGCATAACCTTTCTTACATCTTATACGTGTGTGTGTGTTATTGTTCATCCGATCACTTCTCCTCTATTTCTTCATATTGATGCTTGTGTTACTAATATGGTGACATAACAGTGGTATCATTCGCCAAATAGTTGGGTGAAACGATTTTGTATTGAAGGTTGTTTTCGTACGCGTAAGGTTTCACGTTTTCTACCTTTCTCACGCAAAAAGCTTTCATTTTTACACTTTAAAATTCAAGATTCTTGTACTTTAAAGGTTATTTGGTGGGTAAAAGCCATAAAATAACAACGTACTTTCTCAAATTTACCGAGTTGAAACACATACTTTTTTATTAACATATACACCCATGTACTTTCAAATTTTGTTCAGACTTTACCCATATTGTAATAAAATAATATTATTTAATATAATATTATATTAATATAAATCGGTCATATGGGTGAAGTCGGAACAAATTTCGAAAGTACGTGGGTATATATGTTAATAAAAAAATATGTGTTTCAACTCGGTAAATTTGAGAAAGTACGTTGTTATTTTATGGCTTTTACCCGTTATTTGGTGTTAAAGTTTAAGTTTTTGGCAAAAAGCTTGAAACTTTACGTGTGTAGAAGTGTTTTTGAGCTTGATTTCATTCGTCTACCTCTTTCTACTCGTAAGGTGAAAAAGAGTTTTGGATCATCAAGTTTTAAACTTTCTTGTTATTTTGGTGATATTGAAGCTATTTCATCATAAAAATCAAGTTTCTAAACACTTTTGGGCGTAAAATCAGTTTTTGGTACTTTCTACTCATAAGCAAAACCCTAAACTTACGCATAAGGTTTCCTTGGTTTGATCTTCAGTTTTCTTGGTTTAGCCAGTGTTTTTCTTGCTTGGATAAGACTGAAAACACTTCGACTTTGGATATCATTTACGCTGTGATAGTGTAAAGGATTTTTGGGCAAAACCCTAGTTTTACGCCTAAGCTTAAAACTTACGCGTAGCATCTTCTTACGCCTAAGCATTTCTTACGCCTAAGCTTGTCTTACGCCTAAAGAAATATTACGCATAAGGATTCTACTACTAAGTCTTTAGTTTACGCTTAAGCTAAGCTTTTCTCAAGTATACGCGTAAGCAGTTCTTACGCGTAAGCTCTTATATACGCGTAAGTTGGGTATTACGCGTAAGGTCCTTTTCTACGCATAAGCTTCTTGTCTACGCGTAAGCTACTTGTCTACGCATAAGCTGGTTTTCTACGCCTAAGCACCTCTTCAACAAACAACAAGTTTCATTCGACTACAAAGATCCATCAACACAAGTTATCAAAAAATAATAATAATAATAATAATAATTTTGGCGGGAAAATTTGAGTAAAATTTAAGTAAGTTTTTTGGCGCGAAAATTTGAGTAAAATTTAATTTTTAGGGGAGACTAAACGTTTAATGTTTACGCGAGATTCAAATTTTGGTTTAACTGTGAAAATTTTGGTCAAAAATTCAAATTTTTGGGCCCAAATTCGAATTTTTCGGGTCAAATATTGGCGTCAAAATTGTCATATCTCAAATTTTTCTTACAAACTTAGAATTGATTTTTATAGTGAATTTCAAATTTTTGGAGAGAAAATTTTTCAAAATTATTTTTGGAGGGAAATTTTGAAAATCACTATATCGGCCTTTCAAGTATGCTGACTTCACAAATCTCCTCACCTTCCATCAAACCTTCATCATCAAACTTTTCTACTGATGATTATGAAGATGCAAAAGCTTTTGAGGAATTAATCGAAGGATGGATGGTTCTGTCTGAAAAATACTCAGAATTTATCAATTTCAAGAGGCAGACTTCATCCCGAAATCCAGCAGTCGTGCAAGGTGAAAGAGTTGATGAACATGGAAGGTATGCTCAAAGGGATGTTGAGAATGGTGTGATTCCTGCATCTGTCAGTAATGCGGACAATGAGGTTGTAGCATTGGAAAAGCAGGATGACAGCAGCAGATCTGGAGAAGATATCATACTTAACTATGACACCGAGCTTAACTTTGACGAAGAACAAATGGTTGAGGAAGATATCGTTCCCATCTACGACACAAAACCGAACTTTGACACAAAACAAATGGCTGAGGTACTATCTACTGTTGATCATATTCTGACTGCAAATGCGACACAACATACTGAGCAACCTGAATTCAGATATGAATGAGAGGTTGACCAGTGTGTTGCTCAATGTCCAGACAACTATCTCATGTCTGAGCCCTTACTTGTTAACAATTCAAATGAAACGTCAAATCAAACTCTTGAATCTGAAAACATTCTTCTCAAAAGACCATTGCTCAGTTTCATAAAGATTTTTCAAAACTAGAGGCACATTGCATCTCTCTTGAACTTAAATTACAAAACAAATCTTTTCTTCAGAACACAATGGTTAGTATTCAAATGAACAAAGTAATCGTGTGGATACATTAGTAAAAGAAAATGAGCATTTAAAGGCTCAAATTCAAGCAAAGGGGCTTGCACATGTTACTTTACAAAACAAACTGAGAAGATTAACTGGGAAGAGTGTGGATACTAAGTTTACAAAACCAACAATCTTGGGGAAATCGTCTCTTCAACCAATCGAAATCAATCAGAGTTAGACAACCAACTGCATTTAAATCTGAACGATCTAAATCTTCAAAACCACGGTTTGCCTCCCAAGTTGTTGAGAATAATCATTTGACAAATCCAGTCACTCCACATTCTTGGCCTAAGAAAAATGCTTCTGTTTCTGTTAAAACCGTTTCTATTAAATCTGTTTCTGTTAAACCTCTACAAGTAGTTACACCTGGCCCATCTAGGATTAGTTCGAACACAATGTCTAAACCGAGTATAAAAATTCAAAATTCATATGATACAAAGGACTTGCACAAGAACTATGATCTAGAAAAGGCTAGGAAAAGGGAACTACTCCAAAAGGATGGAATCTTAGGTTCACGACCTAGTGTGATGCCTTCTAGTGTGTTGCATAACACTGCTTGTAGTAGCAAACCAAAACCTAAGTTTAATCAACAAACAGTTAGAAATAAACCCGTTGATCTAAACGTAAAATTTCAGAAACCTAATAGGTGGATCAATATAGGACGCAGACTCTTCCCAAAAGAAGTTTCAACCTCCCCTAGATCTAACCTTAGATGGATTCCAACGGGTAGAGTTTTCAACACTGTTGGTCTTAGGTGGATTCCTACAGGCAAAATACTAAGTAGTTGCATCAACACAAGTGTGAAACCCACAACATCCATCCCTGAGGTAGGAGAGGAACTTATCATAATAACATTTTCAGGTGTCAAGAAGATAATTAACACTACATCTTTATGCCTCTAACATCTAGAACCCAGTTACACTTGGGGATCCAGGTACAACAGCAATGGCTTCTACTGCAAAACAGTGTAGGACCCGTTTCTCATCGTCAAAAATATCATGATCCATCAGCTGCACCACCGTTGTACTTAATCGTCATGAATTGGAAACTTTGTTTGCTCCACTGGTTAAAGAGTCTTTCAAAAGTCGTGCTTCAGATGTATCGAATGTTTCCGCTGCAAAACCTGATCATATTCTAATTTCGGATACACTCTGAAACTACAACTATTGCTGTAGATGCACCTCCTATCGAATCTTTGATGACGGACGATCAAACTGTTTCCAACAACAATGACACAGCCGATGATCAACATTATGAACAGAGAATTTTTATCAGCAGTTGACTCACTCGAAATATTTTTGGTACTTCACACTTGTTCGATATTGAACATACATGGTTTCGCTGTCTCCTTATACATGGTTTTGTTGTCTTCAATTCATCATCAACATACGTGGTGTATGATTCTGAATCATTAAAAACATCGAGGGGGAGAGAGTATGTAGGTGGTTATTGCTTCCTTGTTTTTCCACATGCTTCTTTGCGAAAACCCAATGCCTTCTTGAATTTCTTCAATTAGGGGAATAAATAAGATGATCTGTGGCTCAAACGTCTCACGTTGGAGTTATCATCTCGATTTCACGGGTGATCTTGTGTGAAGTTACCCAAATATGATGTTATGATGCCTCACACACGGTCTTGGTATCGAGTTATTGCATATTCACAGTGATTAATATTCCGAAAGACCACAACATTTAGGGGAAAGTCATTTCATTTCATCTTTCGTGGTTTGTGTGGTGTGATGCGTCTACATACGTGAGAAGATCTTGTTGAATTCTGGCATGTTACCCTCGAACGGATTTTACGCAATTAGTCAGATTTACCTTGTGTGGTTTTCTGCTCTTCTACAAATTCCGTTGCATACTGAAAACTTCAAAAGTTAGAAGAAATGTCTACTACATCAAAGTTTCAAATCTGTTAAAGACACTTGTCAGTTTGGGGGGAAACTGATTCAGAAACTTCGTCAATCTCTGTTTATATTCACATTGGCTTCTGAGCATAACAGCTTGAAACCCGGTCATAACCGTTTAAACTTCCCTCACACCCCATCATCAGCTGATACAAGCCCCCAGCTTACTCGTCAACAAATGGAAAAGCTATTTGCTCATTTTAGTAATGACATTGATGAACGTGCTCCGTGTATCCGATGTTTCCGCTGCACAACCTGATCATATTCCAATACCAGATACACCTGCTACAACAACTACGGTTGAAGAAGCACCACCAGTTGACTCCACAACAACAGTTGAACAAACCGCATCCAATGACGCTGAACCAGCTGATGATGTTCTTAATGAAGTACCCCCACCTGCAGATTTTGATCCAAATGCGTTCTTTAACCCGTTTGCAAATGAAACTGCTGCACCTGATGTCGCGGAATCATCTACAAGTCATTTGAATCCTCAAAATCTGCACAATGTATACCAACATCAACCCTCTACACATCGTTGGACAAAAGACCATCCTCTAGAAAACATAATTGGCAACCCGAATCAACCATTCGTAACAAGACAACGTCTTCACACAGACGGTGAACATTGCATTTATGCTCTCACTGTCTGCCAATCTGAGCCTAAAAACATTAAAGACGCAATGACAAAAGACAACTGGATTGAATCCATGCAAGAAGAACTCAACCAATTCAAACGTCTTGAAGTATGAGAACTGGTTGAAAGACCAACAGGGGTCTACGTCATTGGTCTCAAATGGATTTGGACAGTGTTGCAAAAATCGGTCAACTCGGCCGATTAATCGCCGATTAATCGGTAATCGGCCGAGGACCTTGGCGAATTTTGAAAATCGGTCGAAAAATCGGCCTAGGATAAAAATCGACCCAAAAAATCGGCGAATCGGCCGATTCGGTCAAAATCGGCCGATTCGGTAAAAATCGGCCGAATCGGGCAAATCGGTCATTTTAAAAATAATAATAATTTAGGCATTATACTTAATTTGGGATCGTATATTTCACTTATAACGCACAATGGGCATCATAATCAGAATTGGAGCCTTTTATTGAGGTTTGAAAACATAGCATGCTTGGAATCGGTTAAGATTTTTAGTTTGGTCTCCAGAAATACCAAAAACCTGCAGGAAATGTCAATCCGATTAATCCCCGACTTGACCGACGCTGGTCGACCGCCCGCTACCGATTCACGATTTTTGCAACATTGGATTTGGAAGAACAAATTGGATGCTGAAGGGAACGTGTCGAAACAAGTCACGCCCGGTGGCTAAGGGTTATAGACAGGAAGAGGGTATTGACTTTAAAGAATCATTCGCTCCGGTTGCTCGTCTTGAAGCTGTTCGGATCTTTCTCGCGTTCGCGGCTCATATGAATATAACGGTCTTCGGATGGACGTCGAAAGCTTTTCGAATGGTCAACCAAAGAAACGGTATATGTCACCACCCGAAGGATTCGTTGATCCCGAGTTCCCGAACCATGTCTACAAACCGAACAAAGCTCAGCACGGACTCAAACAAGCTCCTCGGGCGTGGTACTATAAGTTATCATCCTTTCTCGTTGCCAATAATTTTACCAAAGGTTCGGTCGACCCAACTCTCTTCATACAATATCACGGGGCACATATCTTAATTGTTCAAATTTACGTGGATGACATCATTTTTGGGTCAACACATAAAAAGTATTCAATCGCTTTTGCAAAACTAATGAAGAAACATTTTGAAATGTCCATGATGGGTGAACTTACGTTCTTTCTAGGACTGCAAGTTCATCAATCACCCCGTGGTATTTTCTTAATATGCCCTTGAAATCCTTAACAAATTTGGAATGCAAACCTGTGACACCTATGCCACACCAATGGCTCATACCAAGAAGTTAGACGCTGATTTACATGGGAAATTGGTGGACCCTACCAAATACCGAAGTATCATTGGGTCTCTCATGTATCTAACAGCCGGCAGGCCTGACATTGTTTTTCTTTGTATATCTGCTCCCGTTATCAGTCGCGACCAACTGAAACCCACCTCTCTTAGGCTAAAAGAATCCTCCGATACATCAAGGGAACCATTAATTTGGGGATCTGATATCCGAAGGATTCTGGTTTTGAACTAATAGCTTTTTCAAACGCTGATCACGCAGGATGCTTAGATACAAAGAAAAGTACTTCAGGAGCATTACAATTTCTTGGTGATAAACTGGTGTCATGGTAATCGAAGAAGCAGGATTGTACATCGCTGTCCTCAACTGAAGCAGAATATGTAGCCATGTCGGCGTGTTGTGCTCAAGTCATCTGGATGAGAACACAACTCAAAGACTATGGTTACGTATTTGATAGAATCCCGATGTACTGCGACAATCGGAGTGCTATTGCGATCTCGTGCAACTCAGTACAACATTCGAAATCAAAGCACATCGATCTTCGATATCATTTCATCAAGGAGCACGTGGAACAGGGTACTGTTGAATTATATTTTGTGGGTCCAGAATACCAATTGGCAGATCTCCTCACCAAAGCCTTAGCTCCTGCTAGGTTTAATGAGTTGGTCCACCGGATTGGTATGCGGTGTTTGACTCAAGAGGAACTGGATGAACTCTTAAAACATTCTTTAAACCAGTCAAACACCAAAACCTCTTTTGTAAATAAATTTCTCAAAAACAAAATACAAAAATATAAAATCTGATAAAATTCAAAAATATTCTTCTATCTAATTTCTTTCAAACATGGCAAGTACAAATCTTCAGTCAACACTTTGTTCTATCAAATCTTTCACTATTTTTCCCGAACAAGTGTTGAGGGAGAGAAAGTAAATATTTTTCAGTTTCATAAAACCTTGTACTTCCATGTTTTTCTAAAATATGTTGTTTCTTCCAAAATGGTGGATACGTTTCTTGTCAAATACTCTCCTCGGACTCAAATGTCTTCAAAATTCATTATTTCAAAAGTCGAGGGGGAGTATCGTTAAGTTTCTTGCCTTACATGTGTTTTGTCTAACCTAAACGGAAGTTAAAGGATCTTGGTTGGAACCTCTTTAAGGTTGAGGGACTAAATGTGTCAACTTGGCAAATTAATTTTAAAAAAATAATTTACTCCTAAACCACCAAGATCAAACGGCCCAAATCAAATCTTCTAAATCCATTCAAGCTGTTCATAATCTGTAAGTTCTAAATTGTTTTGATCAAGATTCTATACAAGGATTTCAAAAAATCTTTCAAATCCAACGGTTAAAACTCTTTAAACTGATTTTGGAAAATTGTTCACTCGAACGAATTGGGTGTTTATACATAAAAGTGTTTGGATTGAAATGATTTGTGTTAAAACCTTTCTTAGTGTCTATTAAACTTGTTTCAATCGTCCAAAACCATCCTGAATCTTAAATTTCATTAATTTGAATTCTAGGGTTCTTGCGCTCATCTAGGGCTTTTCTATTCTGTGTTAGAATAGAAAGTGTTAGAATAAGTTTATATGCATGTTTTTGAACCTTTAAATTAGCCCAGAAACATCTAAACTGTATGAATTTAAGTTTTAGGTTTTTTAGGGTTCATCTCCCATAAATCTTCTGATTCTGTGGTGGAAATGTGTTAAATCTTATTCCATTGCACTCATATGACATCTAGGACACTCCAGAAACATTCTTGTTTGATTTTTGTAGCTATATCTCTTACACGTAGATTAAGGGTTTAGGGTTTAAGTAATTTTATGCCTAAGTCTTTATGTGTGTATCTGATATGTTCTTATGCTTGTTTTGTGTTCTAAAAGATGTTTGGAATTAACTGCAATCAAGTTTTCATGTTTATAGTTAACAGGTTAATTATTCGTAATGTCGAATCTTCGGTGTTCAAACCGTTACGCTTAAAGAATACTTTTATGCGTAAAGGTAACGCTTAAGAGAAATCTTACGCGTAACTCTTACGCATAAGAGGTCTACAGTGGATTACGCGTATCTTGGAAAGATATTCGTAAACAAGGCTTGCTACGCATAAGCTTTACTCTTACGAGTAAACTTTACGCGTAACATCTTGCTTATTCCTACGCTTAAGCCTAAAGCCTTTGAACTTGTCTTACGCGTAAGAAACTCTTACGCATAAGCTTGGTCTTACGCTTTAGCTTACTCCTACGCATAAGCTCCTTTCTTACGCATAAGGATCCTTGTTACTCATAACCCACTGTTCACTACATTTTGGCTTATTACGCATATGTTACTTGTTAAATGTTACGCATAAGTCACAAATACCTGATGTTTCGCATAAGCTTACAAAAGTTAATATGTTGTGTGTTAAGTGAAATATTGGACTTTGAAATTTCAAAATTAACATGTTCACATAACTTATCACATCAACTTCAATCAATTGGAATAATGTGACTTAGGACTTGTAACTAACATAAACATGTTACCATCAAACAAGGAATTAGATAATAAATCAAACTAAAACAAACACATTGTGTTTCCATATGTCTGTCTTTTTGTCTAATGTCTTTCAGATCACAAAATGGCCGCAAATCAAGCAATTATCAATGCCCCAGCAGAGCTCTTGATGGCAAACACATTCCCAGCTGGATACGACAAAACAATTGGCAAGAACAATCTCCGTGTCATCTTCAACAACTTCATATGCTCATAATCATCTTGCAGAATTGCTGTGGACATCCTTCTGCAACATCCATTCAAATTCATGCTCACACAATCATCCTGATGATGAGTATGATTCAATGGAAGAGGATATAAAATTTCATAAGACATTAAAGCAGAAAAGGATGGAATACCATGCTTCAACCTTTCCGGTTAATCCACCCGGTGGGGCAGGAGGGTCAAGTAGTAGTCCTCCACTTATGGAAGATCCATTGCAAACATCTCTTACCCCATCCGATCCGGTAAATCAACCCGGTAAGGATCAGGGTATCACTAAAACATCCGCAAGAAGAAAATCATGGTGAAGATGTGGAAATATATGACGAAGGAGATTAGGATCATGATAAGGATGAAAGAGTCTCTGATGATGATAATTTGGCGGCTGAAGAGGAAATGATTCGAAAAAAGGCAAAAGAAGCTGCTAGAGCTGAGAAGGAAAAGTTTAAGAAGGAATCAGACAACTACATAGTTGACAATCCAATACACAAACTCAACAGTCTTATGAAACACCTCTTGACGCTTCCACCAAACCCAAATCATCATCTCAATCATCACCTCCATCAACATAAGAAACACCTATGTCAACAACAAAATCTGTTAAGAAGGCAACTCCATCCAATGATTCGACAAATGGTTAAGCAGGTTATCACCACTACACAACAAGCTACACAGTAACCACCATCTGATCAACCAAGGGATTCAGAAACCACACCACCAATGGAGAAAGCCGTTGATCACTTTACATACACTGGTGGTGAGGATCACGACATACTTGAGCCCCAACCAGAACCTCAACCGAAATTTACATCAAGTACATTACTGCACTCCTAGTTTTCATACACATCAAATCAAAGAGCGTGTTGAAGTTCTCCACCTCGGGGTCGAATCTTACCTAAATTCTACACTTCATCGGAATCAATCAAGAACCTCAGTACAAAATCATTCATAAACAAAAGTTTAGGTTTGTCTACCAAAGTGAAAATCATCATACTTGCTTCATGGCTTTCGATGAAATTCACTAAGTTCTATGACGCCACCCTGGAGATGGTTCGAGATGGATTGTCATATCGATTGAAGGACATTGAGTTGGGTATAATTCAGACGAAGAGATGGAATTCAAAGGATCGCAAGGATGTTCGTTGATTTATCACTAGGATTGATGAATGTTTGATTCATCGGGATCAGATGCAACGGTTGGAGAGCTATGTGGGAGGATGACCAAACTTTCCGATTCAGACTTTCCAACGTCCTCAGAAAGTAGCTGATCGTCTGTAATCATTGGGTACTCTCTTGATTGTGATTTTGTTTGTTTGATTATCTAACAATGGTTTGTGGACACATAACAGTGTACAACCCGTACTTGTAATGAAAGGACCCTGTGGTACGCTTCAGTGCCACAATCCTTATAAAATTAGCGAAAGCTTCTTACTTTTGAGTAAAACCTATCAAACCTTTCACTTTTCAAGGTTTTGCTCAAAAGGACAAGCACTTCCCCTTATGATTTTTAAAACCTCAAAAGTTTATATCACTTGTTGAGGGGGAGTATTTGATCAAAAACTTTGTTCACAAATTGTTCTTCGTGTAATCTTCCCACAAAACTCAAAATGGTCATATTTATTCTCAACATTTCATCAAAAATAACATTTATATGCCATTTTTTAGGGGGAGAAAAATTATGTGATAAGAAATATGTTGTGTTTTGCTATTAAATCCTCGTGTGAAAAGACTTCAACCTATGAATTGACGAGATCTGAACAGTCATACATTGAAAATATTTGTCTTCCAAGACTTATCCAAGTAAATTGTACCCATTCGAGAAGCTCTTGATAGACATGAACTTTGACGGGTTTGACATCCTCTCGGGGTTGTCCACATCTTCAAGGTAGTTATTAGAGCTAGTTGTCACCTAAAAGCTGACAATGTATCTCTTTAAGTATGCAACGTAATCGTGTCTCGCAAGGAATTGTCTATCTTGAGTTGATCAATTCAAAAAGTACGCGCTCTTTCCTCACTGTGCAGATTTCTGTCAAAACTCTTAAGCACATGTGGAGGGGGAGTATTTATGAAAATCTAAAACTCTCGAAGTGTTCAAACATGTGTTTTCATTTACAAACACTTTGGGAGATTTTCAAGAAAATGGTTTTATGGCAACATAGGTTAGTCATGGAGTTATAAGGGGACTAAGGTTAGGAATAACCGTCCTATGATCCGCCAGAGCCGGAGGGATCTACCCAAGGACACTACCAATAGTTAGAATTAGAAGTCCTTAGGTATGATTATAAAAAGGAGAAAATGAGAATCGGAGAAAGAAGGAGTTGAAGAATTAAAAAGAAAAGCAAAGAAATGGGTGAAAAGAAATAGCCCTCCAGATTATTCAACTTAGGGCAGACACCGGGTTCAATTCATATGCTACTGGTTGTCACATGATGACACCGGTATTGAAGATCAAAGTCGTCATGGACCCAATGAAGCATGCACTAAACCTTCTTAGCCACTCAAGTTTCTCCCAAAAGAAGCTTGTTTCATTCTCACAGGGAACCCTACTTAAACTATCGGCTTTCTCTTAGAGATTGCTGGTCCTCTCCCTAGTCTCCGCTTAGGAAAACTAAAGCGCACTATTGAGTCTAGAGCCACGAGATTCATCAAAAGATCTCTTAGGAACACTTGACAATTCATCGCTTGTCGCTCAACAATAAGAACGCAAGTGATACATTATCGTGTCCTTCACAGATCTTAGCAATCTGTCGAGAACATTTATGAGAGGTTCACCCATGTGATCCTCAATGATTAAATGGAAACTCCTGCCAGGGTCAACATCAAACGACCTGACAGCAGGTCACATCGGTAACTCCCCGTGGATTACGCTTAGTGTGTCTCAAACGGTCTACAGTCGTGAGGTGATGCTTCGGTGTACCTCAGCGACTCATCTGAACTATAGATGTATTTCGGTACATCGTGTTATCTCACTTGTGGGACTCCAGTTCAGGAACGGCCTTTGTGAGAATTAGAGTTGTGTTTTCACACTATGCTGTTAACACTCTCGAAATTCGAACTTGTAAGTGCCGGAATCCGCTTATTACTAACCTTTCTTATGTTTTCTTCTTATGGAAGCTCTGGAGCGGACTGATCGTGCAGATTCTTCACATGCTCATACCAACATCATCACTAATGGAAGTTCTCTCTAAAGGCAACACAAAGTCAGAATGATTCTTCGTCAAGTCAAACAATCTACAAAGTTTAAAGACTAAGAGAAGTTCATCAGTACTGAAATCCAACGTTAAAGAGCATGTGAGCATGTTGAAGAAAGACATGGAGACACTGGAGCAACGAAGCAGACCTGATGCAGACAACTACAACATACTATCACTACCATCACAAAGAACTAAGATCAAAAAACAAAGAAAATGATGACGTCAAAGCAGAACTCTTCAAAGGAAACAATTTCTCTACACTGGGGAGATTGTTCGAATCAAGACACTTCTTCTCACAAGAAAGAAGAATGTCAGAAGACGTCAAAGCTACTATTACATCAGCACCTACAACGTTTATCACTCTTTCATTCATCACTAACACTTAGGGGGAGATTGTTGGAATCACTCCTAAACCATATCTCAAGTGTTAGTGATTCATATGTAATAGTTAGCTTAATATGGCTTTTATGTTAGTAATCAAGGCTAGGCTTATGTAGAAAGCCCATAAGCCTAGGCCAAGCTCAATAAGTAAAAGGATGGGAACTTGGAGTGTTGCCCTAGTTCCCTCCTATAAATACTCTTGTAAACCTTCTATTGAAGGTTGGTTGTTCAATTCACTCATATCATTTACGCATAACCTTTCTTACATCTTATACGTATGTGTGTGTTATTGTTCATCCGATCACTTCTCCTCTATTTCTTCATATTGATGCTTGTGTTACTAATATGGTGACCTAACAATATTAGTTGAGGAATCAAATGATACTGATTGATGTAGCATTAACATTTCATTGTAGTACTTAATAAGGCCCAAACACCTTAATGACATACATGAAATCTTGGTCATCTAGGTGTTTTAAGGAGCACATCAAACTGATAATTGTTTCTCTACGTATACGCAAGGGAAGCTATGCAAGTTTTTCTTAATTAACACGTCTTTTTCAGATTAAACACCAAGCCTAAAATTGATCATTATTTTTTTTAAACGGCGAATTTTGTTACTTACTAGCAAATCTATATCTTAACCTATACTGTATACAAAGGAAAAATCATATTCTTGAAAGTGAAAAATTAAGAAAACTATATATGAAAAATGTAAACTATTATTATTATTTTCGTTTATAACTCATAACTCATATTATTTTCATTCTGTTTTAATCGTGTTTAATCTCCAAAATTTTAAACTTTTATTATTTTTCGTTTATAACCCATAAATTTTTTTTATCACTACAACTCTCTGCCGCTACAAAATCTCGATGTTATGCACGGATATTCATCTAGCGTCTAGAAAAACAACAAAAAGATTACTCTTATTACTAAAAAAAACTTCGACAACTATCTCATTATGATAAAAACAAATAATCGAGTAAATTGGCAATATGCTATTTTTTTTTAAGTTTATGATTTGTTACTATCCAATGAACAGTAGTAAATTTTTCTTCTTTGCATCTTTTATAATATATACTTAAAATAAGGAAACAAAACCGCAAGGGGTACTTCGTCTATTAAAACACATTAAATGTCTAGCAAGGAGCTAGGCAAAAGAATTACGGGGTACATAGAAGAGGATAGAGCGTTACACGAATTATCAAACCATATAATCCAATTTAATGTTGGTAACTTTGCCCTAGATCCAAGTAAAAGAAAGGAATTTGATTTCGTCAAAGATTAACTCTTTATTTGTTATTTTGGAGGTAAATATCGCAACATTTCAAAACCGCCAAAGAGTCTATAGAGTTATTTGAACCACTACATCGAAGGCTTTGGACATTGTAGGATAAAAGTTTGAAAGAATTAGTGTGCAAAGAACAACGTCTTTCACAGCTGGCACTCATAAAAATGTTGATTGGTTACATTGGTGCACATTTAACGGAACACGCAAGTTGGTATGAGAAAAGGGCAATGAAATGCAATGAAAATGAAAAGGAAATGAGAATATGAAAATATTCTCATAGAAGGGTAAGTGTTGATCCCATTAGAACTAGATCCAATTCCTTAGCTTGTAAAAAAGATTAGTAGAAATTGTGTTTGAATGTATTAAAGATTATGCGGAATCTAATCTTTAATATTAAGAAAAATTATTAATGAAACAGTGAACCAATGAACACAAAATTCAACAAACAAGCTCTAATATTATTGATGATAATAATACGAATACTCTCAACGTATTAGGGTTACAAAATCTTAAAGCTAAGAATTATATGTTTTTGATACGGCTGAGATACTAAACTATATGCCCTAGGACCTCCCTTTATACACCAAGGAGTCCTACATGGCTTACAATACTTTCCTAAGTATATCAAATCTTTTCTATATGTTAGGATTTAGTAAATCCGTTAGTTAAAGTGTCAGTCACCTCAAGCATGTGTATTTGTTAGAAAGCTCGTAGTTGTAGTCATGTTATGGTAATAAGTAGTTTAGTTAAGTAACACCGTGGAGGACGGACGGGTCTTTACCTACTGTATGCCTGATCCACAGCCCGTAGGTGGCGTTTATGTAAGATACTATAAATACCCTCTACCTCCCAAGGTAGAGGGTTGGAGCTCATAATAATACTTTTACTTTCTCTCACTAAGTTCCCAAACCTCTAAACTTTCTCTCTCTAAAAACCTCAAAGTATACGCCTAGTATGATCATGGTTTGATGTGTTTGTGAAATCCAATATGTTACAAATGGTATCAAGAGCCATGTTCTTGGATTTCTAGTGGTTTTATATGGTTTTTGGGTTTGAAAGAGTTTAGTGGTATTTGCATCATTTGGATCATTTCTTGTGTTAAAGTTTGAATTTTGATTGTACTTTCGTGTTTGGAATCATTGTATGTGCTTGGGTTTTGATTTGGAAAGCTTGAATAACTGTGGTTGGGTTAGTTTTGGATTGAAAAATGTTGTGTTTGAACTTTTCTAGCTAGTGACTTGAGTCTCGGATGTGTGTTCTTTGTAGCGACTTGTAGTTATAGTATTCAGCGACTTGTAGTTGTTATGGGTAGCGACTTGTGCTCTAGTGACTTGTCTATTGAGACAAAGCGACATATAGTACAAAGTAGTGGCCGTACTGTTCAGTCTAGCGAGTTGTTCTTTAGCGACTTGCCCATTTAGCGAGTTGGTCTTTAGCGATTTGCCCACTTAGCGAGTTGTTCTTTAGCGACTTGACCATTTAGCGAGTTGGTCTTTAGCGATTTGCCTACTTAGCGAGTTGTTCTTTAGCGACTTGTCTACTTAGCGAGTTGTTACTTTAGCGACCTGTGTCTAGCGACTTGTATCACAGCGACTTGTGCTTTTAGCGAGTTGTTACTTAGCGACTTGTCCTCAAGGTTTATAGCGACTTGATTGATTAATGTTTCTGATACGGTTTTCTCTTGATTAAGTAAAATCACGTGAAAGAATCTATTTCCCGGTTTAATCATAGAGTTTTAAAATCCCGTAGAATTTGTAATCATGTCTACCAATGTACCCACTATCATCTCTTCGGTTACTGAAGACGTTCAAGCTGCTGGATCTGATACTCGTCCACCTATGCTTGACAGAACAGATTATGACTCATGGGCTCAACAAATCAGGTTGTATTGTTTAGGTAAAGAAAATAGGGTTAACATTCTCAAATCAATTGATGAAGGACCGTATCAAGTTGAGACAACCAGAGACATACTTGAGACTGCTGCTGATGGCTTTGTGATATTAGGACTGGACAGACCTAAAATGTATGATGAACTGTCTGATAAGGAGAAGAAGAGATACGATGCAGACATCAGGGCTTCTAACATCATACTTCAGGATTTACCTAAGGACACTTACAAGCTGATCAATCACAACACGGAAGCTAAGGCAATTTGGGATAATGTTAAGATGCTTCTATCTGGTTCTGAATTGACTAAAGAAGATAGGGAGTCTCAATTGTATGATGACTTTGAGCATTTACTAAGTGAGGTTCCACAAGCTGGTGAATGACATGAGGAATATCAAAATGACTATGCCTAATATTCAGCTCAATTCAAAGTTTGTGAACAACATGAATCCCGAGTGGCACAAATTTGTCACGTCTGTTAAGCTTACAAAAGGTCTGAGGAACACTAACTATGAGCAATTGTATGCTTACTTGCTTCAGAATGAAAGACATGCTATGTTTGAACGAATGATCTTGGAAAAATTTCAAGTCAAATTCGGGTGATGCAAGTTCGTCAAATGACTCAACAGCTTTTTACACCAATGTAGGAATTACCACCAAAGCATCACAAGTCATACCTACTGGAAATGGATACTACAAACTCATTCCTGATCCAATGTTTAAGCAACCTGATTCTGAAGCAACCATGGAATATTTCATCAATCAATTGGCTCTTATGGTTAAGCAAAATCTGAACCTTACTCCACACACTAACAATGATATCATAACTGCATCCAATCTACAAAATCATGCTATTGTCAGAGATGGTAAGATCATGGTGCAACCAGTGCAAGGAAGACAGTATGAACAAGGAAAGGGTGGAGTAGGTTGAGGGTATGTGGCTAATCAGAACCGTGGAAGGAATGCAAATCAAGTGCTACAACTGTGGGGGTGAAGGACATATTGCAATGAACTGTACATCTCCAAAACGCCCACAAAATGCAGAGTATTTTAGGGAGAAGATGCTGCTGGTACAAGCTCAAGATAATGGAGCTGTTTTGGATGAAGAGGAATTGCTGTTTCTTGCTGAGGGAAATGCCAAGACTTATGATGCTGATGTGGATGAACAGCCAGTGCAGGGCATCGGTCAGAATCATCCAAATGCCTTTTAGGTAGCTGATTGTGATGCATATGATTCAGATGTTGATGATGAACCAACTGCCCAAACCATCAACATGGCTAGCATTTCACCAATGGTCTCTCGAAAGGCCATTTCACCACAACAGGCCAGTTCTTCCAAGGCATCAATTATCTCCGAGGTACTAAAATTATACGATGAGGTTGATGCACAAAAGATACAATACAAAGTACAACCAACTGAAATCTTTGAATCAGATATTGAAAATATGGGCAATAGCAATGTTGTCCCATATGACCAATATGTGAAGCAAGATGAACGTGAAACTGTACCAAGTAATGTATCTTCTGCAGTCAATGATGATTATGCTTTCGATGAATACACTGAATATGCCCCTGATGATTCCATAGTTTCTGAACTTAATGCCTATAAGGAACAAGTTGCCATTTATGAACAACGTGCCAAGTTCGAATTAACTACCCGTGAGCAGGAAATGGATGACCAAATGCGTACAATTATTAGAAAAAGTAATTTTAGAGAAGAAATGTTAAAACAAGAGTTAAATTCCTTACAAGAAAAGCTTTCTAAAATTGTTAAGCAAAAGCAAGAACTCCAAAATAATGTTAAAGTGCTTAAACAAGAATTTAATGCTAAGGAATCAAAACTTTTGAATGATTTTTCTAATCTAAAAACTTTGAAAAACAAGCTTGAAAATAAGTTGTACGTTCAAGGGAATACCATTTAGACTGCTCACATGATAACTAAGCACAGAGTATTAAGCGATAAGCATAGTATTCCCCTAGTAGAAAAGCCAAATCCCAAGTATTGTAAAAAGACTAGAGCTTTCCATGTGATTGTATATGATGGGAATGAGATCCTCAAGCCTAGGCAAACACCATCGTGTATTGGAAGCACTGATGAGGATAGAAAAATTAGAAGATGCCTCTAGGAGAAAATGGATAAGAAGCTAAATGATCCTGAGTGTAAAAAGAAAAACATAACGATCAAACCTCATAATTACTCAAAAGAAAATTGGATCTCCCTGAACATGTTTAAGCCTCAAACTCAATTAACCCCAGAACAAATTTTTTGGAAGAAAGACATGGATAAGCAAAAAGCAAATGTACTTGTTGAAACAAACCCTCCCCTTAGGAAAGTACCTGCAGCTACTGTGTATCCTCCAAATACACCAATGCATTTAGTTTCTAGAACTATTTCCACTAAATACAAGACCTTAATCAGCTTGTATGTTGTTTATCAACTATTCGTTGACTTTGAGAAGACATGTAAGAAGAGAATCACACCTACAGGGATAACTGAAGGGGAAAGGGGTTTTGAGCAAACTAAAGAATGCTATTTAACTGAGGTCATGCCTTTCTTTAAACAATTAAAAGGTCAATTTGAGAGTCTTCAAAAAGGGATAAACTCGGATATTAAAGAAATGGAAAAGGAATTTGATGCAATGATTGTTGAGGTCAATGACTATGAACGGAAACTCAAATATAATGAAATTGAAAGAAAAAATCTGCATATCTTAAATGAGAACTTAGTATTGAGTTGTGTGGCTCAAGATGTGTTTTATACTGTTACTAAGCATTCTATTACTGCTTCTCAATTTCATGAATTATCTGTTGCTTTGAAAGTTTCCCATGATCGTGTCATTGAGCTTGAAACCACAAATTCAAAATTGCATGATAAATTAGAACAGGATGATCATGATAATTTGGTGAAACATTATTCTAAACTGGAAGTTGAACATTTTAATTTACAACTAAAATATCAACATCTTAAAGAAAATGTTAAAACTTCAAATATCAAGACATCCTCGGATGTACCTGAATTTGATGCAGTTTTTGAAATAAGCAAACGTGATGAACAAATTCGAGCTCATTGTAACACGATCAGAAAATTGAGAGCCCAAATATCACAATTGAAGGGCGAAAGAAACAATGTGACTGACTCCCAAATGCCTCCTCTTTTAGATTCTCAGTGTTCTCAAACTTTCATCTTCAAAACTTGGTTAATGTTTTACAAAAGGAAAATGAGAGTTTTCTAGAAGAAAATGAAAAAGTTAAACAACACTTTAAAGAGTTATATGACTCAATGAAAGTCACTCGTGACAAGAACAACGAAAAAATAACGTCTTTACAAAAGGAAATTGAGAATCTGAAGAGTCAGGTAAAAGGAAAAATGACACTTGTCTTTAATGAGAATGTTGAATCAAAGTCATCTGCAGAATGTAAATATACTGTGACTGTTAAATACATTCCTCCTCATCTTAGAAATAACGAACTTGTGTTTCATAACTATTTCTTTCACCTTAAGGATAGTTTAGAATTTCTCCGTGAGATTGTAGAAGAGGATTACATAAATAAGCTACTTGATAGTGAAATTAGGTTTGCGTGCATTCAGGCCAAACGATCTCAAGAGCTGTTAGAATGTTTAATAGCAACATGTCCTAAGACCTTTGGTGAGAAAAATAAAGCAGTGATGCCTTGTTCCATGCCTAGTGCTAAGTATGCAACCCATTCGATGTCCAGTTTTAATAAATTGAACTTTAATGTGCCTTCAAGTAGCTCAGATCCCAGCACTTCTAATCCTAAAAAGCAAAAAGTAGCAATACCAACTAATGTTCCAATTCCCTCTACAGGAGTAAAAAGTGACACCAAAGCGAGCAGGTCAAAGCCTTAAGGCAACATAAAGAATGATAGGACCTTGCAAGCTAGGAATGTTCAGTGGAAGAGAATAGAAGACCACCCTAGGGACTTTAAGTTTGGATTGAATAAAACGAACCGTGTTGATTCTAGTATTAGCTTTAAGCGTACTGTAATTAATTCGTATTCTACTACTACTTGCAAAACATGTAATGAATGTTTGATTTATGTTGTTAATCATGAATGTGTTGTGGATGATGTGAGTAATGTGGTTAAATACTCAGTTAAGAATGTTAATGCTATCAAACAGGCTAAGAAGGTTAGAAAGCAATGGTGGAAGAAGGTTAGAAAACATTGGAAACCCACAGGAATAAATTTTAGTAATGTAGGTTATCAATAGATACCTACTGGCCGTAAATTCAATCTTAATGAGTTGTGCCCTAAATTATCTAAACCAATGCCCGTTAGGAAATGGATGCCTACTGGTAGAACTATTCCTTTAATAAGTGAACATACTTTGAATAGGTCTAATGCACACACTAGCACTTCATCTATCCCTAATGATTTCATTGTTTCTACTTCCGATGTGGATGTTCCAATCATTGTTACTAACCAAATGGAACCCATTCTTGCATGGGGATCCCAATTATCCAGTTATCCATTCTTGTCTGTGTTTAACTGCAGATCGTTCAAATCGTTCTGTGGTACCTAGACTCAGGTTGTTCCAAGTATATGACTAGAGACCGCTCGCGGCTTATGAACTTCGTGAGTAAATTTATCGAGACTGTTAGATTCGGAAACGACCATTTTGGAGCAACTATGGGTTATGGAGATTATGTGGTTGGTGATAGTGTAATCTCCAGGGTGTATTATGTTAAAGGTCTTGGTCATAATCTATTCTCTGTTGGTCAATTATGTGATTCTGAGCTAGAGGTTGCCTTCAGAAAACACACATGCTTCGTTAGAGACTTAGATGGTGTTGAACTTTTGAAAGGAACCCGTGGAACCAATTTGTACACCATCTCCATCGAAGACATTATGAGATATTCTCCAATTTGTTTGTTATCAAATGCCTCTAAAACAAAGTCTTGGCTATGGCACCGTCGTCTCATTCATTTGAATTTTGGAACCATAAATGATCTGTCAAGAAAGGACCTCGTGAGAGGATTGCCTAGACTAAAATATGAAAAGGATCATCTTTGTTCTGCATGCCAATTGGGAAAAAGCAAGAAATACACCCATAAACCCAAACCTGAAAACTCAGTTATGGAAGTTCTTCATACTCTTCATATGGATTTGTGCGGACCAATGAGAATGCAAACAATTAATGGAAAGAAATATGTGCTTGTCATTGTTGATGACTACTCTCGATTTACTTGGGTCAAGTTTTTGAGGACAAAGGATGAAACTCCAGACGTCATCATCAAACTTATCAAACAGCTGCAAGTTCGACTTAACAAGACTGTCAGAATCATTCGAACTGACAATGGAACTGATTTTGTTAACAAAGAACTAAGTCAGTTCTATGAAAGCATTGGAATCAGTCATCAAAGAAGTGTTCCACGTACTCCTCAACAGAACGGTGTAGTTGAAAGACGAAATCGGACTCTTGTAGAAGCTGCAAGAACTATGCTAATTTACTCAAAGGTTCCATTGTTTCTCTGGGCTGAAGCCATTGCCACTGCTTGCTACACCCAAAATCGCTCTCTCATCCACACCACTCATGGTAAAACTCCATATGAACTCATCCAAAACAGAAAACCTGATCTCTCTTTCCTTCGTGTGTTCGGTGCTTTATGCTATCCAACAAATGATGGTCAAGATTTAGGTAAATTAAGAGCTAAAGCAGACATAGGAGTTTTGTGGGTTATGCACCAAACAGGAAAGGTTACCGAATCTACAACAAAAGAACCTGGGATATCATGGAAATAATTCACGTCACGTTTGATGAGCTGTCTGGGAAAATGGCTCCAGGACAATCTAGTTCTGGACCCGCATCTCAACCTTCACTAAGTAGTCCCATTAGTTCTTCCCTTATACAAAACTCCTCACCAACAGTTCCATATGTACCTCCTTCTAAAGAAGATTTGAAGAAATTGTTTGATCCAATGTTTGATGAATATGATGAACCTATTGCTAATGATCAGTCCAATCCATCAACAGAGGCTGCTTCCAACCAAGTCAATGTGGACAACCCTTCGATATCTATGTCATTGAGTCAAGAAGCACCTACTGCAGATCATTCATTCTCATCATCAGATCCTCAATCATCGAGTGTACATCATGGAAATGTTTCTGACACCCATGATGGAGATAAATCCTTTGCTACTCCCGAAGATGCCCCATTTGAGAACATATTTGCTCCTGAACCAACTTCAGAACCATCTTCTTCAGGAGATCCAAACTCTGCTACTTCAGTCCCTCAACAACAACCACACGAACACCTTAGAAAATGGACACATGACCATCCATTGGACAACATCATTGGAAACCCCTCTCGTCCAGTATCCACTCGTAAACAACTTGCAATTGATGCCTTATGGTGCTTCTTCAACTCCGTACTCTCTAAGATCGAACCTAAAGACGTTAAAACTGCCATGAATGAAGACAGCTGGTTCAATGCCATGCAAGAAGAAATTCATGAGTTTGATCGACTAGATGTATGGGAATTAGTACCTGCTCCTGACTGTGCTATGATCATTGCTCTAAAGTGGATCTTCAAAGTAAAACTTGATGAGCATGGTGATGTATTAAAGAACAAGGCTCGATTGGTTGCAAAAGGATACCGTCAAGAGGAGGGTATTGACTTTGAAGAATCATTTGCTCCAGTTTCACATATCGAGGAAATCAGAATCTTCCTGGCTAATGCTGCAAGTAAGAATATGGTAGTCTATCAGATGGATGTAAAGACGGCTTTTCTTAACGGAGATCTTAAAGAAGTCATATACGTCAGCCAACCTGAAGGTTTTGTGAATTCAGAGCATCCTACTCATGTCTATCACTTGAAGAAGGCTCTTTACGGTTTGAAGCAAGCTCCAAGGGCATGGTATGATACGCTATCAAAGTTTCTTATATCTACTGGATTCAGCAAAGGAGCAGTTGATCCAACATTGTTCACCAGAAAGTCAGGCAAACACTTAATTCACATTCAAATCTATGTTGGTGATATTATTTTTGCCTCGACTGACCCCAATGAATGTGACCATTTTTCTAATGAGACGGGCTCCAAATTTCAAATGTCAATGATGGGACAAATGTCATTTTTCTTGGGATTACAAACTTCACAAAGTCCCGGAGGCATTTTTATCAATCAATCTAAATATGCAAATGAGATTTTAAAGAAATTTGAATTTGATTCGTGTGACTCTGTTGACACTCCCATGATAGAGCGTACTAAACTGGATGAGAACCACTCAGGGATCATGGTAGATCAAACGAAATATCGTAGTATGATTGGATCCCTGATGTACCTCACAGCCAGTAGACCTGATATTCTGTTCGTTGTATGCATGTGTGCTAGATACCAGGATAAGCCTACAAAAAAGAACCTTGAAGCAGTTAAATGGGTCTTTCGGTATCTCCAAGGAACCATCAATATGGGACTTTGGTACCCGAAGGACACCGGTATGTCACTAACAACCTATGCAGATGCTGACCATGCAGGATGTCAAGATACACGTCGAAGCACGTCAGGAGGTGCTCAGTTTTTGGGTGATAAGCTTGTGAGCTGGTCTTCAAAGAAACAAATTAGTACTTCTATATCCTCTACAGAGGCTGAATACATAGCCATGTCATCTTGTTGTACTCAAATCCTATGGATGAGATCCCAATTATCTGACTATGGCTTTGAATTCAACAAAATCCTTCTGTATTGTGATAACAAAAGTGCCATTGCTCTCTCCTGCAACAATGTTCAACATTCGAGAGCAAAGCATATCGACATTCGACAACATTTCATCAGGGAGCAAGTGGAGAACGGTGTGGTGGAACGTTATTTTGTAAGGACTGAATACCAGTTAGCAGACATCTTCACCAAAGCTCTTCCTAGAGAACGTTTTGAGTTTATCATACCACGACTTGGTCTAAAGAGTCTACAACCGAAAACTCTCATACGTCTTCAAGAGGAAGACGAGGAGTAAAAGCTTTGTCTCTATCTATTTCTTGTAAATATTTATTCAAAAAGCAAAATACAAAATTTTAAAACCCTCAAAATAAAATAGAAAAATATAAAATTTCAAAAATCCATAAAAATCAAAAAATCTTTGAAAAAGCTAAAAAATATTTTTCTCATCCTTTCCTATATTCGATTTCATCTACGGTCTTTTTGTTGCCATTCAAAGAGTAACACGGATCTTTAGATGAAGTTCGAATGTACATATTAAAAAAAATAAAAATAAATAAATAAAATTTGAGAGAAAGAAAAACATAAGGCTTATAGTCATCTCAGTCTATAACCCATTTTTAAAGAAAGAACAGAGCCATGCTTTATCTTATTTTTCAAATCTCATGCTCTGATTAAAAAAAATGTTTGTCACTAAAAAGACAAATGTTTCCCTCATAAATATTTTTCCTTCTATAAATTCTTCTGAAAAATATTTGTTATCTAAATGAAAACTAATAAAAATAACTCGGACTCAATTTTTGAAAATCATCTGAACTTGACATTTGTCAAAATCTCTATCTCTCAATCAACAACTTATGTCATTGATTGAGGGGGAGAATGATTTCATTTAAATAAAAAGGTTATTTGTCATACAATTGGTTCAGACCAAGGTTTATAACAATTGGTTCAGACCAAGGTTTATGTCATGTTTTCAAACGATATTCAAGCATGTTTAATCTTTGGAGTTTAAAGTCTCAGATTTGGTCCTTATCGATTAAATGTTTTCATAAGCAAGTCACAATTCTCCTCAAAAGCGTTCAAAATCAATTTAAATCTACCGAGATCACAAATCTCAAATGATTTGAAAATTGTGATCGGAGGAGAATTTGTGATTTAAATTGGATTTAAACTGATAACTCGATAAATGGCTTTATAGTAATTTACAAGCTCTCCTCCCTACATGTGCCAAACGATTTCAAATTTTCCATGCACATGTTGAGGGAGAGCATCTATTTCAAACCAAAAAGGATTTAAACGTGATTGATTTGTTTCAATGTTCAGATTCTCTCTTATATGTGCAAAACACTTTCGAATCTCGATGCACATATTGAGGGGGAGCAGCTTTTTGAAAACCACATTCTTTCACAAAAATATCTTTAACTAAGTATAAAAATTACTAATCTTGATCGGGATGGTGATGTCGATATTTTTAGAAAATGTTAATCAATGAATTGAATTCTTCCTCTTGCCTCCGTGTGCCAAAACGATTTCAAATAAACGATGCACATGTTGAGGGGGAGCTCTTTTTCTAAAATATCAAAAACAATTCAGGTACAAAATGCTTTGATAATATATCACAAGTATCTAGAGTGATTTTCAAATGGTTTTCAATTGGTTCCAATGGCTGATGAACAATACCAAAAAGACCGACCAAATTTACTTTATGTATGGTGATATAAGGATGGTTAGGTTAGGTATTCGTTCCCATGATCCAGCCAGAACCGGAGGGATCTACCCAGGGACAATCCACTAGATAGTGTAGAAGTCCTTAGGTATAAAGAAAAAAAAAGAAGAAAAGTGAGATATGGGAAGAGTGCGGACTGAGATAGAGCTAGAACTGGAATAAACCCAACAAGGTTTTAGTTATGAAGTCTCGGTAAGCACTGAAGGGGTTGAAGAATGAAAAAGAAATAAATGTGAAAAAGGTGAAAATAAATAGCCTTCCAATAATTCAACCTTAGGGCAGAAACCGGGTTCAATACATATGCTACTGGTTGTTACTAAGGTAACACCGGTATAGAAGACAAGACGTCATGGACCCACTGACGCACTGCACTACATCTTCCCAAGCCACTCAAATTCCTCTTAAAAGGACTTGTTTCATTCTCACGGGGAACCTACATAATCTATCTACTTTCTCTTAGAGATTGTTGATATTGAAGATGGAGACTCTCTCCCTAGTCTCCGGCATAGGAACCAAATGTGCACTATTGAGTCTACAGCCACGAGATCATCAAATAAATCTCATTAGGACACTGTCAATGAAGACTCTCTGTTTCACATAATATGAAAAGAGAGAATATATTTTAAGAGTCCTATGCATTATCCTTGCGGTATTGCCAGAACATCTGAGTGATATGCTAACATATTCACAATGAAGATGGAAAGCCTTCTAGAGCCAACATCAAACAAGCTCTTGGTAGGTGGCATGTGAGATCTATCCAATAGATCAACCATGTGACAACTGAACAGAAACAATGGGGCGATTCATAATTATGAATCAATCCTGGTTCAGGTTATGGATTGACGGATACCTTTGAAAAACCGGTCGTTGTGCCTATAATTCTTTTCTCTAGCACATCGACTGTGTATTAATATTTCAAAAATAAAAGGTGTTTATGATTGATAATTGATTTTTCTCAAAAACCTTCGTTGTATTGCAAAAACACTTTATTGAGCAGTACACGATTGTTTTTCAAATCTCTTTTCATCAATCAGTGAATCTCAAATTCGCTGGTTCACTCACTCCGTGTTGTCTTCTTTGAGACGTTCCGGTTTGAGAACGGCTAGAACAGCTGCGAAACCCTATCAAGGAGATTCTTCGGAATTCTACCTGATCACAGGCAGTACTTGTACTGATCAACGGGGAACCGTGGGCCGTGTACCTCAATTCAACGAAAGTGATCAAAGACACTTTCGTGCGCTTTATTGCTAACTATTTTATGCAGGAACACCCCGACGATTGCAGCTGTTCAGAATTGAGGAGTCAATCCACAGCCGCATGCTCACATAATCACATTCACCATTAAAGAAATCATGATAAGTACATATCTTCATCAACTGGCTCTGATATTGTCAAACCATGCTTCTACTACGCTACTGGAAATATTCTGAATCAACAAAAGCTTCTGCAACTTTGATGAGAAGATATCATGATCCAAAATGTGAGCATGTCGGTCCAAAAGTCACAACTTCACATAAAGGCAACACAACAAATGATGAGTCAGAGATTTATAGTGGCTGATGATCTCAAAGCTGGCTCAATCTAATCATCCCGTGGATCTCTCAAAGACCTCCACTTAAGATAACAAAAACATGCAGAATATGAAGAATCAAAAGTCTACGATCTACAGAGCAAAGAACTTAATCAAGAATCCAAGAACAATCAATATGTAATATCTGCTTGTATTCAATGTAAATTGAGGTGACCTCCCTTTGGGGGAGATTGTTAGGATTTAGTAAATCCGTTAGTTAAAGTGTCGGTCACTGATGAGTGTGTAAATACTCATCATTTTTGTACTAAATAAACTGCAAAATCATCTGAAAACACTCAGAAACACATCAAAATGATCAAAATATCACAAATCAGTGTTTTATGTGTTTTAAATGCAAAAATATCAAAATCAGATGAAAAACGTATCAAATTTGCAAAAATGGCAGTTTTGGTCCCCCAAGTTTCACAATTTGTCAAAAACAGTCCCTGGTATATCAAAATAAAGGAAAATGTCATTTAAGGTCCATGGGATTCAAAAGTTGTCAAAACAAACCCTTGAAATATAAAATTTGCAAAATTACAACTTTGGTCCCTCAAGTTTGAAAATTGTCAAAAATGGTCCTTGGAAATTACAAAATGGCAAGTTCAGTCCTTATACTTTTTGAGAGTGTCACTTGTGGTCCCTTGGAATAAGTTTGATGAATGGGCAGATTCAACCCTTGAAGTTTGGCAATTTACATGTTTGGTCCTTGTTGTTACCATTTAACCATTTGGACCCTTGTATTAACTTAGGCCCAATCCAACCACCCTTGGCCCAACTTTGTACCCGGTTTTATTAATAAAACCAACCCAGTCAACCCAAAATCCAAACCCGGTCAACAAACCCACCCATTCCAGTCAAATAAACACAACCCCCCAGCTCAAATATGTCCCCCCACCTATTACTAACATCCAAGAACCATTTAATGCATTTTTCCACCCTTCACTCAACATATCCAGCTGGTACACCATTTCCCGCCAAATTTGACAATTTGGCCAAATCTCACCAAAAGCTATCAAAATGATCTGGAAGCAAGTGGGATCCTCTCAGAAACACGTGGCTAGGATTTTTGAGCTATAAAAAGGAAGTGAGAAGGAGAAAAAGAGGGTAGCTAGTTTTTCAATTTTTCTTTTAATGTCAATTTTTCTTTAAAATGTATTAGCTTAAATAAAATGTTGTAGTTCAGTTCTTATGTATCATCATCAAGTTAAAAACATCTTTGCAAGTGTGTTTTTGGTTTTCAATTCAAGTTTCTACAAGTTTTTGGTTTCTCAGTTACTGTTGCAAAATCTCAGTTTCATTTCCTTGTGTACAAGCTCTACTAGTTTCTTTTTAAGCACAAATAAGTTCAATCAAGCTTATCATGGGGTTTGTTAAGCTTATAATTCAATTTTAAGTAATTTCATGGAAAGTCAACAAAAGTCAACTGTTTAAGCTTAATTGGATTGGAAGCTAATAAGGGTGATGCAGAGGTTGCTTTTGGGTGTATTAGAGTAGGTTAGAATAGTTTTGGGTTCTGGTTATAGTCTGCAACAGCTGGACACTGTGGTTAGTGATTTGCTCATTTTCCATTTTCAAGTCAAATTGCAATTTCTGTTGGAACTTGTATCTGTGATCTAAGGTAGTTCTACTCTGTTAATATAGTCTTATTATGGTCATTTTAAATCAGTTTAATCATTGGAGCCAGTTGGATCAAAGATTAGTCTATTTTAATTTGTAAAACAGTTTTAAGGGGTGTTTGGTTTAAACTCGTATTTGGGTCAAAACCAAATTTTACCCACTTTGACTTTATAAGTCAAAGTGGTTTCAAGGTTTTAAAGTGGTTTTGTGCTAAGTAAAACTGAGTTAACTAGTTTTGATAAGTTTTGAGAAAAAAAAAAAAAACATATCTGTCCCTGTTCTGCTCACGTAAAACAGCAGCTTATGCTGCTGTTTGAAGGCTTCTCCACGGCTCAATTTTTGGTCCAAATCTTGTCATAATTGCTTTGCTGGGATCCTCATGTACCCACCTCAATATTTGTTAACTTTATTTGGCACTTAGGATAGTTTAGGTTAGCTCAAATTGCATTACAAATCTGTCCAAAACCCACTTTATGCAACTGTTACAGGCACTGAACAGGTTTGTGCAGGTTTTCTAAGGCCTGCACAGGTTTCATTCTAGCTCAACTAGGTCTGTAACTTGGTTTATAAACTCTCACCTAGGTCTAGTGTTAGTTCCAATAATTGGTTTTCGTTTCTGACTTATTTAGGTGCTTGTTTTTAAGCTCAAACTAGGCACCCTATTCATTTGTTTTTAGCTCATAATTTCATATACCCAAATCTGTTGAGCTTGTAATCAGAGGTCTAAGCTTGTGGTTTCTTGTTTAATTTTGGTTGTTTTAGCTTAATCTAGTTCCTGTTAACAGTTGGTAGCTTTTGGTGTTGTTTGAGCTTATCAAAGTGCTTATTTCATAAGCTTTTCCACATCAGTTTCAATTCCTCCCACACAAGTGCCTGTTTTTCTATTTTTCCCAGCTTCCTAATATCATTTTAGATTTTCCCTGAAATTTTCAGATTTTTCTAAGGTGTCTAGCTATTTTTCTTTATTTAAATTAGTTTTTAATCCTTTTTAAATAGTTTTAAATACAAAAAATTAGAAAAAGGTTCAAAAAATTAGTTTTCAATTTTCTTAAGTTTAGATAAATATAAATAGCCTAAAAAGTATTTTTCCCTATTTTTCTCCTTTTATTTGGTATTTTTAATAATTTAAATTAGTTTTAAATAGTTTTATATTAATAATAAATAATTAAAAAGTGTGAAAAATATATTTTTAGTTTTAAAATTAGTTTTATAGTATTTTAGATTTTTCAGAATCATAAGTTTATTTTTCTAGCCTTATTTCCTATTTTTTTTTTATTTTAGAGTATTTATTAAATAGTTAAATTAGTTTTTAATTAATAATAATTAATTAAATAGTGTTAAAAATAATTTTCTTTTTCTAATAATTTTCTTTTATTTTTAGGATTCCAAAAATGTCATTTTTATATTTTTAGGTCTTTTACTTTTTAGTTTTCACTTTTTATTTTGTACGTTTACGTAGATTTTATTTTTTACGTAAGTTTTTAGTTTTTAGTTTCAAACGTTCATCACTTTAAATATAGTGATAGCGTTTATTTAATAGTTTTTATCTTTTTAATTTTCTTAATTTGTATTTAAGTCGCTTTTATTTATAATCTTTTTCAGTAGTGTAATTATCCTATCCAAATCCTTTCTGATCGCTATCATTAGTGATCATTCTACCGTCTGAATCAGTGTTGCACACACCATTGAGTCTCCGTGGGACTTAACGACCCGGGAATCCACTGTATTCTCTGATCTTCATTTGCATTTGTGCTTAAGCTGTTTTGAGTCTGTAAAGACTTGACGGTTTTGCGCAGATCAAATTTTGGCGCCGCTGCCGGGGAGGCTTTAGCGTGTGTTTAGCCTTTTTCAGACCCATTCTTGCACATACCCCATCCTTTGTAAAAAGTTTTTTGTAATGTTTTTCAAAAACACCAAAAATATTCCTCTTTACCCTCTCACATATTTGATTCTTCATTTCTTACCCTCTAAAACCATTTGATTCTTTCTATGTCTTTCATTTCTTGTCCCATTTCCGACTCTTCCATTTCTTCTCTCACTCCTGATGAGGAAGATGACAAATTTTGGAAGGAGGTCGATGATTTTCTTAGTGATGAGTCGATTCCAACAGGAATTGACAATACTTACTTTGATTCGGAGGGAGACATCCTCTTTCTTGAAAATCTATTGATTGAAGAACCGTTTCCAGCTCTCCCTCCCGAAAATTTTGTTACCAATCACCATAAAAGCTTCAAATTTAAGCTTAAAATGTCAAAAATGGTGATTTGCTTCTTTCTGATGAGGAATGGACATGCATTGTGATGCACATATTTATTCCATTCTTCACAAATGGTGTGGTTGCTCTTTCCCTTTTCTCCTTTGGGAATGAGGACACTATTTTTGATCCCGGCATTTTCATTTCTCATTTTTGAGCCGGTTCTCTCTATATCTCATCGGTGTGGAACTTTCACGTGCTTCAAATGTTTATTCAAACATCTTTAATGAAAGTCCGATGGAGATAGTTTCTTCCACTTTGCTTCCCCATGAACCAATTAATGCGGGGTCGAGTCAAGCTAGCGACTCGGTAACCAAAAACAGTAGCACACACCATATGGGTTTTCACCCATATTTCTGTCTTCTTTCTATCTTTCTACCACCCTAGTGTGGGGGGGTTTGCCCCACATGTTATATATATATATATATTATTATTAAAAAAAAAAAAAAAAAAAAAAAAAAAATTGGATGGTTTTGTCTTGGAACTCAATTGTGCTTTGAAAACTGTGTTAACTGTCATTTTACATAATCCTTGATAATCATAGGTCTTGACTGTTTGACCACTGGTTTAGACTAAAAAAGGTTTAATTTGACACTTTAAATCTTCTGGATTGGATAGGATTTGTTTATGCAGTGGTATGGTATGGGAAGCTCAGTTTGGTAACATTTAAGGGTTGTTTGGATCTATGGGTAAATCTGAGCTATTGACTGTTATGAGTGTTGTCATTGTTTGATTTAGACTCAATATAGCCTAAGAAACTCAGCTGCACCTTAATCAATGAGTTTAGCATGGTAGATAGTCAATTTGACACTTGACTGTCTCATTATGAGAATTTTGAGATTGGTAGAACCTAGAATCCTGCATATATATATCTGGTTAAAAAAAAAAAAAAAAAATCTTTCTAAATAATGGCCGTAGTATTTCCCTTTCACGTTCTTTGTTTCGGCATAACCGCCGGTACTTTGAATATTGAGGGCAATATTCATTTCTAAGTGTGGGGGGAATTCTCACGAATTTTATCACATAATTATACCAATTCCCCCGTTTTTGGCCAAAATTTTTTTTTGGAGTAAGTGTTTTACACTTACTCATTTGGTTATCAGTCCGCCATGTCTGTAAGACAAAAGGATTGGCTAATCCAGGAGCAAACGGCTCTTGGTAAAGATTTCTCAAATCCGTTTATATGGCTTGCAATTTGCCCAAAATTGTATGGTATTCAACTCACCATATCCTAAAAAGTGAAGAGTTGGCTAGCCCGCAAGATTATGGCTTGTGGTAAAGGCAGTGGAAAAACCATAATTGGTAATCAGCTCACCAAAGATAATGTTGATAATTTATCTAAGAGTTGGCTAGTCCAGAAGGGTACGGCTTCTGGTAAAGACAAAATCAAATCCGTTGAAAGCTGGTGGTTTGCTCAAAATCACATGGTTATCGGTGTACCATGGTTCTTACTTGAACTGAAACATTTGGCTACTCCAGAAGTAATGGCTTCGGGTAAAGAGATCAAAACCATTAAGTTTTTCTCAAAAGATTGCTAGGGACTAGCAATAGTTTAGTGTGGGGGATTGATGAGTGTGTAAATACTCATCATTTTTGTACTAAATAAACTGCAAAATCATCTGAAAACACTCAGAAACACATCAAAATGATCAAAATATCACAAATCAGTGTTTTATGTGTTTTAAATGCAAAAATATCAAAATCAGATGAAAAACGTATCAAATTTGCAAAAATGGAAGTTTTGGTCCCCCAAGTTTCACAATTTGTCAAAAACAGTCCCTGGTATATCAAAATAAAGGAAAATGTCATTTAAGGTCCATGGGATTCAAAAGTTGTCAAAACAAACCCTTGAAATATAAAATTTGCAAAATTACAACTTTGGTCTCTCAAGTTTGAAAATTGTCAAAAATGGTCCTTGGAAATTACAAAATGGCAAGTTCAGTCCTTATGCTTTTTGAGAGTGTCACTTGTGGTCCCTTGGAATAAGTTTGATGAATGGGCAGATTCAACCCTTGAAGTTTGGCAATTTACATGTTTGGTCCTTGTTGTTACCATTTAACCATTTGGACCCTTGTATTAACTTAGGCCCAATCCAACCACCCTTGGCCCAACTTTGTACCCGGTTTTATTAATAAAACCAACCCAGTCAACCCAAAATCCAAACCCGGTCAACAAACCCACCCATTCCAGTCAAATAAACACAACCCCCGTTTTCCCTCCTTTCCTCACCCACCATGTCTGCTCACTCAAATCCACCATCCCCCCAGCTCAAATATGTCCCCCCACCTATTACTAACATCCAAGAACCATTTAATGCATTTTTCCACCCTTCACTCAACATATCCAGCTGGTACACCATTTCCCGCCAAATTTGACAATTTGGCCAAATCTCACCAAAAGCTATCAAAATGATCTGGAAGCAAGTGGGATCCTCTCAGAAACACGTGGCTAGGATTTTTGAGCTATAAAAAGGAAGTGAGAAGGAGAAAAAGAGGGTAGCTAGTTTTTCAATTTTTCTTTTAATGTCAATTTTTCTTTAAAATGTATTAGCTTAAATAAAATGTTGTAGTTCAGTTCTTATGTATCATCATCAAGTTAAAAACATCTTTGCAAGTGTGTTTTTGGTTTTCAATTCAAGTTTCTACAAGTTTTTGGTTTCTCGATTCTTGTTGCAAAATCTCAGTTTCATTTCCTTGTGTACAAGCTCTACTAGTTTCTTTTTAAGCACAAATAAGTTCAATCAAGCTTATCATGGGGTTTGTTAAGCTTATAATTCAATTTTAAGTAATTTCATGGAAAGTCAACAAAAGTCAACTGTTTAAGCTTAATTGGATTGGAAGCTAATAAGGGTGATGCAGAGGTTGCTTTTGGGTGTATTAGAGTAGGTTAGAATAGTTTTGGGTTCTGGTTATAGTCTGCAACAGCTGGACACTGTGGTTAGTGATTTGCTCATTTTCCATTTTCAAGTCAAATTGCAATTTCTGTTGGAACTTGTATCTGTGATCTAAGGTAGTTCTACTCTGTTAATATAGTCTTATTATGGTCATTTTAAATCAGTTTAATCATTGGAGCCAGTTGGATCAAAGATTAGTCTATTTTAATTTGTAAAACAGTTTTAAGGGGTGTTTGGTTTAAACTCGTATTTGGGTCAAAACCAAATTTTACCCACTTTGACTTTATAAGTCAAAGTGGTTTCAAGGTTTTAAAGTGGTTTTGTGCTAAGTAAAACTGAGTTAACTAGTTTTGATAAGTTTTGAGAAAAAAAAAATATATCGTCCCGTTCGCTCACGTAAAACAGCAGCTTATGCTGCTGTTTGAAGGCTTCTCCACGGCTCATTTTTGGTCCAAATCTTGTCATAATTGCTTTGCTGGGATCCTCATGTACCCACCTCAATATTTGTTAACTTTATTTGGCACTTAGGATAGTTTAGGTTAGCTCAAATTGCATTACAAATCTGTCCAAAACCCACTTTATGCAACTGTTACAGCAATGGACTGACAGGTTTGTGCAGGTTTTCTAAGGCCTGCACAGGTTTCATTCTAGCTCAACTAGGTCTGTAACTTGGTTTATAAACTCTCACCTAGGTCTAGTGTTAGTTCCAATAATTGGTTTTCTGTTTACTGACTTATTTAGGTGCTTGTTTTTAAGCTCAAACTAGGCACCCTATTCACTGTTTTTAGCTCATAATTTCATATACCCAAATCTGTTGAGCTTGTAATCAGAGGTCTAAGCTTGTGGTTTCTTGTTTAATTTTGGTTGTTTTAGCTTAATCTAGTTCCTGTTAACAGTTGGTAGCTTTTGGTGTTGTTTGAGCTTATCAAAGTGCTTATTTCATAAGCTTTTCCACATCAGTTTCAATTCCTCCCACACAAGTGCCTGTTTTCTATTTTCCCAGCTTCCTAATATCATTTTAGATTTTCCCTGAAATTTTCAGATTTTTCTAAGGTGTCTAGCTATTTTTCTTTATTTAAATTAGTTTTTAATCCTTTTTAAATAGTTTTAAATACAAAAAATTAGAAAAAGGTTCAAAAAATTAGTTTTCAATTTTCTTAAGTTTAGATAAATATAAATAGCCTAAAAAGTATTTTTCCCTATTTTTCTCCTTTTATTTGGTATTTTTAATAATTTAAATTAGTTTTAAATAGTTTTATATTAATAATAAATAATTAAAAAGTGTGAAAAATATATTTTTAGTTTTAAAATTAGTTTTATAGTATTTTAGATTTTTCAAAATCATAAGTTTATTTTTCTAGCCTTATTTCCTATTTTCTTTTATTTTAGAGTATTTATTAAATAGTTAAATTAGTTTTTAATTAATAATAATTAATTAAATAGTGTTAAAAATAATTTTCTTTTTCTAATAATTTTCTTTTATTTTTAGGATTCCAAAAATGTCATTTTTATATTTTTAGGTCTTTTACTTTTTAGTTTTCACTTTTTATTTTGTACGTTTACGTAGATTTTATTTTTTACGTAAGTTTTTAGTTTTTAGTTTCAAACGTTCATCACTTTAAATATAGTGATAGCGTTTATTTAATAGTTTTTATCTTTTTAATTTTCTTAATTCGTATTTAAGTCGCTTTTATTTATAATCTTTTTCAGTAGTGTAATTATCCTATCCAAATCCTTTCTGATCGCTATCATTAGTGATCATTCTACCGTCTGAATCAGTGTTGCACACACCATTGAGTCTCCGTGGGACTTAACGACCCGGGAATCCACTGTATTCTCTGATCTTCATTTGCATTTGTGCTTAAGCTGTTTTGAGTCTGTAAAGACTTGACGGTTCAGCGCAGATCAGTCACCTCAAGCATGTGTATTTTTTAGAAAGCTCATAGTCGTAGTCATGTTATGGTAATAAGTAGTTTAGTTAAGTAACACCGTGGAGGACGGAGGGGCCTTTACCCACTGTATGCCTAATCCACAGCCCGTAGGTGGCGTTTATGTAAGATACTATAAATACCCTCTACCTCCCAAGGTAGAGGGTTGGAGCTCATAATAATACTTTTACTTTCTCTCACTAAGTCCCCAAACCTCTAAACTTTCTCTCTCTAAAAACCTCAAAGTATACGCCTAGTATGATCATGGTTTGATGTGTTTGTGAAATCCAATATGTTACACTATAACTATCTAATACATATCTCATAAGCAGTATTAACAAAAGGGCTAATGACCTCTAAATGTATCATAGTTGTTATGATTTTCTTCTATATATATCGAATAATTTTTTTGCTATTATGTGTACCAAACTTGATTTTTTTGAGCATTTTTATGTACTTTATGACCATTTTGCCCCTCCCAAGTTTATAAAATGAGGGGAAAATTGGTCTTAATATACACAAAAATGCTAAAAAAATCAAGTTTAGTACACATAATAGCAAAAACAGTTGTTTGATACATATAAAAGGAATAAGTGACAACTATGATACATTTTTGTGCCATTAGCCCTTAACAAAATGCTTAACAGTACTAACTTACACTAATAGTTGTAACATTGCACTGGCAGTCTTAACTTTGAACAGCACTAAGTTTGTGCTAGCATTCTTATCTCTTGCAATGGCACGAGCAATTGTAACTTGTACTAGCAGTCTTAACTTTTGCACTAGCAGTTGTAACTACTTATCATATATTCATTGAAGTTTCTTTGCAGCACTAACTTCATCTGAGCAACAGTAATACCAATATGAGCAACAGTAGATCAAACAACATCAAGAAGGCTTTTAATCCCAACAATATTCCCCTAAACATGATATACTTCTTCAAAATATGAAGTTTCTTCATTCAAATCTTAAAAAACACCAGGAGGATGCTTCAAAACACTTCATTTCTTGTAAAGCTATTTCATCATTTGCTGACAAAGCTGATAGGCCATTTCACATTCATATTCCATTTAAAGCTTCTTCTGCATTATCTTAGCAGTTGTAGGTGGTGCAAGAGGATATGTCTTCTCCATCAACATGTAGACCAACATAGATTGCATCATCAAGGAATGAACTCCACAAGAGTTATATAGCTTCCAGTTCAATACTTCAAATCCATTCTGAGCCCTCCATATTTCATCCTCTACATGTGGTTCAAATATGGTTTTCAGATCACCCCGTAACAGCAAGTCATAGTCCTCCACTAGCCTTGTTGACCCATACGTAGCTTTTACCAATTTCCACAGATCTTCAAAATATTCTCTGTCAAAATTCTTTAGCATATGACGAAAGAACATACACATCTGAGATTGTCCATCAGCTCTTATGATTTGGTGGTAGCTTTTCTTTCCTTCTTTATATATCTTTCAGTCAACAATCTTTGGAGGCTTTTCAGCTAAAGGAATAGAATCAATGGTTACCTCTTCTTCATCTGGAATAATTTCCATTAGCTTTTTAAGATCTGCTGTTTCTTTGTCATCATCCACCTTTTGCTTCTCTGTGCTCTTGTTCCAGCTCTGTCCTTGCTCTCTTTTCACTACCTTTCACCAACTATGTACTTAAGTTAACAAATGTGTTTACCCTTTTCATTGCTTTGTCAAACTTCTCTTGGATCTGCTCAAACTTAAACTATTTCAAATCTTTAAGTTTCCATCCTTCCATGTTCTTAAGGTAAGTACACATGATCTTTCTCTGTTAAGCTTTTGTTGGTGGTTTATTCCCCTTATCTTCTGCTCTCTTAGTTGTAAAGTGCTTACTTCTTTTCTCTAAGAGTTGGAAAAATAACTTAGCCTTTTCAGAATTAGATAACTCTTCTTGTTCTTTTGCTTGCAATCTTTTAGCTAATTGATAATCATCATCAATCTTTGCCTGTACATCATCCCATGTGTTAATCAAGGAAATATTGGCTTCTTCTTCTTTTTTTAGCTTTTTCTATTGCAAGTCTTTCTTCCTCATCAAATTCAGCTTGTAATTTAAGAACAACTTCTTCATCAAGCCTGATTAGATCTTTCTTCTTCACAGGTTCTATCAATATTCCTTTACCTTCGTCCTGTGTAACTTGTGAAGATATTGTTGTTGTAGATTTACATGGCTCTTTGAAAACAACCCCTTAATCTATGGATTTTGTCCTTTTTAAAGCTTCAAGTGCTTGAGCCATAGTAATATCATCCACAGTAGTTGTTGTAGCAGCACTAACATTTGTTGCTGCACTAGCAACACTTACTTTATCACAAGCAACACTAACTTGAGCAGCATCAATAATTTGCTTAGCAGTAGTAATAATATCAACTGCTTCTTCAACAACATTAACTTCATCATTTGCTCCTTCAACAACAACTTCTTCATCATTTACTTGTTCTTCAACAAAAACTTCTTCATCCAACACCTCCTCATCCATGGTATCAATCCTCCCCTATTTGGATGCATCCTCACCTAAACTTGTTTCATATTCTAAGGATTCTACCCTAGCAGTCAAACCAACCTTTTATATTCTCTTCAGCCTATGAGTTCTTTTGACATGTTTTTCTTTCAAGCTTATTGACCCTCCTTTTCAAACTAGTGATCTCAGTTTGCTGAGAGGATGTTGTCTTCTTCAAATCAAGAACCTAATTTTGTAAATTGGTACATAGTGCCATCAATTCGTTTAGTTTAATACTATCCTTATCACTTCAAAGTGTGTTACCACTTGCGAGTAGTGAATCATTGGATTGTTTAGATACAATCTCAAACCTAGTTTGAGCAATTGTATCCCCCATGGTTTCTTGGCACCAGGGACAACCACCTGAACTAGCTCCTGGGAAACTAGATTCATTAGGTGTTGCCTTTGATTGGGTCTTAGTTATGTTATCACGGTCCTGCTATGCTTCTAAGCTAGAATCAGTGGTGACAGCCCTCACCAATTTGTCACACCACTTCTTATGGACAGCTTCATCTGCAAGAGTTTCTGTATGAGCACTAGAATGAAGTATCTCAGTGTCCTTTCTTGTAAGCTTCCTAGGTTTTTGTTTCTTTTGAAGTTGAGATGTGGATGGTTATAAAATGGTGGATGTGTGTTAGGGATCAGTAGGAATGGCTGAACCTTCACCCAATTGTGGTTGGTTTTGTACTACCATTGTTGGAAACAAAGGTGTTACTCTACCAGAAAAACCTTTGTCTGCCCTTCTCATATTTGAAAAAAAAAAAAAAAAAAAAAAAAACTAGTGTGAAAGGGTGCAATATAGATTCTCTTATGAGTTGGCTTCTCAGCAAAATATTTGTCCAAAAATACTTGTATAAACCTTGGATACATTAAAAAATTTCCAAACAACCATACTATTAAAAACCAATTTTGAAAAATTCAACTTCTGGTTTGTAGCTAAGCAGATAATGGAAGATGCCATAGTACTGCTAAACTCATTCCAGGCAGTAGTCTTTGGACTTAGACACTGTAAAAAAGTATGAATTAGAAATTTCCATTGAAAGGATAAGAATTCTTTATAAAAAGTTAATTTGTCAAAAAAATTCTCATACCCTATCAACGCAAGATTTTCAAAAATAGTAGAATTTGGGAAACAATCAACACCTTCATCATCTGCTAGTCGAAGATTTCTTCTAACAGATGTTTCAGTGACAATTATTGCCTCCATCTACTATGGCATGTAATTGTACTTCCCCATTTATAGTTTTGGCCACAGCAGAAGACCAGAACTGTTCAATACAGGAAACATATATAGTGGGATTAAAAGTGAGTGCATACCTTATAGGGTGTGTGTTCAAAAAATCCACTATTTGTTCAAACACATCACTCTCCGAGGGTTTAGACAAGAACGTGACCATATTGTGTGATTCAACAAATTTTAGACTCGTCATTTGTGTTGGGTTTTGAGATTCGATTATAAAATTGATTTAGGGTTTGTAATCAAAGAGTATATTGAAGAATGAAATCAATTAACTGAGTGATTGAAAGATTTAAACCTTTAATTGATGTATTTATGAAACAGACCCTAAACAACCCAATAGTAGTAACTCAGCAGCAGTAAGTTATGCCTAACATCATTAACTTTGAGTCACCTGCATTAACTCCAATTCCATTCCAAACAGCTTGTCCATCATCAATCTAGCAAAATGTTAGTCCAAAAACAAAGAAAACACAAGCCATAACAATTTTTACAATAATCACCATATTGATCATACCTAACAGTAGTAAGTATAACCAACAGCAGAAACTCTTAATGACTTGAATAACAGTACTAATTCATAAAAAACTCTATAAAAATATAAAGAGATAAAAGACTTTAAAGATTTAACATTACAATACCAGCAATCAAATATTGAAATCTACTTACATCGAAATCTTTTGAAAGCAAATCTGTAACATTATTGTGAGTATGGATTTTAACCATTTGAATCAATTTCTTTTCATTGCAATATCTAATAAAATAATGTATGATCTCCATATGCTTTGTTTTTTTAATGAAAAACTGGATTTTTAATTATGCAAATAGTACTGTTATTGTCAATAAAGATCTTGGTTTGCATAAAATCGTACCCATAATCAAGTAGTTGATTCTGAATCCAAAGCACTTTTCCACAGCAACTTGACATAGCCATATATTAGCTTATGTTGTGTAAATTGAAACCACTTTCTGTTTCTTGCACTGCGATGATATTAATCTACATCCAAAGAATTGACAACCTCCTGTTGTAGAGTGCCTATCCAAGCTTGCTCCAACATAATCACTATTAGTGTATGCTACCAAATCAAAAGGAGAATCTTTTGGATACCAAAGGCCTAATTTTGTTTGACCTTTTAAGTACCTAATTTTTTTTTCACAACATGAAGCTGTGAAGTATTTGGATTGACTTGGTATTTAGCACAGGGACACACTTCAAACTTGATATCAGGTCTTGAAGATGTAAGGTACATTAATGAACCAATCATTGACCTATACATATGAACATCAACTTTTTCACCATCTTCATCCTTGAGTAGAAGCTTTTGAGTTTCCATTGCTATGCTTACAGTCTTGACTTCTGTAAACCCAAATTTCTTTAAAATTTCAGCAATATATTTATCTTGACTAATAAACATTCCATCATTCTTCTACTTCACTTGTAATCCCAAGAAGAATGTAAGTTCTCCCATAGAACTCATCTGAAATTTCTCATGCATCAACTTCTCAAATGCAATGCATAGCTCCTTCTTTGTTGAATTAAAGATGATATCATGCACATACACTTGGACTAGCAAAATATCACCTTTGTGACTTTTGATGAATAAGGTATTGTCAATTTTTCCTCTTTCAAATCCATTGTCTAATAGATATATTGACAAGGTTTCATACCAAGCTCTAGGAGCTTGATGTAGTCCATACAGTGCTTTTTCAACCTTGTATACTCCATTTGGAAAGTCTGGATCTTCAAATCCTTGTGGTTGACATACATGCACATCTTCTTCAATATTTCAATAAAGAAAAGCACTCCTTATATCCATTTGATACACTACAAATATTTAAATGAAGCATAAGCTAGAAATAGTCTAATTGCTTCAATTCTTGCAACATGGGCAAACACTTCATCAAAATCAATTCCTTCTTCTTGTATGTACCCTTGAGCAACCAATCGTGCTTTATTTCTTATCATAATTCCCCTTTCATCCTTTTTATTCTTGAAAACCCATTTAGTGCCTATAGCCCTTTTTCCATTAGGTAACTCTACCAAAGTCCAAACTTCTTGTAACTTGAATTGTAAAAGCTCTTCTTGTATAGCCTCTATCTAGCTTGAATCCTTCCATTCTTGAATTACCTTTTGGGTTCTTCTTGTGATAAAAAGCAAGCAAACAAGAAGTTTTGAAGGTCTTTATGGTTTGTTCTTTGTTGAAGAGTACTAACAAACCCATGTTCCTTCAAATTCTTTGACATATTTTTTGTTTGTGTAGCTGATTTCAAATCTCCAGTCACTTAATAAAGAGGATGATCTTATGAATTCTTTTAGTTAGAGCAGGACTAACTGGGATTTTTGTATCCAAATTGTTCATGTCAGCCACTTCACCAACATCTTCATGACTACTTGAGTCGTCAAATATGCTAGAATCTTCCAAAGCAGCTATTTGTGGATCAAATAGAAGTTCAATGCTTAGTTTTTCACCAACAGCATTAACTTCTATTTTATCAGCATTAACAGTTGAACTAACAGTATTAACATTGTTAGTGTTGTTTCCATCACTAGCAGTATTAACAGTCTTAGTGCTGTTAACATTATCATCCTTCTCTTGATCATCACTTTCACTTTCTATTCTTGGATCTTCATTAACCTTCTTTCCATCATCACATGAAGGTTTGGATCCATCATCATGAGAAATCTTCGGATCCTGGGAAAATGGTGAATGAGCAGTCCATAAGGGTATCAAAATATAATCTTTGACAGGTTCTGTCTCCTTTCTAGCTTGACCTGCATTATCACTTGCTTTTGTACCTGCAATAACTGGATCATAATTCATTGTTCTTGTTAGTGCATCAATATTAAATAGCCAATCTGGTCCACTACCTACAACATTAGGTATACTTTCACTAAACCTAATATGTAAGTTCTCTTCCACTATCCTTGTCCTACTATTGAATACTCTAAATGCTTTACTATTCAAAGAGTATCCAACAGAGAAACCTTCATCCACCTTACTATCAAATTATCCTAAGTGATCTATGGTATTCAGAATGATAACAGGACACCCAAAAGGTCTCATAAAACTTAAAGTTGGTGTTCTACCATGAAAAAGTTCATATGGGGTCTTGTTTTGAGTCTTAACTACTAACATTCTAGCAAGCAGCACTAACTGCTTCTGCCCAAAAAGTAGTTGGCAACTTAAAATCAGCTAGCATAGTCCTAGCAGCCTCAATTAGTATCTTGTTTCTCCTTTTAGCAACTCCATTTTGTTGATGAGTTCTAGCCACACTATATTGTCTCAAAATACCCTTCATCTCACCGAACTGATTCATCTCTCCATTTTTGAACCCAGTCCTATTATCACATCTAATCACCTTAACTTTGTGATCTACTAGATTTTTTATTCTAGTTATAAAGGACTTAAGAATGATACTAGTCTCATCCTTAGTAGCTAGAAAGAAAACCCATGTAAACCTACTGAAATCATCTGTGTCAACTAGGCAATACACTTTATTTATAAAACTTTTTAGAAATGTTGGAACAAATAAGTCCATATGCAACAAATGTAAAGGAAGACTAATTGAGTTCTCTGTTTTAGACTTACAAGAGGCTCTGTGCTGCTTTCCCTTTTGTCAAGCAACACAGGTTTGATCATTTTTCAAAAATTTTGGAAGGTAAACCTCTTACAATTTTCCCTTAACCAGTTTATTCATAGTTTTAAAATTTAAGTGACCTAGCCTTTTATGCCAAAGTTTAGATTCATCAGATGTTGCTTTTGCAAAAAGGAAAGTTAAACCTCCTTTAGGAACTATGTTCTTTAAATCAACACTATACATATTGTTCTTTTAAGGAACTCTAAGTAAAACTTGACTTTCATCAATTAACTTAATGTTTGGAGATAAAACAATACATTCAATGTCATTAAAAAGAACAATATTATTTTTGACACACATTTGTGAGACGCTAAAGAGAATAAACTTTAACTCTCTCACAAAATACGTATTTTTAAAATCTAAATTATGAGTTTTAATGGTATCTTTTCATGTGATTTTTCCTCCTTTGGCGTTCCCTCCTAAAGAAACATATCCTCCATCTATCTCTATATAGTCTGTAAGATAGGGCATGTTCCCTTTCATGTGCCTTGAGCATCCACTATCAATCACTACTTGATCCTATAAATCCATTTGTGGATTGCCTTGCATATTAGGTAAGAAAATCAGTTTCTTTTGGGGACCCAAGCCATCACTGACATGAATCTGCCTTGTGCATCAACATAATCAAACTTTTTCAGGATGATTGATGCATTGCTATGTTTAAAAACATGGTCAAAAACTTTAAGCTTTGGTTTTCAAACCTAAGAAGCTAATACCTTAACAACATTAACATTAGTTCTTTTAACAGCATTAACTACTTCTATTGGCCTAACAGTATTAATATTGTTAACCCTAACAATATTAGCCCTTTGATTAATATTACTGTTTTTAAATGATGTGTTCTTATGAATGAGCATCTTAACAGTTGAATGTGTTGTTTTAGAAAGATATGACATTGGTCTAGCAGTATTCACTGTTGTTTTTGAGTGAGCATCATTAACTTGTCTAGCATTATTAACCAACACTGCTATTTTTGAAATATTTTGTCTAGCATTATTAATTGATAATAAGCTAGAATTCATTAAAACTGCTCTTGAAACAATCTTCTTTTTAGAAAAGGGGTAAGTATTTTTAACAAAATTTTGATGATTCACCCATTGTTCCAAACAGGTTTTACCATCCTTTGATTTTGAATTTTTTTTAATGGTAATTGAAATCAACCTACAAATGATCAAAGCTTCCACACATATAACAAGCCTTATTAAACATCTCAAAATTACTAACCTAGTTTTTGAGACATCATATTGTTCCAGTTTCTTTGATTGCCTCTTAGACTGTGAGTTTTTTGCCTAGGATGCTCAACATGATTAACAGTTTCCTGGCAGTTTGTCCTTGTTTTTTAGGTTTGACAAACTCTATCTTTTCAATACTAGCCCTAATTGTTTTCTTTTCAATTTTAGGATGAGACACATCCTGTTCCTCGTCATCTGACACCCATTATTCAATAATTGAGGCATCATCATACTTCATACCTACCTTAGGCTCTTCTTCACTAGTCTTAGCTTTACTTTTCTTAACTATAGGCTCATTAAAAAACTCATCTAAAGCAATAAAAGACAAATCATGTGTTGGAGGCATGAATTTTCCTGTGTATGAAGGTGGAACTGCATTATAACTTTCATAGCCTAAACCTTTCTTGCAATTGTCAACAATATGACATTCTATGAGCTTGTTTAAATTTTTAGATGCATTTTCAAATTTATCTACATTAAGTTGAATGCCATTTTTTTCTTTTTGAACTATTTCAAGCTTTTTCCTAGGCTCTTTAATAGTTATTTCTCTAACATGAATTTCAAACTTTAATCCCTTAGTCTTTTCTTTATAAATAGACTCATTATTTTTTTTATAAAATTCAAGATTTTTTTTCCACCGACTGTAAACCTGTCTTATAAGCTAGAACCATTAACTCAGATTTCTTATAATCTTTTAATAGTTTATCATTTTGAGATTTAAGAGATTCAACATTTTCCAAGCAAGATTTTGAACAAATAGAATCATTGGATACATCTGAGTCAGAACTTGAAGATGAGAAAGCCATGAGTGCATAATTAGGTCCTTCCTATGCTTGATCACTTCAGTCATAAAGACCAAGACTATCACATGACACCAAAGCTGTGGAATTAGATGTTTCCACATGCACACTCCTTCTTGAGCTTTCCTTATTCTTGAAGTCTTGATTTTTTGGAGCTCTGCACTCTCTAGGAAAATTTCCCCTCTTGTGGCAGTTGTAACACTCCACTTTAGACTTATCAAAATCAATGTTCTCATTGCCATTAATAGTAAGCTTCATTCCTGTATTCTTCAAAAACCTTCTAGCCCTCATAGTCAACATGGTCATTTGCCATCTCAAATCTTTCTCTTCGATGCCATATGGATGGATTTGTTGCAAGTCCTCATGTACAAGTTGAGGACTATTTGGTTGACCATCAAAGAAAGAACAAGTAACAACAACACTTAAGTTATCAATATTAGCAAAGTAAGCAACATTAACTTGAGTGCTAGCAGTAGAAACTCCATGAGCAGTATTAACTAATTGAGTAGTATTAACTTCTCCTTTTGTGCTTCTAGTGTTGTTATTTGAAGAGGACACAAAAGCCATGTTCTGTATGCTTGAACTTGTGCTAGACATCCCTTTAACTTCTGGTTCATACACTTTAAGGTTGTTATAGAGATCATTCATGCTCATAGTATCCAAATCAGCTGTATTCATCCACACAACAGCATGTGTGTTCCATTCAGGTGAAAAAATTCTTAATAACTTTTTATTAACATCTTCTTGTGAAAGCTTTTAAAATCTCCAACTCACTCACAAGATTTTGAAGCCTATCAAAAAATTTATCAATCATCTCTAACCTTGGAGCAGTGAAGTTTTCATGTTGCTTCTTTAAGAGATTTCTTTTAGTCTTTCTTGTAGCATCATTCCCACCAAATCTCTTTTCTACAGCTTCCAGCAACACCTTAGCATCTTTTATAGAGTTAAAATTTAACTAATGTTCACTGGGAATGCTTATCATTAAAGTACTTCTAGCTTTCACCTCTAGTCTTCTTTGAGCCTTATCTTTAGCAGTTGCAATAGGCAACACTGTCTCAACACCTTCCACAACTTTTATTTTTGGCAAGGTGTTACCATTCTCTATGACTTTCCATAGTGAATAGTCTATTATCTGGATGTATTATTCAATCCTCATCCTTCATATCTTAAACTCACCAGGTTTGAGCATGGGAACTTTGGATGCAGCCACCATGTGTGCAGAATTTTGATCCATATCTTCTTCTAGATCACAGCTTCTCAACAATCTCTGATACCATTTGTTGATCCCAGTAGAACTGGATCTAATTCTTTAGCTTGTAAAAAAGGATTAGTTATATCTAATACATATCTCATAAGCAGTATTAACAATGTGCCTAACAGTACTAACTTACACTAACAGTTGTAACATTGCACTGGCAGTCTTAACTTTGAACAACACTAAGTTTGTGCTAGCAGTCTTAATTTTTGCACTAGCACTGACAATTGTAACTTGTACTAGCAGTCTTAACTTTTGCACTGGCAGTTGTAGCTACTTAGGATATATTCATTGAAGTTTCTTAGCAGCACTAACTTCATCTAAGCAGCAATTGATCAAAAAACATCAAGAAGGCTTTTAATCCTAAGTGTAAGTGATATTTATACATGGTGTATATGTTTATGTAGGCTAAATATATATTTAAGTATAAAAGGCAAAACCACTAACCCTATGGGTTAGTGATAATCGTCTGACCACTAAGAGTGGGAAGTATGACTCCATGTCAAACTTGTATACTTAATGGATAATTATTAGGGACTTCTAGTGCTGTTAGGAAAGTTTTTGTATCCGTATAACTACAAAGGCACCTAAACTATAAATCATAACAATTTTCGTTCCATATCAGTAGCTTAACTATCGGCATTAACAGGTTTCAAAGGTTCCTCATCATCTCCCACTAAAACAAGCTTACCTTCAAGCATTTTGTGTTCCATATCACAAATCTTGTAGCAATTGAACACATGTCCCCCTCATTCAGATTAACAGGATGGTCATTACTAGCATTAGAAATCGTGACATTAGTGCCATCAACATTCTTCTTAGAACCAACAACAGTATCATGTTTCACCCTTCTGAATCTACAAAATCCTATTTTATAATTAAACCAAAAAACTCAAGTACCCACGTAACCACGAGCCAAAAACCCAATACCCACACGCAACCAGTAAGCACAAAGAAATCGTAAAGAATGTCGACTTATGTTGAAAACTTAATTGACTAACAATAGTAACGCACGTAAAATCAGCAGCTCAAAGAAAAGACAGAACAGTGAAGCGCAAGAACATACCTTAAGTCATTATAAACACTAGAATACCCAACACTAATCGAAGATTAATACTTGATAAACAAGATATTAAAGACAATGTAGAAAATGCATAGACGATCACAAACCTGTAATTTAACACAGCAGATAGTGATTGGGATGAATGCAACATTCTCTTCTTTAGCACGTCTCTTGGTAATTGTTATCTACTTTTACAATGTTTGCGAGCATACTGTTTTGGCTCAACGAGTTAAGTACGACAACTTCTTACTAGTAAACTACTCCTACCGTCTTGATAACATCAAATAATCTTGACTTTGAAGTGTCAATTTCTCCCGATTATGCTCATATTTTATGTCATTTATATGGATATATACTCTTATTCCTTTATATTTTATTTCCAGGTAAAATATGAGCGTTGGAGCTTAGAGACGCGGATTTGGAGATTTTCATAACACTTTTATCTTAGTATGCTATTAATGAAGAAGCTATAGCGTAACTCATATTCTCAATTACGTCGTAGCTAGGATTTTGTCACAGAGACCAACTCAACTGCAGTTACGGCGTAAGTCTCAACTTAAGTTACGCCGTAGCCATCTAGGTCATGAAGAATTTCACGCCTCCGTCAACTACGCCTACACCGTAACCTCCTCACGTGCATTACGACGTAACAACCTTTTGTTTAGAAGATATTCAGGATACGGCGTAGCTATCTACTAAATTACGTCGGAGGTACTATTACGATGTAACTATTCCATATGTTACGCCATTGTCACCTCTACGAGCTTTCTGTTTAGAAGACACTAAGGTTACGGCGTAACTCTCAACTTTGGTTACGCCGTAACTATGATCGGGCCTATAAATACCAACCCTAAAATCTGCATTTTACATCATCCACTCACAACACAAAGGCAGAGAGCGTGAAGAGGGTTCCAAGGGCAGATCATACCAAGCATAGTTATGATTCCTTGATTGTATTGTTTGTATTTTCATGCTTCTATAATTGTTTCTAGTGTATGCATGTATAGTTTGATGGTAGTTACCCAAGCTTCGGTAGTTTTGAAGTGCGGTCGTATCTAATTGCTTAGGGGAATTGACGAACTGACCCTAACTAAGTAGGTAGATAGGCTTGGTAAGAATTGACCAAAAAAGACTGGTTAAATCCCTCTTGTGCGAATTGACCAAAGGATCACCGTTCGGATGGATGAACTTAAGAAGTTAGGGATGTGTGTCTAAGATGCTAGCGCCCGGGCACACATTATTTCGAATCTTGCATGTATGGTACTTAATGACTTGGCTTAGGTTGCTTAAGACCCTCGACTGCACAAAGGGTAGGCCTTTGACGTCGAGTAGGAACCTTTGTTGATAGGTTATGACGAATTGACCAAATGTTGTCATAGCGACTTAAACCCCCACTTGAATCAATAGGAAGTAATTAGAAAACATAGACATTACATGATAGGATGAATAATTAGGTTAACACACTTTCTCACTATTGTTCACAACCTTAATTTACTTTTCGTTATTTATTTCTTGTCTTTAGTTTAATTAATCATTTCAAACTTAAACCATTTAAAACCGTGACACTTAGACTTAATAGGATCCTCATCTATATAGCTCTTGGGAACGACCTCGGCTTTACCACCTTCTATAATACGCACGATCGGATTCACTGCGCGTTAGTGCAATAGGTAGACCTTAGGTAGACGAGAATTATAAATATTAAATCCTGGTCGGAATACCTGCATCACGTCCTAATTTATTTATCTTCTTTTGACTTTTTAAAGTTTTTTTTGTTTTTTTTTTTTTTTTTTTTAACTTTGATTATATGTTTCTGTGTTATATAATACTTGATGAAAATTATATTAATGTAAATATATAAAAAAACTCATTTTATTTATATATTTTGTATCAAATATTATATAATAGAAATAAGAAATAGTTAAAGTAAAAATTAAAAAGAAAGAATTCAAAGTCAAACAAAGATAAATAAATTGAGATGGATGGAGTAAATATTTGAAACGATTGTTTCATCTTGGTCGTACTTAGTCTCAAAATGCATATGGTCTACTTTATAGTTAATGTATGTTGTAACTTACGTAGGTCATGAAAATGATCAATTAAAAGTACAAGGGGCAACTAGAAAACCACTTAAAAGAAACATAACGTTAAATAATCAAATAATACATGAGTCAAAAACAACAACAGAACAATAATAATATATTCAAGAAAAAAACAATGAAGAATCAAGTTGTGGGGTTTGATTAATCCAAGTGCTATCCTATATAGTGGGTCTTTCTCTCTCATTCTCTTTTCTCTCACATTCTCATTTTGTTTCTCACTTGTCTTTAAGAACACACACACATAAACACAAGGAGGTCAGATCCCAAAGGTGGTTAACCTGTCCATCAATCAATCAATCCTTATACATTGTTCAGTCAATCTTATCAATCAATCAAATCAAACTGTTTGTGAGAGAAAATCAAACAGGAGAGAGAGAGAAAGTGTGTGTTTCAAAAGAGCAAAAGTGTTAAGAAAAACATGTCATCTTCAGCTTCCTTTTCACCGGACCACCACCACCACCACCTCTCCCCTACCTCCGAGCAACTCTGCTATGTCCAATGCAACTTCTGTGATACTGTCCTAGCGGTACAAAACATCATCATCATCATCATTATCCTTATCATTATCATTATCTCACCATATATATATCCTATTCAACTCAAGACTTCACAATACTTGATTTTCTTGATGAAAATTTACTTTTTTCACCAAATTATATCATGAATTTCTTCTTATTCTCTACAACAATCGACAACCTTTATAATTGTTTATGAATTATCATGATATTTAACTCATATCTCTATGATTTTTTGTAAAGTCTTCAAAAAAAAAGACAACTCAACTTATAACTTCAATTCCTTCTTTGCCTAGCTAGCTTCTTGCTAAAGGTTCTAATAAAATTTTGCCGTTCAAAAACAACATAAAATTGGTATTCATATTTTAATTGTTGGTGTTGTAGGTGAGTGTACCTTGCAGCAGTTTGTTCACTACTGTTACGGTTCGATGTGGGCACTGCACTAACCTCTTGTCTGTCAACATGCGTGCCCTTCTCTTTCCGGCTTCAGTCGCCACTAATGCTGCTGCTAATCAATTCCATCTTGGCCATAATTTCTTTTCTGCTCAAAGTCTTATGGTACAGTTTGAATTACAAATTACAAATTTTTTCTGAAAACTTAATTGGCCATATTCAAATATATTGAATATTGCCCTTTGATTGTTACCCAAGATCTTGAAAAAGGATATCTAGGGTTAGGGTTTTGCATTTACTTCTCTGTTATTGTATGATTTTTTGCTTTGTTAATTTTCCTAGTTTTATTATGTATGATACATATAATTAATTTTTCAGAAAAACTTTGTTAATCTGTTGGGATCCTGGGGGTTATTTTCATGTTCCCCCTTTGCATGTATTATATGGATTTTTCAGAGAAAAATCGGAGTTCTTAAAAACTTTAAAGATTGATTTTCTATGATATAAAACCTAATTCTTCAAGAGTACATATTTACTTTGGTTAAAATCATCCTTTTTCTTTTCAGGAGGAGATGAGAAACACCCCAGCTAACTTGTTCCTGAACCAACCAAATCCAAACGACCACTTTGGACCTGTTCGAGTTGATGAGCTTCCGAAACCTCCAGTAGCCAACAGGCGTAAGATCGCCAAATCCTTCCCTTTGTATTTTTAATATCAAGGTTTTCACTAGCGTTACTTTAAGTCTTATTACGTACATAAAAAAATGTAAATTAGCTAATTTGACTTGCATTATGCTATCCTATATGTGCTTCTAAAAATACTACAGTGATAGTACTTTCAAAAGTTTACACTAAAGTAGGTCTTAAAACTATTGTTTTTGGTAAGAAGAAGAAACCTCTTTCTCTAGATTTTATTTCATGCCTTTCCCTCTTCTTCAATTTGTTGTTTCTGGATACATATTTTAATGTACAACCAAAAAGGCAACTTTATTTCAGAAATTTTGCACCGAGTAATAGTACACACATCAACAAGGAAACCCTAATATTAATTCAAACCAACACCTATTAATTGTGTATAAAAAAGTTACATACTCTAAATAAAAGAAACACAATCATGAACTTCAATTCCTTAAAAAACATGACCTATTACTTACCTTTTTTATTAACTTTTACAATATTTTGGGCCTTGTTTCCGCATTGTGTTTGCATGTGTATCAGAATTAGAATGTGTATCTACCCCAGAAGATAAAATGGTTAGAATTCTTTGATAGATAAAGATAATGATGATGTTATGATAAGAGAGAGAAAAAAGTATACAAAATAGTCAGCAGTGATATGATTTTAATGTAATGTCTGTTTACTTTGTCGATATGTTTGTCTTCTAATTGCAGCTCCAGAGAAGCGCCAAAGAGTGCCTTCTGCTTACAACAGATTCATCAAGTAAGTTTTATTAACTTATTACAAACAAAAAATATAGCTGTGGTAAAATGCATTATGCATAAAAAGATGCCATTGTATAACAAATAAGGGAATATGTGGGTACAACTCCGACCAAATAATTTCAATATTATTTGTCATACAAAAAGGAAGTCATATGGAAAATAATATATCTAGGAAGGTTTAACCAATGGTTTTCTATAAGATATAGGCTATGTTGGCGAAATGGGTTGGAGTTGCGGCTTACATTATAAGCTGAAAGCTGGAACTTATGTTTTTATAAAGGTGTTTGGCAAATTAGTTTAAGCTGAAGTTTATTAATGTAAAATCGCATAATTTACATCAAATTAAATTCATATATATTTTCAGTTTTGCGAGATAATTCATTATATTTTTTTAAAATATTTAATTAATTTGACTAGCTATAAGCTCTCATAAACCCTTTTCAATAGGCTTGGGCTTATGACGTATAAAAGACTCCATAAACCCGTGTGTCAAACAAAGTTTATTAACCTCTTATAAGCCCTCTCTCAAACTCAATCATCATAGTTGATGACAGCCTATACATTATTTTTCAATTTCATTTGAAGACAATAAAAGAGCATAATATAAACATTTTGGATGAAAGGAACATATGATAAACATCTTTAAATATAAGAAACAAAAACAAACGTCAAATCGGAATTTTTAAAGTACCGGTGATAAGAATTGTTAACTTAAAAGTCGTACTCTCTTAGACACTAGTACACAATTTATTGAATGAACTTCTTGTACTGTTAGATGTTTACAAAATTCTGAGTTTTTTTTATCAATTTACCCTCCGTCGGTAAAAACAGTGATTATTAAAAAAGTCAGCTTACTAGTATTAAATATGAACACTATGGTTAATAAATCCTACTCTTTGTGGTTCATGAAAGTTGCAAGCACTTGCTTAGGATCTTCACTGTAAGTACAACTATTAAATTTGCATCTAAATAATAGATTTAATTCAGATTCGAAGAATTGTTAATTATTTATTAATTTTAAGATTGGGTTTTGCTAATGACAGCTCTGAGGGTTTTAGTTAAGAGACTTTATTTTATTACAATTGTAAGTAAGAATACAATTCAACCATTCACAATCAAGCGTCAATTGTGTATTAATTATTTTCGGGATTTTTTCCACCAATTTGGGGATTATCATGTAATTCGAATCTTTCATGGTATCTGCTTAACCACGTCCCTTAGGGCTGTTTAAATTTGATAGTTTTTAGCAATGTTTCCCAACATCTGCTATTTATAATAAATGTTGCTATATAAAATAATCAGTGAGAGATATTGTATTGACAATAGTAAAAATAAAATATAAAAAAGAGATAAATTTTTTACTAGAAACTAAAATTTAATGCCAAATAAAGCAACTAACTGAAACTAAAATTAAAACCAAATGCTTTGATTTCAAATATTAGAGAGGAAGCCTTCTGGAATAAAGAACTCTAGCTCGAATAACTAAATTAATTTAATAATATAATGTACAAACACTGCATAAACCTGTGAAAAAGCATATACTTGATAATAATTTAAACATTATTGCAGGGAAGAGATCCAACGTATCAAAGCAGGAAACCCTGATATCAGTCACAGAGAGGCCTTCAGTGCAGCTGCAAAGAATGTATGATTAAATAATCTTGATTTTCTAGCCTAGATAAAAAAACAGCTACCTAGGGCTTCTTTTATACTAGGGATTCCTTTTTTATTCTAATCTTATTATTTTATAATTTGCTTTCTATAGTGGGCCCATTTTCCTCACATCCATTTCGGACTCATGCCTGATCAGCCCGTGAAGAAACCAAATGTATGCCAACAGGTAAAATCTTTTTTTTACCGTGGAATTATCTTTTATCAACTGTATCTCAAACACATATCTCTTGGTCCTACAAAAATCTTTTTTTTTTCTTATCCATCATGTGTTATGTTTTTGTGGTTCATCTTTATTAGTAATAAACTTATAAAGTGTAAATACTTTCTACCATAATTTAGCTAGCTTTTCGCTCAATCATAACGAGTTTTCATGTACTTTGCGTATCTTTGTGTTTGATGTTATGCAGGATGGAGAGGATTTGCTGATGAAAGATGGATTTCTGACCACGGCTAATGTGGGTGTTTCACCTTATTAAGAAAAGAGATCGAATGGGCTAAGATATAAATAGCTAGCTAGGGTTTCAACGTTTTCGTGTGTACTTTGCCTTGTCGTTGTTTGGATGTCTAATTAAGACTGAATAATTAGGGGTTCTTGTTTTATGCTATTGTCTTCAAATCAATGTCTTACTTTTACCGTATCAATGAGGGGATCGAATATAAAGTAGTTGTTACTCACTCTTCAAGGCCTTTTTATGTCGACTCATCTCATGCACTTTGTATCATAATTGATCTCCTTAGTTTTGATATATGGTCTCTTTCGATTGTATTATTAGCAAGTGTCTTATTGGCAAGTAACTGAGAGCTTATGTTGTCGTTTAGGTGATCGACCTAAAAGAGAATAGAGGAAACATGTGATAAGTTATCTTCTTATGTCATTGAATACCTAGAATCTACGCTTACGGGTTTAACCATGATTGGCCTTTTTTCCAGTGATGTGCTACAAAAGATTTTGTAATTGATATGCCACTCTAGAATTGTAATAAAAGATAGTTGTGTGGATGCGACCTACCATGCTCCACACCATCATCGTTGTCTGTTTCTAATTAAATGTGGATAGCCTTTATAGTGGCTAGCAACACTATCAACTAACCATTCATCTCTACCATACCACAACACAGTATCATATCAATGTTATGGACCCTACTTGTTAAAAACCTATATATTCTAGACGACGCCACACCTCTATTTTACCAAACCTTTGTTATCAATTAATCAATCCCCCGATTTGTGTTGTTGTTTTCAAACCCGGAGTAAGTACTCCACAAGTCTTACAATTTGCTACCAAAAACAGACAATATAAAAAGCGAAAAAAGAAAACTCGCAAGTCAAGCAAGCGGACAATGAAGCAGGACCAAGGCACAATAAAAGACGAGGCACCTTGAAAAGTTTCTTGGGAAATCTGGCACTTGAAATAATCAATTACTCCGTATAACTTTTTGGTGTAAAGGTGAAATATATTATAACTCCAACAATATTTACAACATAGAATATCAAGACCAATTTGAACATGCTCAAATCAATCACTCAACACACAATCAATTCTTTATCCGATATCAGACATTACTAAAAAGAAATTGAACATAACAACAAATCTATCACTGATCTAATCTTCACACCAGACTGAATCTTGGACTATGCAGCATCGCATACCCTTTGATTTACCTTTATAGCACCAAATACCATAACTTCTTGACTACATTTCCTGCACACAGATCATAGACTCATCCCTTCAACCCACATCCACAAAAGACTGAGCTTGAAACTGAGGAGGCATCATCAAGAAAGTTATAGCCCCATTCACATTAACAAGAGGGGCTATACCTACATAGCTACATTTCCTAACTATTTACTCTATAACAATCAAGCAGCTACCTCCTCACTTGACTCCCCTAGAGCAAACAGAGAGGCATCACTATGCAGGAACACTCACCCTCAAGTAGAACCAACCTTACCTCCTGCAGCAGTGTATACAAAGGACCAAACAGGATCATCTTTCACTCCTCTCTATTACATTCAAAATACACTGGCCACCTAGACCATTTACCCTTCAGAATAGACAACCCTACTTTATGGTACATCTTTACTGAATTAGACCTCTTATTGAACCATCATAGCCTACCCATTTCCTCCCTGGGCCAAATAGGTAAAACATATGTGGATCAAATAAGTACAGTCACACCAGATAAGACTCCAAGATACAAGGTACTATCTATAATGGTCTGCAAATAAGGATGACTTCATTAGAGCAGAAACCAAACATACCTTCAATTCAAATAATCAATCCCATATCTAATTCCAAACACCCTCTTAGAACCCAGACTCAAGTCAACTGAATTATACCTCCCATGTTTTAGTTGCAAGCAGAACTGTTGTAGTGTTTTTGGTCCTTAGAGACATTAACCTTGATCTTACTTCATCACATATAAGTGTTTCTGGTCCTTAGAGACATTAACCTTGATCTCACTTCATCACATATAATTCCGAACATTCTCTCTTGCCAAACAAAATAGACAGTAGCAGCAAAGCACAGTTTCCTAATAATGCTCCAAATATGGTTATGACTCTTTTGTCTAGCCATATCACACACAATATCCTTCCAATTCACAACTGTAGTTCCAATTCTTTCTCTAGTCTTCATATTATTCTAAATTTCAGCAGCAAATTGGCATTGAAAAAAAAAATAAGTGCTCATGAGAATCAGGCATACTTTTACAAAAGGGGTAGCAGGCAACTTTTTGAGGATATCATCTGAGCAACTTGTCTTGAGTAACCAACTTTTCCTTAACAGCCAACCATCAGATAAAGGCATGTTTTGGAATGCATTGAGTGAACCGTACTAGCTTATCCCATTGGACCTTTGTACCCTCTCCTCTAATATCTCTCCAAACTTTCCAAGTTTTGAATTTCACCATTTTACCTTGCTTAGTAATCCACATAAGACAGTCTTCTTCATCAGTGAAAGTAGGGACTTGCATATTAAGAAGAAAGTTGTACTTATTATACCACTCTACAAGCCATTTCCATCCATTCTCATTCACAACATCACATAGCCTACTGTTATCATTGAAACCAACTAAGTGCACCTCCCTTTTGCTGATTTCCTTTGACAAAGTTTGCTGGACACCCAAATTATCATACCAAACAAAAATGTTTCTTCCATTACCAATCTTGAATCTCAAATGTAACTCCACTTTGTCTCTAAGATCAAGAATAGTCTTCCAGCACCAACTATCACTATTATAACATTGAATATCCCACAAAATCCTCCTTTTTGACTTCATAGTATTAACACATTTTACCCATAGAGATTCTTTGTTGTATGCTATATTCCAAAGATGTTTCATAAGCCAGATAGCTAAAGACTTTAGAACAAGTCCACCTTGATCCTTAGGCTTGCAAACTTCTTTCCATGTCACTCTAACTTTACCTCTAGTCAGCTCACCATTATTCCATAGGAAGCCTTTAAAAAGGGTCTCGATTTCCTTGATCACTGTTATAGGGAGCTTAAACATAGACCCCCAATAAACTTGCATAGAGGATAACACAGAAGCAATTAACTAACTTATTCTAGCATAGGACAAACTTTTATTTTGCAGTCACTCAACTTTTGTTTAACCTTATCAACCAAGCTTTTGAAGTCCTTAATACCAATTTTCTTATCCATAAGAGGCACCCCTAAATACCTCACAGTCAACTTTTCAATCTTAAAAGGAATGATTTGAAGCAGAGCATTTTTCTCAGTTTCACTCAAGCTACCACAAAACATTGTGCTTTTGCTCAAATTAGGATGTAGACCATATACCTCACTAAATTTGTTAATAGCTCTTTTGATTGTATTCACTGATGTAACATCTCCATGGCAAAGCACCAACAGATCATCAGCAAAGCACAGATGGGTGATTTTGAGGTTTTTGCAACCAAAATGGTACTTGAAATTTCTTTCCTTCCTTAGTTCATCCTTTAGGAAAATATTCAGCACTTCCATAACAATGGTAAACAGGTATGGGGAAATAGGGTCCCCTTGCCTCAAACCCCTACCCCCTTTAAAATATCCAAACCTTTCTCCATTGACAAAAATGGTAAACTTTGGAGTAGAAATACATGCCATAATCCATTTAATCATGGTACTATTATGCAGTACTTTTTCTAAGAAGCTCCAGCTCACATTATCATATGCTTTTTGGATATCAATTTTTAAAGAACATCTCTTAGGGCCATTAGTAAAGTTATATCCTCTTAGCAGTTCCTGAGTTAAAAGGATATTATCTGTAATCGCTCTACCAGGTACAAAAGCACTTTGATTTTGCTCCACAATTATATCCAGCACCTATTTAATTCTATTAGTAAGAATTTTACTTATGCACTTATAAATCACATTACAGCAAGCAATAGGTCTAAAGTCAGTCACCTTAAGAGGTGTAGAGATTTTAGGAACTAGGGTAACAAGAGTAGCATTTAATTCACCAAGCAGCTTGCCATTCAAGAATAAATCTCTCACGGCACAGCAAAAGTCTTCTTTAACCCCACTCCAAGCTTTTTTAAAGAAAGTTGCAGTAAACCCATCTGGACCAGGAGCTTTATTGTTGTCAATATCAAAAAGAGCAGCTTTAATCTCATTATTAGTAATATCCTAAACCATGTTAATAGTCTCCTGATTTTCTAGCTTATTGCAAAAGAGCCTTGATTCTTCACTATCCATCTCTAAAGTGTTGGAAGGAACACCCAAAAACTTCTCAACATACACTACAAACTGGATACCCACTTGATCCTTCTCATACACACTACCATCTTCCCCCATTACCTTATGAATTATGTTTCTATTCATCCTTCCTTTCAAAACTTTATGGAAATATGCAGAGTTCATGTCCCCTTCTTTTAACCATTCTACTTTAGCTTTAAAGCACAAGAGCTTCTCTTCATCCATCAGGGCAACATTATATTCACCAATTACTTTCACTTCTTCACTTATTAACATTTTATTCAAAGGATCTTTGTCAATTTTGGCTTGAATATCATACAGCTTTTTCCTGAGCTCCTCCACTCTATCAAAGAGGTTACCATTCTTCAAGTTAAGTTTGTAAAGAAAAGGTTTTAAGGCTTTTAATTTGTGAACAAGCTGGAACATAGCATGCCCATTAACAGTATCTTTCCACCCTTCCTTAACCAAATCCCCAAACTTAGGCTTATCAGCTATATAATTTGCCATTTTGAAAGATTTGTGAACTTTCTTCACAATACCAGGACAACATAGCACAGCAGGACTATGGTCTGATATTCCATAAGGGAGAAAAGTGGCATTGGCATATGTATGATTATTAAGGAATTTAGGATTACACATTACCCTATCCAGCTTCTTGAGAACAGTTGCATTGAGGTTGAGTAAGCTTTTAGTCCAAGTGAATTGAAATCCATAGCTGCCCACATCCTCCATTTCAATTTCATTAACACAGTCTTGGAAGTCTTTCATATCTTGAGAGACAGCAGAAATTCCTTCTGAATGTTCATTTGCATTAAGGATAACATTCATATCACCTATTATAACCCACCCTTCATTTCCAACAATTCTATTGAACAAACTCAAATCTTTCCATAAATATTTTCTATCCCTTCCATAATTAGCAGCATAAATGAAAGTACAAAAGAATTTGGTGTTACTTCCAAGAACCTCCACCAAGTAGCACATTGTTTGTCTAGTACTATGAACCAAGTGACACTGAACCATACTACTATTCCATCCAACAATGATTCTACAACCCTTACTACTCAAATCCAAGTTATGCTGCCAATTCCAATTCCCAAACACCCTATTACAAACCTTCTCAATTATGTTTTTTTTTCATGTGAGTCTCCAAAATAGCACAAATGCATAATTGCTCATTCATAATTAATTTTTTGACCTCATTCTGCTTAGTCAATTTCCCCAAACCCTTTATATTCCATGTAGCTATTTTACAATCCATAGACATAATTGAAATGAAGGTTACCACCACTATCATGGATCTCATTATTTGCCATAAACTTTGCATTAGCGGATTTATCCATAAAAACATCATTTTCATCCAACTCAATCTCATCTTCATTACCTACAGTTTGTTTCCCTTTCTTATACACAACAACCTTCTTATTATTGTAATACTTAATCATGGCTTTTGACCATTACTTCGTATAACTTAAAAACAGTCAACGACCTTTTTCATTAAACTTGAACGTATTTATACGTATAAACAATGTCACAACTGTATTCGGTAAACATAGAGTGGAGAAGAAGGTTAGTCGATGTGAAGCTTCTTTAAATTTTCTAATCGTTGCTAAGTCTAAGTTAGCTTTTGAAACCGGAGTAAAAAAATATTATGGAGGGGTAAAAATATGAACTAGGAACCAAAGTGTCACTCATCTTCATTTTGTCGATGATGCAAATAGTTAAATCACGTGAAGTTGAATTTCGAGATGCATGAATTAGAAGAATTTTGAGCGACGTAAGTTGTATTAGAGAAGTATAGTTACAAGTATAGAGAAGAGATCTAGTAAGAAGAAAATCAGAAATGAGAAAAATGAGAAGAAATTTCAGCCACACATTTTAAATGATGAGGAGAAATTTAGGGGAAGATGCATTTATATTTATAGATGCATCTGAAATATGCGGTTGTAATTTTTTCTCATCCTTCTCATTTTAATTTTATTTTTTATTTGATCCTTACAAGTATAATCTAGCTAACTTATGAGCATGAAAAATGTATACATGCAAAATAATATTACAACCAGTTGAAATGTGCATCATTTAATTTGTTGGAATGTGCATATAATTTCAGGTTGGGGTGGATAGTGGTAGAATTAAAGGATCGTAATTAAGCTACCAGCCTTATAAAACAATTTTTTTCATAACAAGTTTGCCTACGTAAATGGCAATAATTATTGCATATCATTTTTCTCTATATTGAACTTTAACAAAATAAATTATTTAATTAAGCATATTAAAACTTTGAATGACAAAGCGTTTTTAAATTAACTTGTTTCTGTTAAGGACATTTGTCCTTTCATTTGAACATTGTGAATGTTTTGTCATTCAGCATTCAGTGGCTGTCTCTACATATTTGGACTTCAATCAATAGGCTCGTAACAGTATTCTGCACTTGCAAGAAACAAACTCAAAAGCTTCTCGATTGAATCTAGAGAGGAAAAATGTTTCATTCGAAATTATAAAATAAAATTTCAATGAGATATATATTTTAAAAGTTAATAAACATAAACCAGGATTAAGGAAACAAAACTTACAATAACAAGTTTGTGTTCTCCTCAGAAATCGTCTTACAATAAGTGTTCAAATATGAAATAAAGTGTCCAATATAAAAAGGGTAAAAGCGTAAAATAACAGCGTCTTCTAAAAATTCTGGGAGTTGAAACACATCTTTTATTACATATACACCCCACTTACTTCGAATTTTGTTCGACTTCACGTATTAAAATGACCGATTTATATTAATATAATATTATATTAAATAATATTATTTTATTTACAATATGGGTAGTCGAACAATTTAAAAGATCATAAGGTGTATATGTTAATAAAATATATGTTCAACTATTAAGAAAGTACGTTAACAATTCAATTAAAACTTTACTATAAAAATGACATACTTTCAGAAAACTCACTATCAACCAATAAAATCTTTTTTACTTTTGTAAAGTTTTTTTAATTGGCTAAAACATAGAAGCTCGCCTTTATTTTGAGATAAAATAATAAATTAAACACTTGCAATGAAATCTAGAAAGCCTATCATTGATCGTAGTATGTATATCCCCACCAATCATTCATTTTTCTTTATTAAATTTGGTTAGAGGCATTTTGGTCCACAACATGTTTTTTATTTCACCCAAACTTCAAGCGTAAATAACTTTCAAACGATAAACTTTTATAAAAAACCGATTTCACCATAATGTTTTAATTTTGATTCTATTCAATTTGGTATACATTTTGATATATAAATGGCAACTTTTTTTTTCAACTTTTTAAGTGGGTGTTGATTTTCTTAAAATTTTAGGCATTTTCGGTTCTAATTTCGACTAGTTTAAAAGCCAAATTTTACAAAACTTAAATCATAAAAATTGTAGGCTTTTAACCATTTTTTACCTAGAAGTTTGAATCACTCAAATCGGATATGATATGAATGAGATATTGCACGTTAATGATGACGTCTTAGTCATATTTAGTGCATACAAAGTGTTTGATAAAATGCCTAAAATAGATTTTTCTTATAAAAGTACATTCAAATGCAACAATTGGTATACCAAAATACATCCTTTGTTAATTTTGTTATTTTTTATTTTTTTTTAACTAATAAACAACAAAATGATAAACTGATGAACATTGTGACCATAACTGATGAACATATGATTTTTCGACAACTGATGAACATTATGATTTTTTTTTAATATCGATAAACTGATGAACTAAATTTAAGAGAACTGATGAATAACTTTTTATATTGATGAACAATACTAACTGATGAACATGACTAATCGATGAACCGATGAACAACTAACAGATGAACATTGCGATTTTTTTTAGACAACTGATGAACAAAATTAAAGAACTAATGAATAACTTTTTATATTGATGAGTAATACTAACTGATGAACAAGACTAATCGATGAATCGATGAACAACTAACAGATGAACATTGCGATTTCTTTTGAACAACTGATGAACAAAATTTAAGAGAACTAATGAATAACTTTTTATATTGATGAACAATACTAACTGATGAACAAGACTAATCGATGAACCGATGAACAACTAATAGATGAACATTGCGATTTCTTTTAGACAACTGATGAACAATATTTAAAATAACTGATGAACATTATTTTTTCAAAAACTGCTGAACATTTTAAAAAATAACTGATGAATGTTATAAAAAATAACTAATGAACAATATCAAAAATAACTAATGAACTAATGAACACTACTATTTATTTATTTATTTTTAGAAAACTGTTGAACTTTATGATTTTTTAAGAAACTGATAGAACATTATAACTTTTTATTTAGAAAAGTGATGAACGTTAAGATATATTTAGAAAGCTGCTTAACATAATGATTTTCTTTTAGAAAACTAATGAACATTATAATTTTTTTTACAAAACTAATGAACGTCATTATTTTTTATTTAGAAAACTGATGAACGTTATGATGTTGTTGACATAAAAACTAATGTGGCAACACTTAATAAAACTAATAAATAAATAAATAAAAACTCATAAATGTATTATTTCTCTTTTTCACATGATAACAAGTATCTTTACAGCGGTTCAATATTTAGTTACTTTTTCACATGATTTTTTTAGTTACTTTTTTCTTTCTTGTTATATGATATAAACAGATTTCTTTCTTGTTATATGATATAAACAGATTCAATATTTACAGTGGTTCTCAAACAGAAGCTTCTGATATACTAAACTCTAGGTCGCACTGCCACCTACCTCAAAATCAGATCTCACAAACACCAGATCTTCCGTCATCAAAGCCGTTATCTCTGTCAGAGCTCCGGCCGTACAACTCGGTTATGGTAGTCGTAAAAGGCCAGCCGTACAACAAGGTTACAAATTTCCGGTAACACCGAAGGATGGTGGTGGAGTTCATCGATGATGTTGGTGGTGATGGAGATGGTGCCGATGACGGTTTTGGTGCAATGATGTTGCCGGTGATGAAGATCTCGTCTTTCATTTTTTGTATTTGTAAGTGGGGATTTGAGAAAGAAAGAAGATAACTAGATTGTTACTTTTGATGGAATGACGAGTATGCCCTTATGTACATGTGTCCCTCTTTAATTTAATCAGATCTACTATTATGATCCAACGGTTCTAATTACTTTTTAGCCTTTCTATATTTTAACACTTTTTAATTGATCCTGATCCTTACTAGGATAGCATGTTTTTATGAAAAAACAAAGGAGCATGGAGGAAAAGCCCAATTTAAATGGGCTGTAAATTGGATCGTATATACTTTAACTAACTGGAGCCATCATATGTACGTATCGAAGTTGACCCATCATATGCACCTATTTTGACCTAAAATAGTTAAATTAATAATCTATTACATTTTGTTCCAAAACAAATATCCATTATACGTATCATCCCTTGTTATCAATTTGAAAAAATAAAATAAAATAAAAAAATAAACAGTAACTCTGGGAAAATTGATATAACTATATCTATATACTTAATATCAATTACAAAAATTACTATTCAATGAATAGTATTAAATAGCCGAGCCTTTTTAACTTTCTTTAATCTTATATTTTTGTTTACGTAAGATACGTGCTATAGGTGACGATAGTTAATCATTTGGTTTTCAACATTTGGTAAGGACCCCGGAATGTGATTCGAGTCACGAGTTGGGGTAACACTTACGGTGTAGCTAGTGTGTGAGTAAATGTGAGAATTCACTATATGTGATTTAACTCATTTCGTGGGAGTGAGTTTTGTATTTATAAGATGAATCTAGGGCTTTGTGCTCCTCTAGACAGCCTTCCATGGTTGAGGATGCTCCACGTGGTGGATATCCAATTGAGGAGATAAGAATGACACGTGGAGTGTCATCTTTGGTTAGCCGATGCATGGAATGATTCATGCACGATTGCAGCACTACCTCTGAGCTAATGAGGTAGTGACACGTATCTACTTATTACTACGGTCTTGAGGGAGCACCCAGTTGTCGTTGCGGTTTATGCTTTCCGGTTTTGAGCCTGTCTTGTGAGCTTGCTTTCCAAGTGTGTTATGACGAGTTATGGCGGTGATGGGCCTGTCTAGAGCATATGGGCCTTTAGTCAGTTGGAATAAATACCCTATACGCTATCAAGACAACCCCTCCCCCTGTCTATTTTGACTGTTCATGGAAATGCGTTGATAGACTCACGCATTAGGTTTGTCTTTGCCTAAAGGTGCGGATGTCTAAGGTTTAAGAATCTGTTGTCCTTGCAATATTTGTTTAGAGAATTCTTTAGTATTTTGCTTTGTCATGTTTCAGTCCGAGAATTATGTTGATATCGTAGCTTAGTGAAGCGTAAAAAGCTTGAAAAATTTCGGTCTTCATTCTCATGGATTGATAAGTATAATATAGCGTTCTGAGGATGAGTGGTGAGATGCATCTCCCTCTTATAGGACGGTTGCCTTGTGTCTTGAATACATTAGGCATTGCAACCTTCGTTTTCTTCTTCATGATTTTTATTGTGAAGTTGTCAACTTATACCATCTGCGTATTTCTCAGTTGCATCCCAATGCGGTTCAAAATATTAACACTTCCATTGTGTTGTGTCATTTTGTTAAACTTGCACCGCATCTGTCTATTTTCCATTATCATTTCCATTTGAAAGTGTCTTATTCCCGGTGCACTTTGGAAAAAAGGCCGCAAAGCCCGGTAGCCTCAATATTAAGTCTACTTCCAAGGGTTTCTCTGGCTGGCACCAAAAGTTAGATTTGGGTTGATGTTAGCCCGCGAGACCTGCCTTACTCCCATGTCGGGTGAGGATAGGGTGTCATTCTTTATGATTGTTAGGTCACAATATATGTAACACAAGCATCAATATGTAGAAATATAGAAGAGAGAATGATCGGTTGAACAATAACACACACACACACACACGTATGAATATGGAATGGTTATGTGTAGGAGTGAAAGTGAAATGAATTGAACAACCAACCCTCAAGTGAGGGTTATTACAAGGTATTTATAGGAGAGGGAGCTAGGGCAACACTCCTAGTCCCTTCCTTTCTTTTATGGGCTTGGGCCTAGGCTTATGGGCCTTCTACATAAGCCTAAGGCTAATTACTAACATAAAGGCCATATTAAGCTAACTATTACAAATAAATCACTAACACTTGAATTAAGGTCTAGGAGTGATTCCAACAATCTCCCCCTAAGTGTTAGTGATGAATGAAAGAGTGATAGCGTTGTAGGTCTTGATGTAATAGTAGCTTTAAAGTCTTCTGACATTCTTCTTTCTTGTGAGAAGAAGTGTCTTGATTCTAACAATCTCCCAGTGTAGAGAAATTGTTTCCTTTGAAAAGTTCTGCTTTGCCGTCATCAAATTCTTTGTTCTTTTGTTCTTTGTTCTTTGAAAGTGATAGTATGTTGTTGTTGTCGCATCGAGTCACCGTTGCTCAGGTGTCTCCACGTCCTTATCCAACATGCTCACACACTCTTTGACGTTGGATTTCGATCTGATGAAGTTCTCTTAGTCTTTAAACTTTGTAGATTCTTTGACTTTGACGAAGAATCATTCGACTTTTGTGTTGCCTTTAGAGTGAACTTCCATTAGTGATGTTGTTGGTATGAGCATGTGAAGAATCTGCACGATCAGTCCGCTCGAGAGCTTCCATAAGAAGAAAACATAAGAAAGGTTAGTAATAAGCGGATTCCGACACTTACAAGTTCGAAGAGTGTTACAGCATAGTGTGAAAACACAACTCTAATTCTTACAAAGGCCGTTCCGAACCGAGTCCCACAAGTGAGATAGCGATGTACCGAAGTACATCTACCGTTCAGATGAGTCGTGAGGTACGCCGAAGCATCACCTGACATGTAGACCGTTTGAGACACACTAAGCGTAATCCACGGGAGTTACGAGTGACCTGCTGTCGGTGTTGATGTTGACCTGGCGGAGTTTCCATTCAATCAATGAGGATCACAAAAGTGAACCTCTCATAAATGTTCTCGACAGTTGCTAGGATCGTGTAGGACTCGATAACGTACCCTTGTTGTTCTTATTGTTGAACAACAAGTGATGAAATGTCAAGTGTACCTATGAGATCTTTGATGAATCTCGTGGCTCTAGACTCAATAGTGCGTTTTGGTTTTCCTGAGCGGAGACTAGGGAGAGGGTCTCCTTCTTCAATACCTCTCTAAGAGAAAGCCGATAGTTTACGTAGGGTTCCCTGTGAGAATGAAACAAGCTTCAGTTGAGATAAACTTGAGTGGCTAAGAAGGTTTAGTGCATGCGTCACTGGGTCCATGATGACTTTTAATCTTCAATACCGGCGTCATCAAGTGACGACCAGTAAGATATGAATTGAACCCGGTGTCTGCCCTAAGTTGAATAATCTGGAGGGCTATTTTTTTCACCCTTTTCTTTGCTTTTCTTTTTAATTCTTCAACTCCTTCTTTCTCCGATTCTCATTCTCTCCTTTTTATAATCATATATAAGGACTTCTAATTCTAACTATTGGTAGTGTCCTTGGGTAGATCCCTCCGGCTCTGGCAGATCATAGGACAGTTATTCCTAACCTTAATCACCTTATAACTCCATTGCCATAAAACCATTTTCATGAAAATCTCTCGAAGTGTTTGTGAATGAAAAACATGTTTGAACACTTCAAGAGTTTTAGATTTTCAGAAATACTCCCTCTCAACATGTGCTTAAGAGTTTTGACAAAATCTGCATGAGGAAAAGAGCGGGCATTTTTGAGTTGATCGACTCAAGATAGACAATCCCTTAGCGAGACCACGATTACGTTGCATAGTTAAAGAGATACATTTTCAACTTTTAGGTGACAACTAGCTCTAATAACTACCTTGAAGATGTGGACAACCGCGAAAGGTTGTCAAACCCCGTCAAAGTTCATGTCTATCAGGAGCTTCTCGAATGGGTACAATTTACTTAGATGAGTCTTGGAAGACAAATCTTTTCAATGTATGACTGTTCAGATCCCGTCAATTCATGGGTTGAAGTCTTTTCACCGCAGATTCAATAGCAAAACACAACATATTTCTTATCACATAATTTTTTTCTCCCCCTCAAAAATGGCATATAAATGTTATTTTTGACGAAATTGTGATATCAAATATGTCCATTTTGAGTTTTATGGGAAGATTACCACAAGAACAATTTGTGAACAAAGATTTTTAAGCAAATACTCCCCCTCAACAAGTGATATAAATGGTTGAGATTTTGAAAATCATAAGGGGAAGTACTTGTTCTTTTGAGCAAAACCTTTGAAAAATGAAAGGTTTGATAGGTTTTACTCAAAAGTAAGAAGCTTTCGCTCCTTTTATAAGGATTGTGGCACTGAAGCATACCACAGGGTCCTTTATTTACAAGTACGGGTTGTACACTGTTATGTGTGCACAAGCCATTGTCAGATAATCAAACAAACAAAATCACAATCAAGAGAGTACCCAATGATTACAGACGATCAACTACTTTCTGAGGACGTTGGAAAGTCGTCGGAAAGTTTGGTCACCCTCCTACATAGCTCTCCAACCGTTGCATCTGATCCCGATGAATCAAACATTCATCAATCCTAGTGATAAATCAACGAACATCCTTGCGATCCTTTGAATTCCATCTCTTCGTCTGAATGATACCCAACTAAATGTCCTTCAATCGATATGCCAATCCATCTCGAACCATCTCCAGGGTGGCGTCATATAACTTAGTGAATTTCATCGAAAGCCATGAAGCAAGTATGATGATTTTCACTTTGGTTGACAAACCCAAACTTTTGTTTTATGAACGATTTCGTACGAGGTTTTGATTGATTCCGATGAAGTGTAGAATTTAGGTAAGATTCGACCCCGAGGTGGAGATCTTCAACACGCTCTTTGATTTGATACGTATGAAAACAAGGAGTGCGATAATGTACTTGATCTGAATTTCGGTTGAGGTTCAGGTTGGGACTCAGGTAGGTCGTGATCCTCACCACCAGTGTATGTAGAGTGATTACCGGTTTTCTCCATTGGTGGTGTGGTTTCTAAAATCCTTGGTTGATCGAGATGGTGGTGGTGTAGCTTGTTGTGTAGTGGTGAAAACCTGCTTAACCATTTGTCAAATCATTGGATGGAGTTGCCTTCTGATTTTGTTGTTGACATAGTTGTTTCTTTTATTGATGGAGGTGGTGATTGAGATGATGATTTGGGTTTGGTGGAAGTGTCAAGAGGTGGTTCAAAAGACTGTTGAGGTTTGTGTATTGGATTGTCAACTATGTAGTTGACAGATTCCATCTTAGACTTTTCCTCTTCAGCTCTAGCAGCTTCTTTTGCCTCCTTTCGAATCATTTCCTCTTCAGCCACCAAATTATCATCATCAGGGACTCTTTCATCCTTATCGTGATCGTAATCTCCTTTGTCATATATTTCCACATCTTCACCATGCTTTTCTTCTTGCGGTTGTAATAGTTGTTGTTGTGGTTGCTTCATTTCAACATTAGTAGTGTGGTGACACCTGATCCTTACCGGGTTGATTAACCGGATCGGATGGGGTAAGAAATGTTTGCAATGGATCTTCCATAAGTGGAGGACTACTACTTGACCCTCCTGCCCCACCGGGTTTATTAACCGGAAGGTTGAAGATGGTATTCCATCCTTTTCTACTTTAATGTCTTATGAAATTTTATTTCCTCTTCCATTGAATCATACTCATCATCAGGATGGCTTTGTGAGCATGAATTTGAATGGATGTTGCGAGAAGGATGTCCACACAATTCGCAAGATGATTATGACCATATGAAGTTGTTGAAGATGACACGGAGATTGTTCTTGCCAATTGTTTTGTCGTATCCAGCTGGGAATGTGTTTGCCATCAAGAGCTCTGTTGGGGCATTGATGATTGCTTGATTTGCAGCCATTTTGTGATATGAAAGACATTAGACAAAAGACGGAGACATATGGAAACACAATGTGTTTGTCTTAGTCTGATTTATTATCTAATTCCTTGTTTGATGGTAACATGTTTATGTTAGTCACAAGTCCTAAGTCACATTTGTCCAATTGATTGAAGTTGATGTGATAAGTTACGTGAACATGTTAATTTTGAAATTTCAAAGTCCAAATCTTCACTTAACACACAACATATAAACTTTTGCAAGCATAAGCGTAACATTAGATAATAGTGACATATGAGTAACATTTAACAAGTAACTTATGCATAATAGGCCAAAATGTAGTGAACAATGGTTTATGTGTAACAAGGATCCTTATGCGTAAGAAAGGAGTTTATGCGTAAGAGTAAGCTAAAGCGTAAGACCAAGATTATGCGTAAGATTTTCTTACTCGTAAGACAAGTTCAAAGGCTTTTAGGCTTACGCGTAGGAATAAGCTAGATGTTATGCTAAAAGTTTACTCGTAAAAGTAAAGCTTATGCGTAACACGCCTTGTTCTGAATATCTTTCCAAGATGCGCGTAATCCACTGTAGACCTCTTATGCGTAACGTGTTAAACATAAACATGAAAACATGATTGCAGTTAATTCCAAACATCTTTTAGATCACAAAACAAGCACTAGAGCATATCAAATACACACACAAGACTAGAAGTAAAATTTCTTAAACCCTAAACCCTTAATCTATGCGAAAGATATATAGCCACACAAATCAAACAATAATGTTTCTGGAGTGTCCTAGAGGTCATATGAGTGCAATGGAACAAGATTTAACACATTTAAGCCACATAATCAAAAGATTCATGGGAGATGAACCCTTAAAAAACCTAAAACTTAATTTCTTACAGTTTAGATGTTATTGGGCTAATTTAAAGGTTCAAAGCATGCATATAAACTTATTCTAACACTTTCTTGACCACATAAAACATATCACAGAATAGAAACACCCTAAATGAGCGCAATAACCCTAGAATTCAAATTAATTAAATTTAAGATTCTGGATGGTTTTGGACGATTGAAACAAGATTAATAGACACTAACAAAGGTTTTAACATAACTCATTTCAATCCAAACACTTTTATGCATAAACACCCAATTCGTTCGAGTGAACAATTTTCCAAAATCAGTTTTAAAGAGTTTTAACCGTTGGATTTGAAAGATTTTTGAAATCCATGTTTAGAATCTTGATCAAAACAATTTTGAACTTACGGATTATGAACAGCTTGAACTGATTTTGAAGATTTGATATT
>OU343223.1:78657679-78793802 GCA_910596185.1 Chrysanthemum makinoi
CAAAGGGTATGCCTTTGACGTCGAGTAGAACCTTTGTGATAGGTTATGACGAATTGACCAAATGTTGTCATAGCGACTTAAACCCCCACTTGAATCAATAGGAAGTAATTAGAAAACATAGACATTACATGATATGAATCTATAGGTTAACACACTTTCTCACTATTGTTCACAACCTTAATTTACTTTTCGTTATTTATTCTTGTCTTTAGTTTAATTAATCATTTCAAACTTAAACCATTTAAAACCGTGACACTTAGACTTAATAGGATCCTCATCTATATGCTCTTGGGACGACCTCGGCTTTACCACCTTCTATAATACGCACGTCGATTCATGCGCGTTAGTGCAATAGGTAGACCTTAGGTAACGAGAATTATAAATATTAAATCCGGTCGAATCCTTCATCACGTCCTAATTTATTTATCTTCTTTTGACTTTTTTATTTTTTTTTTTTTTTTTTTTTTTTTTTTTTTGATTATTTGATTAATTTTCTGGTTATATAATACTTGATGAAAATTATATTAATGTAAATATATAAAAACTCATTTTATTATATATTTTGTATCAAATATTATATAATAGAAATAAGAAATAGTTAAAGTAAAAATTAAAAAGAAAGAATTCAAAGTCAAACAAAGATAAATAAATTGAGATGGATGGAGTAAATATTTGAAACGATTGTTTCATCTTGGTCGTACTTAGTCTCAAAATGCATATGGTCTACTTTATAGTTAATGTATGTTGTAACTTACGTAGGTCATGAAAATGATCAATTAAAAGTACAAGGGGCAACTAGAAAACCACTTAAAAGAAACATAACGTTAAATAATCAAATAATACATGAGTCAAAAACAACAACAGAACAATAATAATATATTCAAGAAAAAAACAATGAAGAATCAAGTTGTGGGGTTTGATTAATCCAAGTGCTATCCTATATAGTGGGTCTTTCTCTCTCATTCTCTTTTCTCTCACATTCTCATTTTGTTTCTCACTTGTCTTTAAGAACACACACACATAAACACAAGGAGGTCAGATCCCAAAGGTGGTTAACCTGTCCATCAATCAATCAATCCTTATACATTGTTCAGTCAATCTTATCAATCAATCAAATCAAACTGTTTGTGAGAGAAAATCAAACAGGAGAGAGAGAGAAAGTGTGTGTTTCAAAAGAGCAAAAGTGTTAAGAAAAACATGTCATCTTCAGCTTCCTTTTCACCGGACCACCACCACCACCACCTCTCCCCTACCTCCGAGCAACTCTGCTATGTCCAATGCAACTTCTGTGATACTGTCCTAGCGGTACAAAACATCATCATCATCATTATCCTTATCATTATCATTATCTCACCATATATATATCCTATTCAACTCAAGACTTCACAATACTTGATTTTCTTGATGAAAATTTACTTTTTTCACCAAATTATATCATGAATTTCTTCTTATTCTCTACAACAATCGACAACCTTTATAATTGTTTATGAATTATCATGATATTTAACTCATATCTCTATGATTTTTTGTAAAGTCTTCAAAAAAAAAGACAACTCAACTTATAACTTCAATTCCTTCTTTGCCTAGCTAGCTTCTTGCTAAAGGTTCTAATAAAATTTTGCCGTTCAAAAACAACATAAAATTGGTATTCATATTTTAATTGTTGGTGTTGTAGGTGAGTGTACCTTGCAGCAGTTTGTTCACTACTGTTACGGTTCGATGTGGGCACTGCACTAACCTCTTGTCTGTCAACATGCGTGCCCTTCTCTTTCCGGCTTCAGTCGCCACTAATGCTGCTGCTAATCAATTCCATCTTGGCCATAATTTCTTTTCTGCTCAAAGTCTTATGGTACAGTTTGAATTACAAATTACAAATTTTTTCTGAAAACTTAATTGGCCATATTCAAATATATTGAATATTGCCCTTTGATTGTTACCCAAGATCTTGAAAAAGGATATCTAGGGTTAGGGTTTTGCATTTACTTCTCTGTTATTGTATGATTTTTTGCTTTGTTAATTTTCCTAGTTTTATTATGTATGATACATATAATTAATTTTTCAGAAAAACTTTGTTAATCTGTTGGGATCCTGGGGGTTATTTTCATGTTCCCCCTTTGCATGTATTATATGGATTTTTCAGAGAAAAATCGGAGTTCTTAAAACTTTTAAAGATTTATTTTCTATGATATAAAACCTAATTCTTCAAGAGTACATATTTACTTTGGTTAAAATCATCCTTTTTCTTTTCAGGAGGAGATGAGAAACACCCCAGCTAACTTGTTCCTGAACCAACCAAATCCAAACGACCACTTTGGACCTGTTCGAGTTGATGAGCTTCCGAAACCTCCAGTAGCCAACAGGCGTAAGATCGCCAAATCCTTCCCTTTGTATTTTTAATATCCAGGTTTTCACTAGCGTTACTTTAAGTCTTATTACGTACATAAAAAAATGTAAATTAGCTAATTTGACTTGCATTATGCTATCCTATATGTGCTTCTAAAAATACTACAGTGATAGTACTTTCAAAAGTTTACACTAAAGTAGGTCTTAAAACTATTGTTTTTGGTAAGAAGAAGAAACCTCTTTCTCTAGATTTTATTTCATGCCTTTCCGTCTTCTTCAATTTGTTGTTTCTGGATACATATTTTAATGTACAACCAAAAAGGCAACTTTATTTCAGAAATTTTGCACCGAGTAATAGTACACACATCAACAAGGAAACCCTAATATTAATTCAAACCAACACCTATTAATTGTGTATAAAAAAGTTACATACTCTAAATAAAAGAAACACAATCATGAACTTCAATTCCTTAAAAAACATGACCTATTACTTACCTTTTTTATTAACTTTTACAATATTTTGGGCCTTGTTTCCGCATTGTGTTTGCATGTGTATCAGAATTAGAATGTGTATCTACCCCAGAAGATAAAATGGTTAGAATTCTTTGATAGATAAAGATAATGATGATGTTATGATAAGAGAGAGAAAAAAGTATACAAAATAGTCAGCAGTGATATGATTTTAATGTAATGTCTGTTTACTTTGTCGATATGTTTGTCTTCTAATTGCAGCTCCAGAGAAGCGCCAAAGAGTGCCTTCTGCTTACAACAGATTCATCAAGTAAGTTTTATTAACTTATTACAAACAAAAAATATAGCTGTGGTAAAATGCATTATGCATAAAAAGATGCCATTGTATAACAAATAAGGGAATATGTGGGTACAACTCCGACCAAATAATTTCAATATTATTTGTCATACAAAAAGGAAGTCATATGGAAAATAATATATCTAGGAAGGTTTAACCAATGGTTTTCTATAAGATATAGGCTATGTTGGCGAAATGGGTTGGAGTTGCGCTTACATTATAAAGAAAATTTGGAACTTATGTTTTTATAAAGGTGTTTGTAAATTAGTTTAGCTGAAGTTTATTAATGTAAAATCGCATAATTTACATCAAATTAAATTCATATATATTTTCAGTTTTTGAGATAATTCATTATATTTTTTTAAAATATTTAATTAATTTGACTAGCTATAAGCTCTCATAAACCCTTTTCAATAGGCTTGGGCTTAAGGAGGCTTATGACGTATAAAAGACTCCATAAACCCGTGTGTCAAACAAAGTTTATTAACCTCTTATAAGCCCTCTCTCAAACTCAATCATCATAGTTGATGACAGCCTATACATTATTTTTCAATTTCATTTGAAGACAATAAAAGAGCATAATATAAACATTTTGGATGAAAGGAACATATGATAAACATCTTTAAATATAAGAAACAAAAACAAACGTCAAATCGGAATTTTTAAAGTACCGGTGATAAGAATTGTTAACTTAAAAGTCGTACTCTCTTAGACACTAGTACACAATTTATTGAATGAACTTCTTGTACTGTTAGATGTTTACAAAATTCTGAGTTTTTTTTATCAATTTACCCTCCGTCGGTAAAAACAGTGATTATTAAAAAAGTCAGCTTACTAGTATTAAATATGAACACTATGGTTAATAAATCCTACTCTTTGTGGTTCATGAAAGTTGCAAGCACTTGCTTAGGATCTTCACTGTAAGTACAACTATTAAATTTGCATCTAAATAATAGATTTAATTCGGATTCGAAGAATTGTTAATTATTTATTAATTTTAAGATTGGGTTTTGCTAATGACAGCTCTGAGGGTTTTAGTTAAGAGACTTTATTTTATTACAATTGTAAGTAAGAATACAATTCAACCATTCACAATCAAGCGTCAATTGTGTATTAATTATTTTCGGGATTTTTTCCACCAATTTGGGGATTATCATGTAATTCGAATCTTTCATGGTATCTGCTTAACCACGTCCCTTAGGGCTGTTTAAATTTGATAGTGTTTTAGCAATGTTTCCCAACATCTGCTATTTATAATAAATGTTGCTATATAAAATAATCAGTGAGAGATATTGTATTGACAATAGTAAAAATAAAATATAAAAAAGAGATAAATTTTTTACTAGAAACTAAAATTTAATGCCAAATAAAGCAACTAACTGAAACTAAAATTAAAACCAAATGCTTTGATTTCAAATATTAGAGAGGAAGCCTTCTGGAATAAAGAACTCTAGCTCGAATAACTAAATTAATTTAATAATATAATGTACAAACACTGCATAAACCTGTGAAAAAGCATATACTTGATAATAATTTAAACATTATTGCAGGGAAGAGATCCAACGTATCAAAGCAGGAAACCCTGATATCAGTCACAGAGAGGCCTTCAGTGCAGCTGCAAAGAATGTATGATTAAATAATCTTGATTTTCTAGCCTAGATAAAAAAACAGCTACCTAGGGCTTCTTTTATACTAGGGTTTCCTTTTTTATTCTAATCTTATTATTTTATAATTTGCTTTCTATAGTGGGCCCATTTTCCTCACATCCATTTCGGACTCATGCCTGATCAGCCCGTGAAGAAACCCAATGTATGCCAACAGGTAAAATCTTTTTTTTACCGTGGAATTATCTTTTATCAACTGTATCTCAAACACATATCTCTTGGTCCTACAAAAATCTTTTTTTTTTCTTATCCATCATGTGTTATGTTTTTGTGGTTCATCTTTATTAGTAATAAACTTATAAAGTGTAAATACTTTCTACCATAATTTAGCTAGCTTTTCGCTCAATCATAACGAGTTTTCATGTACTTTGCGTATCTTTGTGTTTGATGTTATGCAGGATGGAGAGGATTTGCTGATGAAAGATGGATTTCTGACCACGGCTAATGTGGGTGTTTCACCTTATTAAGAAAAGAGATCGAATGGGCTAAGATATAAATAGCTAGCTAGGGTTTCAACGTTTTCGTGTGTACTTTGCCTTGTCGTTGTTTGGATGTCTAATTAAGACTGAATAATTAGGGGTTCTTGTTTTATGCTATTGTCTTCAAATCAATGTCTTACTTTTACCGTATCAATGAGGGGATCGAATATAAAGTAGTTGTTACTCACTCTTCAAGGCCTTTTTATGTCGACTCATCTCATGCACTTTGTATCATAATTGATCTCCTTAGTTTTGATATATGGTCTCTTTCGATTGTATTATTAGCAAGTGTCTTATTGGCAAGTAACTGAGAGCTTATGTTGTCGTTTAGGTGATCGACCTAAAAGAGAATAGAGGAAACATGTGATAAGTTATCTTCTTATGTCATTGAACACCTAGAATCTACGCTTACGGGTTTAACCATGATTGGCCTTTTTTCCAGTGATATGCTACAAAAGATTTTGTAATTGATATGCCACTCTAGAATTGTAATAAAAGATAGTTGTGTGGATGCGACCTACCATGCTCCACACCATCATCGTTGTCTGTTTCTAATTAAATGTGGATAGCCTTTATAGTGGCTAGCAACACTATCAACTAACCATTCATCTCTACCATACCACAACACAGTATCATATCAATGTTATGGACCCTACTTGTTAAAAACCTATATATTCTAGACGACGCCACACCTCTATTTTACCAAACCTTTGTTATCAATTAATCAATCCCCCGATTTGTGTTGTTGTTTTCAAACCCGGAGTAAGTACTCCACAAGTCTTACAATTTGCTACCAAAAACAGACAATATAAAAAGCGAAAAAAGAAAACTCGCAAGTCAAGCAAGCGGACAATGAAGCAGGACCAAGGCACAATAAAAGACGAGGCACCTTGAAAAGTTTCTTGGGAAATCTGGCACTTGAAATAATCAATTACTCCGTATAACTTTTTGGTGTAAAGGTGAAATATATTATTACTCCAACAATATTTACAACATAGAATATCAAGACCAATTTGAACTTGCTCAAATAAGTCATTCAAGATACAATCAATTCCTTATCCGATATCAGACATTACTAAAAAAGAAATCGGACATAACAATAAACCTATCTCTGATCTGATCTTCACACCAGATTGAATCTTGGACTATGCAGCATCGCATACCCTTTGATTTACCTTTATAGCACCAAATACCATAACTTCTTGACTACATTTCCTGCACACAGATCATAGACTCATCCCTTCAACCCACATCCACAAAAGACTGAGCTTGAAACTGAGGAGGCATCATCAAGAAAGTTATAGCCCCATTCACATTAACAAGAGGGGCTATACCTACATAGCTACATTTCCTAACTATTTACTCTATAACAATCAAGCAGCTACCTCCTCACTTGACTCCCCTAGAGCAAACAGAGAGGCATCACTATGCAGGAACACTCACCCTCAAGTAGAACCAACCTTACCTCCTGCAGCAGTGTATACAAAGGACCAAACAGGATCATCTTTCACTCCTCTCTATTACATTCAAAATACACTGGCCACCTAGACCATTTACCCTTCAGAATAGACAACCCTACTTTATGGTACATCTTTACTGAATTAGACCTCTTATTGAACCATCATAGCCTACCCATTTCCTCCCTGGGCCAAATAGGTAAAACATATGTGGATCAAATAAGTACAGTCACACCAGATAAGACTCCAAGATACAAGGTACTATCTATAATGGTCTGCAAATAAGGATGACTTCATTAGAGCAGAAACCAAACATACCTTCAATTCAAATAATCAATTCCACATCTAATTCCAAACACCCTTTTAGAAACCCATACTCAAGTCAACTAAAACTGCACCTCCCATGTTTTAGCTGCTAGCAGAACTGTTGCAGTGTTTTTGGTCCTTAGATACATTAACCTTGATCTCACTTCATCACATATAAGTGTTTCTGGTCCTTAGAGACATTAACCTTGATCTCACTTCATCACATATAATTCCGAACAACACTTGTTTATCTCTATCTTCACCATTAAAAATCCTGCAGTTTCTCTCTTGCCAAACAAAATAGACAGTAGCAGCAAAGCACAGTTTCCTAATAATGCTCCAAATATGGTTATGACTCTTTTGTCTAGCCATATCACACACAATATCCTTCCAATTCACAACTGTAGTTCCAATTCTTTCTCTAGTCTTCATATTATTCTAAATTTCAGCAGCAAATTGGCATTGAAAAAAAAAATAAGTGCTCATGAGAATCAGGCATACTTTTACAAAAGGGGAAGCAGGCAACTTTTTGAGGATACCATCTGAGCAACTTGTCTTGAGTAACCAACTTTTCCTTAACAGCCAACCATCAGATAAAGGCATGTTTTGGAATGCATTGAGTGAACCGTACTAGCTTATCCCATTGGACCTTTGTACCCTCTCCTCTAATATCTCTCCAAACTTTCCAAGTTTTGAATTTCACCATTTTACCTTGCTTAGTAATCCACATAAGACAGTCTTCTTCATCAGTGAAAGTAGGGACTTGCATATTAAGAAGAAAGTTGTACTTATTATACCACTCTACAAGCCATTTCCATCCATTCTCATTCACAACATCACATAGCCTACTGTTATCATTGAAACCAACTAAGTGTACCTCCCTTTTGTTGATTTCCTTTGACAACGTTTGCTGGACACCCCAATTATCATACCAAACAAAAATGTTTCTTCCATTACCAATCTTGAATCTCAAATGTAACTCCACTTTGTCTCTAAGATCAAGAATAGTCTTCCAGCACCAACTATCACTATTATAACATTGAATATCCCACAAAATCCTCCTTTTTGACTTCATAGTATTAACACATTTTACCCATAGAGATTCTTTGTTGTATGCTATATTCCAAAGATGTTTCATAAGCAAAGTAGTGTTCCAGATAGCTAAAGACTTTAGAACAAGTCCACCTTGATCCTTAGGCTTGCAAACTTCTTTCCATGTCACTCTAACTTTACCTCTAGTCAGCTCACCATTATTCCATAGGAAGCCTTTAAAAAGGGTCTCGATTTCCTTGATCACTGTTATAGGGAGCTTAAACATAGACCCCCAATAAACTTGCATAGAGGATAACACAGAAGCAATTAACTAACTTATTCTAGCATAGGACAAACTTTTATTTTTCCAGTCACTCAACTTTTGTTTAACCTTATCAACCAAGCTTTTGAAGTCCTTAATACCAATTTTCTTATCCATAAGAGGCACCCCTAAATACCTCACAGTCAACTTTTCAATCTTAAAAGGAATGATTTGAAGCAGAGCATTTTTCTCAGTTTCACTCAAGCTACCACAAAACATTGTGCTTTTGCTCAAATTAGGATGTAGACCAGATACCTCACTAAATTTGTTAATAGCTCTTTTGATTGTATTCACTGATGTAACATCTCCATGGCAAAGCACCAACAGATCATCAACAAAGCACAGATGGGTGATTTTGAGGTTTTTGCAACCAAAATGGTACTTGAAATTTCTTTCCTTCCTTAGTTCATCCTTTAGGAAAATATTCAGCACTTCCATAACAATGGTAAACAGGTATGGGGAAATAGGGTCCCCTTGCCTCAAACCCCTACCCCCTTTAAAATATCCAAACCTTTCTCCATTGACAAAAATGGTAAACTTTGGAGTAGAAATACATGCCATAATCCATTTAATCATGGTACTATGAAACCCAAAATTATGCAGTACTTTTTCTAAGAAGCTCCAGCTCACATTATCATATGCTTTTTGGATATCAATTTTTAAAGAACATCTCTTAGGGCCATTAGTAAAGTTATATCCTCTTAGCAGTTCCTGAGTTAAAAGGATATTATCTGTAATCGCTCTACCAGGTACAAAAGCACTTTGATTTTGCTCCACAATTATATCCAGCACCTATTTAATTCTATTAGTAAGAATTTTACTTATGCACTTATAAATCACATTACAGCAAGCAATAGGTCTAAAGTCAGTCACCTTAAGAGGTGTAGAGATTTTAGGAACTAGGGTAACAAGAGTAGCATTTAATTCACCAAGCAGCTTGCCATTCAAGAATAAATCTCTCACGGCACAGCAAAAGTCTTCTTTAACACCACTCCAAGCTTTTTTAAAGAAAGTTGCAGTAAACCCATCTGGACCAGGAGCTTTATTGTTGTCAATATCAAAAAGAGCAGCTTTAATCTCATTATTAGTAATATCCTAAACCATGTTAATAGTCTCCTGATTTTCTAGCTTATTGCAAAAGAGCCTTGATTCTTCACTATCCATCTCTAAAGTGTTGGAAGGAACACCCAAAAACTTCTCAACATACACTACAAACTGGATACCCACTTGATCCTTCTCATACACACTACCATCTTCCCCCATTACCTTATGAATTATGTTTCTATTCATCCTTCCTTTCAAAACTTTATGGAAATATGCAGAGTTCATGTCCCCTTCTTTTAACCATTCTACTTTAGCTTTATAGCACAAGAGCTTCTCTTCATCCATCAGGGCAACATTATATTCACCAATTACTTTCACTTCTTCACTTATTAACATTTTATTCAAAGGATCTTTGTCAATTTTGGCTTGAATATCATACAGCTTTTTCCTGAGCTCCTCCACTCTATCAAAGAGGTTACCATTCTTCAAGTTAAGTTTGTAAAGAAAAGGTTTTAAGGCTTTTAATTTGTGAACAAGCTGGAACATAGCATGCCCATTAACAGTATCTTTCCACCCTTCCTTAACCAAATCCCCAAACTTAGGCTTATCAGCTATATAATTTGCCATTTTGAAAGATTTGTGAACTTTCTTCATAATACCAGGACAACATAGCACAACAGGACTATGGTCTGATATTCCATAAGGGAGAAAAGTGGCATTGGCATATGTATGATTATTAAGGAATTTAGGATTACACATTACCCTATCCAGCTTCTTGAGAACAGTTGCATTGAGGTTGAGTAAGCTTTTAGTCCAAGTGAATTGAAATCCATAGCTGCCCACATCCTCCATTTCAATTTCATTAACAGTCTTGGAAGTCTTTCATATCTTGAGAGACAGCAGAAATTCCTTCTGAATGTTCATTTGCATTAAGGATAACATTCGTATCACCTATTATAACCCACCCTTCATTTCCAACAATTCTATTGAACAAACTCAAATCTTTCCATAAATATTTTCTATCCCTTCAATAATTAGCAGCATAAATGAAAGTACAAAAGAATTTGGTGTTACTTCCAAGAACCTCCACCAAGTAGCACATTGTTTGTCTAGTACTATGAACCAAGTGACACTGAACCATACTACTATTCCATCCAACAATGATTCTACAACCCTTACTACTCAAATCCAAGTTATGCTGCCAATTCCAATTCCCAAACACCCTATTACAAACCTTCTCAATTATGTTTTTTTTTTCATGTGAGTCTCCAAAATAGCACAAATACATAATTGCTCATTCATAATTAATTTTTTGACCTCATTCTGCTTAGTCAATTTCCCCAAACCCTTTATATTCCAAGTAGCTATTTTACAATCCATAGACATAATTGAAATGAAGGTTACCACCACTATCATGGATCTCATTATTTGCCATAAACTTTGCATTAGCGGATTTATCCATAAAAACATCATTTTCATCCAACTCAATCTCATCTTCATTACCTACAGTTTGTTTCCCTTTCTTATACACAACAACCTTCTTATTATTGTAATACTTAATCATGGCTTTTGACCATTACTTCGTATAACTTAAAAACAGTCAACGACCTTTTTCATTAAACTTGAACGTATTTATACGTATAAACAATGTCACAACTGTATTCGGTAAACATAGAGTGGAGAAGAAGGTTAGTCGATGTGAAGCTTCTTTAAATTTTCTAATCGTTGCTAAGTCTAAGTTAGCTTTTGAAACCGGAGTAAAAAAATATTATGAAGGGGTAAAAATATGAACTAGGAACCAAAGTGTCACTCATCTTCATTTTGTCGATGATGCAAATAGTTAAATCACGTGAAGTTGAATTTCGAGATGCATGAATTAGAAGAATTTTGAGCGACGTAAGTTGTATTAGAGAAGTATAGTTACAAGTATAGAGAAGAGATCTAGTAAGAAGAAAATCAGAAATGAGAAAAATGAGAAGAAATTTCAGCCACACATTTTAAATGATGAGGAGAAATTTAGGGGAAGATGCATTTATATTTATAGATGCATCTGAAATATGCGGTTGTAATTTTTTCTCATCCTTCTCATTTTAATTTTATTTTTTATTTGATCCTTACAAGTATAATCTAGCTAACTTATGAGCATGAAAAATGTATACATGCAAAATAATATTACAACCAGTTGAAATGTGCATCATTTAATTTGTTGGAATGTCCATATAATTTCAGGTTGGGGTGGATAGTGGTAGAATTAAAGGATCGTAATGTTAGTCTGTAATATGTAATGGGCTCAAGCCCAAGCCCGAATTCTAGAATATTCGGTATTTACCTATTTATATGTACATTGTATTGAAAGTAATCAATCAATAAAATCATCATTCCTCATTATACCTTTCTACATGGTGTAATCAATCAATAAAATCATCATTCCTCATTATACCTTTCTACATGGTATCAGAGCATTAAAATCTCTAACCCGAAACCTAACCTCGATCTTCCGCTGCCGCCTCCGGACACCGGCTACATGCCGGAGGATCGAAGGGCTCCCTTTTAAACCTTTTCTTTTCTCTTCTGTCGATGGTTGGTATATGTTGATTGCCAATCGATTGTTTGTTCTAGTCAACTGTTGGTACTTGTTTCACCGTCTCTTCCCAACTCTTTCCTCCTTCTATTCCTCCTCTTCTTCATTTTGTCGGAGATCTTGTCCCCTCACCAAACATGAAGAAACCAACCTTGTTTACTGCATATATCGCAGTGTTCGTCATCGATCTGAAAGATTTCAAACCATCTATATTCAACCCAGATTCCGGCAAGGTAGACGATGGTAAGTGTTTTCGAACGCGATTTTGGAGATGTTGACGGCTGCTAGGATTTCACATAAAAAAAAAAAAAAAAAAAAAGAAAAAAAAAAAGAAAAAAAGAGGTATATCGTCGGTATAGATTAGATCTCGTGATTGGGGGTTTATAAGATTGAGATTTGTTTATAAAAAAATGGAACTTTTATAAAGTATTGGTGGAGCCGGATTCAAACTAATCTTCTCGATGCAAAAGATGTGCTGACAAGAAAAAGTTTGTTTGGTGAGTGGAAATAAATTGTAGTGGGGTAAAAGCAAAAGCAAAAATATGTGGTGAAAAAAAAAAAAAAAAATGTCGAATCCAGGGTATCAATTCCCGAGACGACTTTTGTTTTATGTCGAATCCAGGGTATCAATTCCCGAGACGACTTTTGTTTTATGTCGAATCCAGGGTATCAATTCCCAAGACGACTTTTGTTTATGTCGAATCCAGGGTATCAATTCCCGAGACGACTTTTGTTGGTGTCGAATCCAGGGTATCAATTCCCGAGACGACTGTTAAAAAAAAAGTTTTTCCGCTGCCTCTCCTTCAACCTCTACTGTCTTCTCTCCTGCTACGCTGCCTTCTCTTCTGCTCACCTTCATCAGACACTTTTCTCACCTCCATTCTCTATCTTCTAAAAAAAAAAAGCCGGATCTTTATGTTTTTCTATGGAAAAACACGCCCCGTTTGTTTGGAAGGTTCTTTGGGGGTTGAAGTTTTAGAACCAACTTTCGTTGTCTCATCTTTGTTTAGTTGTATGAGATACTTTGGTTTACCCGGTTTGTTGCTGCTGCTGAAGATGCTCTCGCTTGCTGTCGAATGTCTTCATCAACAATTATTTACTTGCTTTAGTTTATTGTTTATTAGCTTTAATCTCCAGTTCGAGCTTTCGCGATTTCGCCGCTCGAACTGCGGGGGAGTGTTAGTCTGTAATATGTAATGGGCTCAAGCCCAAGCCCGAATTCTAGAATATTCGGTATTTACCTATTTATATGTACATTGTATTGAAAGTAATCAATCAATAAAATCATCATTCCTCATTATACCTTTCTACACGTAATTAAGCTACCAGCCTTATAAAACAATTTTTTTCATAACAAGTTTGCCTACGTAAATGGCAATAATTATTGCATATCATTTTTCTCTATATTGAACTTTAACAAAATAAATTATTTAATTAAGCATATTAAAACTTTGAATGACAAAGCGTTTTTAAATTAACTTGTTTCTGTTAAGGACATTTGTCCTTTCATTTGAACATTGTGAATGTTTTGTCATTCAGCATTCAGTGGCTGTCTCTACATATTTGGACTTCAATCAATAGGCTCGTAACAGTATTCTGCACTTGCAAGAAACAAACTCAAAAGCTTCTCGATTGAATCTAGAGAGGAAAAATGTTTCATTCGAAATTATAAAATAAAATTTCAATGAGATATATATTTTAAAAGTTAATAAACATAAACCAGGATTAAGGAAACAAAACTTACAATAACAAGTTTGTGTTCTCCTCAGAAATCGTCTTACAATAAGTGTTCAAATATGAAATAAAGTGTCCAATATAAAAATGACATACTTTCAGAAAACTCACTATCAACCAATAAAATCTTTTTTACTTTTGTAAAGTTTTTTTAATTGGCTAAAACAATGAAGCTCGCCTTTATTTTGAGATAAAATAATAAATTAAACACTTGCAATGAAATGTTGAAGTTGTAATTACTAGGATGGGGGTTGTGATCCTTGCAAAGTGAAAAAAAATAAAAATGCTAGAAAGCCTATCATTGATCGCCATATGTCCTTCACCAAATTCCTTCCTTTTTTCTTATTAAATTTGGTTAGAGGACATTTTGGTCCTTTTAACATGTTTTTTTATTTCATCCCAAAACTTCAAACGTAAATAACTTTCAAACGACAAACTTTTATAAAAAACCGATTTCACCATAATGTTTTAAATTTGATTCTATTCAATTTGGTATACATTTTGATATATAAATGGCAACTTTTTTTTTCAACTTTTTAAGTGGGTGTTGATTTTCTTGAAATTTTAGGCATTTTCGGTTCTAATTTCGACTAGTTTAAAAGCCAAATTTTACAAAACTTAAATCATAAAAATTGTAGGCTTTTAACCATTTTTTACCTAGAAGTTTGAATCGCTCAAATCGGATATGATATGAATGAGATATTGCACGTTAATGATGACGTCTTAGTCATATTTAGTGCATACAAAGTGTTTGATAAAATGCCTAAAATAGATTTTTCTTATAAAAGTACATTCAAATGCAACAATTGGTATACCAAAATACATCCTTTGTTAATTTTGTTATTTTTTATTTTTTTTTAACTAATAAACAACAAAATGATAAACTGATGAACATTGTGACCATAACTGATGAACATATGATTTTTCGACAACTGATGAACATTATGATTTTTTTTTTAATATCGATAAACTGATGAACTAAATTTAAGAGAACTGATGAATAACTTTTTATATTGATGAACAATACTAACTGATGAACATGACTAATTGATGAACCGATGAACAACTAACAGATGAACATTGCGATTTTTTTTAGACAACTGATGAACAAAATTAAAGAACTAATGAATAACTTTTTATATTGATGAGTAATACTAACTGATGAACAAGACTAATCGATGAATCGATGAACAACTAACAGATGAACATTGCGATTTCTTTTGAACAACTGATGAACAAAATTTAAGAGAACCAATTAATAACTTTTTATATTGATGAACAATACTAACTGATGAACAAGACTAATCGATGAACCGATGAACAACTAATAGATGAACATTGCGATTTCTTTTAGACAACTGATGAACAATATTTAAAATAACTGATGAACATTATTTTTTCGAAAACTGCTGAACATTTTAAAAAATAACTGATGAATGTTATAAAAAATAACTAATGAACAATATCAAAAATAACTAATGAACTAATGAACACTACTATTTATTTATTTATTTTTAGAAAACTGTTGAACTTTATGATTTTTTTAAGAAAACTGATAGAACATTATAACTTTTTATTTAGAAAAGTGATGAACGTTAAGATATATTTAGAAAACTGCTGAACATAATGATTTTCTTTTAGAAAACTAATGAACATTATAATTTTTTTTACAAAACTAATGAACGTCATTATTTTTTATTTAGAAAACTGATGAACGTTATGATGTTGTTGACATAAAAACTAATGTGGCAACACTTAATAAAAATAAATAAATAAAAACTCATAAATGTATTATTTCTCTTTTTCACATGATAACAAGTATCTTTACAGCGGTTCAATATTTAGTTACTTTTTCACATGATTTTTTTAGTTACTTTTTTCTTTCTTGTTATATGATATAAACAGATTTCTTTCTTGTTATATGATATAAACAGATTCAATATTTACAGTGGTTCTCAAACAGAAGCTTCTGATATACTAAACTCTAGGTCGCACTGCCACCTACCTCAAAATCAGATCTCACAAACACCAGATCTTCCGTCATCAAAGCCGTTATCTCTGTCAGAGCTCCGGCCATACAACTCGGTTATGGTAGTCGTAAAAGGCCAGCCGTACAACAAGGTTACAAATTTCCGGTAACACCGAAGGATGGTGGTGGAGTTCGTCGATGATGTTGGTGGTGATGGAGATGGTGCCGATGACGGTGTTGGTGCAATGATGTTGCCGGTGATGAAGATCTCGTCTTTCATTTTTTGTATTTGTAAGTGGGGATTTGAGAAAGAAAGAAGATAACTAGATTGTTACTTTTGATGGAATGACGAGTATGCCCTTATGTACATGTGTCCCTCTTTAATTTAATCAGATCTACTATTATGATCCAACGGTTCTAATTACTTTTTAGCCTTTCTATATTTTAACACTTTTTAATTGATCCTGATCCTTACTAGGATAGCATGTTTTTATGAAAAAACAAAGGAGCATGGAGGAAAAGCCCAATTTAAATGGGCTGTAAATTGGATCGTATATACTTTAACTAACTGGAGCCATCATATGTACGTATCGAAGTTGACCCATCATATGCACCTATTTTGACCTAAAATAGTTAAATTAATAATCTATTACATTTTGTTCCAAAACAAATATCCATTATACGTATCATCCCTTGTTATCAATTTGAAAAAATAAATAAAATAAAAAAATAAACAGTAACTCTCGGAAAATTGATATAACTATATCTATATACTTAATATCAATTACAAAAATTACTATTCAATGAATAGTATTAAATAGCCGAGCCTTTTTAACTTTCTTTAATCTTATATTTTTGTTTACGTAAGATACGTGCTATAGGTGACGATAGTTAATCATTTGGTTTTCAACATTTGGTAAGGACCCCGGAATGTGATTCGAGTCACGAGTTGGGGTAACACTTACGGTGTAGCTAGTGTGTGAGTAAATGTGAGAATTCACTATATGTGATTTAACTCATTTCGTGGGAGTGAGTTTTGTATTTATAAGATGAATCTAGGGCTTTGTGCTCCTCTAGACAGCCTTCCATGGTTGAGGATGGTCCACGTGGTGGATATCCAATTGAGGAGATAAGAATGACACGTGGAGTGTCATCTTTGGTTAGCCGATGCATGGAATGATTCATGCACGATTGCAGCACTACCTCTGAGCTAATGAGGTAGTGACACGTATCTACTTATTACTACGGTCTTGAGGGAGCACCCAGTCGTGTCGTTGCCGGTTTATGCTTTCCAGGTTTTTGAGCCTGTCTTGTGAGCTTGCTTTCCAAGTGTGTTATGACGAGTTATGGCGGTGATGGGCCTGTCTAGAGCATATGGGCCTTTAGTCAGTTGGAATAAATACCCTATACGCTATCAAGACAGCCCCCCTCCCCCCTGTCTATTTTGACTGTTCATGGAAATGCGTTGATAGACTCACGCATTAGGTTTGTCTTTGCCTAAAGGTGCGGATGTCTAAGGTTTAAGAATCTGTTGTCCTTGCAATATTTGTTTAGAGAATTCTTTAGTATTTTGCTTTGTCATGTTTCAGTCCGAGAATTATGTTGATATCGTAGCTTAGTGAAGCGTAAAAAGCTTGAAAAATTTCGGTCTTCATTCACATGGATTGATAAGTATAATATACGCGTTCCTGAGGGGGATGAGTGGTGAGATGCATCTCCCTCTTATAGGACGGTTGCCTTGTGTCTTGAATACATTAGGCATTGCAACCTTCGTTTTCTTCTTCATGATTTTTATTGTGAAGTTGTCAACTTATACCATCTGCGTATTTCTCAGTTGCATCCCAATGCGGTTCAAAATATTAACACTTCCATTGTGTTGTGTCATTTTGTTAAACTTGCACCGCATCTGTCTATTTTCCATTATCATTTCCATTTGAAAGTGTCTTATTCCCGGTGCACTTTGGAAAAAAGGCCGCAAGCCGCCAGTAGCCTCAATATTAAGTCTACTTCCAAGGGTTTCTCTGGCTGGCACCAAAAGTTAGATTTGGGTTGATGTTAGCCCGCGAGACCTGCCTTACTCCCATGTCGGGTGAGGATAGGGTGTCATTCTTTATGATTGTTAGGTCACCATATATGTAACACAAGCATCAATATGTAGAAATATAGAAGAGAGAATGATCGGTTGAACAATAACACACACACACACACGTATGAATATGGAATGGTTATGCGTAGGAGTGAAAGTGAAATGAATTGAACAACCAACCCTCAAGTGAGGGTTATTACAAGGTATTTATAGGAGAGGGAGATAGGGCAACACTCCTAGTCCCTTCCTTTCTTTTATGGGCTTGGGCCTAGGCTTATGGGCCTTCTACATAAGCCTAAGGCTAATTACTAACATAAAGGCCATATTAAGCTAACTATTACAAATGAATCACTAACACTTGAATTAAGGTCTAGGAGTGATTCCAACAATCTCCCCTAACTGTTAGTGATGAATGAAAGAGTGATAACGTTGTAGATGCTGATGTAATAGTAGCTTTGACGTCTTCTGACATTCTTCTTTCTTGTGAGAAGAAGTGTCTTGTTTCTAACAATCTCCCCAGTGTAGAGAAATTGTTTCCTTTGAAAAGTTCTGCTTTGCCGTCATCAAATTCTTTGTTCTTTTGTTCTTTGTTCTTTGAAAGTGATAGTATGTTGTTGTTGTCTGCATCAGGTCAGCTTCGTTGCTCCAGTGTCTCCACGTCTTTCTTCAACATGCTCACACACTCTTTGACGTTGGATTTCAGTACTGATGAAGTTCTCTTAGTCTTTAAACTTTGTAGATTCTTTGACTTTGACGAAGAATCATTCTGACTTTGTGTTGCCTTTTGAGTGAACTTCCATTAGTGATGTTGTTGGTATGAGCATGTGAAGAATCTGCACGATCAGTCCGCTCCAGAGCTTCCATAAGAAGAAAACATAAGAAAGGTTAGTAATAAGCGGATTCCGGCACTTACAAGTTCGAACTTCGAGAGTGTTAACAGCATAGTGTGAAAACACAACTCTAATTCTTACAAAGGCCTTCCTGAACCGGAGTCCCACAAGTGAGATAACGCGATGTACCGAAGTACATCTACCGTTCAGATGAGTCGCTGAGGTACGCCGAAGCATCACCCCACGACTGTAGACCGTTTGAGACACACTAAGCGTAATCCACGGGGAGTTACCGAAGTGACCTGCTGTCAGGGCTGTTTGATGTTGACCCTGGCAGGAGTTTCCATTCAATCACTGAGGATCACAAAAGTGAACCTCTCATAAATGTTCTCGACAGATTGCTAGGATCTGTGTAGGACTCGATAACGTACCACTGTTGTTCTTATTGTTGAACAACAAGTGATGAAATGTCAAGTGTACCTATGAGATCTTTGATGAATCTCGTGGCTCTAGACTCAATAGTGCGTTTTGGTTTTCCTGAGTGGAGACTAGGGAGAGGGTCTCCTTCTTCAATACCAGCGATCTCTAAGAGAAAGCCGATAGTTTACGTAGGGTTCCCTGTGAGAATGAAACAAGCTTCTGTTGAGATAAACTTCAGTGGCTAAGAAGGTTTAGTGCATGCGTCACTGGGTCCATGACGACTTTTAATCTTCAATACCGGCGTCATCAAGTGACGACCAGTAAGATATGAATTGAACCCGATGTCTGCCCTAAGTTGAATAATCTGGAGGGCTATTTTTTTCACCCTTTTCTTTGCTTTTCTTTTTAATTCTTCAACTCCTTCTTTCTCTGATTCTCATTCTCTCCTTTTTATAATCATATATAAGGACTTCTAATTCTAACTATTGGTAGTGTCCTTGGGTAGATCCCTCCGGCTCTGGCAGATCATAGGACGGTTATTCCTAACCTTAATCACCTTATAACTCCATTGCCATAAAACCATTTTCATGAAAATCTCTCGAAGTGTTTGTGAATGAAAAACATGTTTGAACACTTCAAGAGTTTTAGATTTTCAGAAATACTCCCTCTCAACATGTGCTTAAGAGTTTTGACAAAAATCTGCACAGTGAGGAAAGAGCGGGCATTTTTTGAGTTGATAGACTCAAGATAGATAATCCCTTGCGAGACACGATTATGTTGCATAGTTAAAGAGATACATTTTCAGCTTTTAGGTGACAACTAGCTCTAATAACTACCTTGAAGATGTAGACAACCCCGAAAGGTTGTCAAACCCGTCAAAGTTCATGTCTATCAGGAGCTTCTCGAATGGGTACAGTTTACTTAGATGAGTCTTGGAAGACAAATCTTTTCAATGTATTACTGTTCAGATCCCGTCAATTCATGGGTTGAAGTCTTTTCACACGCAGATTCAAGAGCAAATCACAACATATTTCTTATCACATATTTTTCTCCCCCTCAAAAATGGCATATAAATGTTATTTTTGACGAAATTGTGATATCAAATATGTCCATTTTGAGTTTTATGGGAAGATTACCACAAGAACAATTTGTGAACAAAGATTTTTAAGCAAATACTCCCCCTCAACAAGTGATATAAACGGTTGAGATTTTGAAAATCATAAGGGGAAGTACTTGTTCTTTTGAGCAAAACCTTTGAAAAATGAAAGGTTTGATAGGTTTTACTCAAAAGTAAGAAGCTTTCGCTCCTTTTTATAAGGATTGTGGCACTGAAGCGTACCACAGGGTCCTTACTTGACAAGTACGGGTTGTACACTGTTATGTGTGCACAAGCCATTGTCAGATAATCAAACAAACAAAATCACAATCAAGAGAGTACCCAATGATTACAGACGATCAACTACTTTCTGAGGACGTTGGAAAGTCAGAATCGGAAAGTTTGGTCATCCTCCTACATAGCTCTCCAACCGTTGCATCTGATCCCGATGAATCAAACATTCATCAATCCTAGTGATAAATCAACGAACATCCTTGCGATCCTTTGAATTCCATCTCTTCGTCTGAATGATACCCAACTAAATGTCCTTCAATCGATATGCCAATCCATCTCGAACCATCTCCAGGGTGGCGTCATATAACTTAGTGAATTTCATCGAAAGCCATGAAGCAAGTATGATGATTTTCACTTTGGTTGACAAACCCGAACTTTTGTTTTATGAACGATTTCGTACTGAGGTTCTTGATTGATTCCGATGAAGTTTAGAATTTAGGTAAGATTCGACCCCGATGTGGAGATCTTCAACACGCTCTTTGATTTGATGCGTATGAAAAACAAGGAGTGCAGTAATGTACTTGATCTGAATTTCGGTTGAGGTTCAGGTTGGGGCTCAGGTATGTCGTGATCCTCACCACCAGTGTATGTAGAGTGATTACCGGTTTTCTCCATTGGTGGTGTGGTTTCTAAAACCCTTGGTTGATCAGATGGTGGTGGCTGTGTAGCTTGTGTAGTGGTGATAACCTGCTTAACCATTTGAAGAATCATTGGATGGAGTTGCCTTCTTAACAGATTTTGTTGTTGACATAGTTGTTTCTTTTATTGATGGAGGTGGTGATTGAGATGATGATTTGGGTTTGGTGGAAGTGTCAAGAGGTGGTTCAGAAGACTGTTGAGGTTTGTGTATTGGATTGTCAACTATGTAGTTGACAGATTCCATCTTAGACTTTTCCTCTTCAGCTCTAGCAGCTTCTTTTGCCTCCTTTCGAATTATTTCCTCTTCAGCCACCAAATTATCATCATCAGGGACTCTTTCATCCTTATCGTGATCGTAATCTCCTTTGTCATATATTTCCACATCTTCACCATGCTTTTCTTCTTGCGGTTGTAATAGTTGTTGTTGTGGTTGCTTCATTTCAACAGTAGTAGTGACAGTGACACCCTGATCCTTACCGGGTTGATTAACCGGATCGGATGGGGTAAGAAATGTTTGCAATGGATCTTCCATAAGTGGAGGACTACTACTTGACCCTCCTGCCCCACCGGGTTTATTAACCGGAAAGGTTGAAGAATGGTATTCCATCCTTTTCTGCTTTAATGTCTTATGAAATTTTATTTCCTCTTCCATTGAATCATACTCATCATCAGGATGGCTTTGTGAGCATGAATTTGAATGGATGTTGCAGAAGGATGTCCACAGCAATTCTGCAAGATGATTATGAGCATATGAAGTTGTTGAAGATGACACGGAGATTGTTCTTGCCAATTGTTTTGTCGTATCCAGCTGGGAATGTGTTTGCCATCAAGAGCTCTGCTGGGGCATTGATGATTGCTTGATTTGCAGCCATTTTGTGATTTGAAAGACATTAGACAAAAAGACAGACATATGGAAACACAATGTGTTTGTCTTAGTCTGATTTATTATCTAATTCCTTGTTTGATGGTAACATGTTTATGTTAGTCACAAGTCCTAAGTCACATTTGTCCAATTGATTGAAGTTGATGTGATAAGTTACGTGAACATGTTAATTTTGAAATTTCAAAGTCCAAATCTTCACTTAACACACAACATATAAAATTTTGCAAGCATAAGCGTAACATTAGATAATAGTGACATATGAGTAACATTTAACAAGTAACTTATGCATAATAGGCCAAAATGTAGTGAACAATGGTTTATGTGTAACAAGGATCCTTATGCGTAAGAAAGGAGTTTATGCGTAAGAGTAAGCTAAAGCGTAAGACCAAGATTATGCGTAAGAGTTTCTTACTCGTAAGACAAGTTCAAAGGCTTTTAGGCTTACGCGTAGGAATAAGCTAGATGTTATGCTAAAAGTTTACTCGTAAAAGTAAAGCTTATGCGTAACACGCCTTGTTTACGAATATCTTTCCAAGATACACGTAATCCACTGTAGACCTCTTATGCGTAACGTGTTAAACATAAACATGAAAACATGATTGCAGTTAATTCCAAACATCTTTTAGATCACAAGACAAGCACTAGAGCATATCAAATACACACACAAAGACTAGGCGTAAAATTTCTTAAACCCTAAACCCTTAATCTATGCGAAAGATATATAGCCACAAAAATCAAACAATAATGTTTCTGGAGTGTCCTAGAGGTCATATGAGTGCAATGGAACAAGATTTAACACATTTAAGCCACATAATCAGAAGATTCATGGGAGATGAACCCTTAAAAAACCTAAAACTTAATTTCTTACAGTTTAGATGTTATTGGGCTAATTTAAAGGTTCAAAGCATGCATATAAACTTATTCTAACACTTTCTTGACCACATAAAACATATCACAGAATAGAAACACCCTAAATGAGCGCAATAACCCTAGAATTCAAATTAATTAAATTTAAGATTCTGGATGGTTTTGGACGATTGAAACAAGATTAATAGACACTAACAAAGGTTTTAACATAACTCATTTCAATCCAAACACTTTTATGCATAAACACCCAATTCGTTCGAGTGAACAATTTTCCAAAATCAGTTTTAAAGAGTTTTAACCGTTGGATTTGAAAGATTTTTGAAATCCATGTTTAGAATCTTGATCAAAACAATTTTGAAATTATGGATTATGAACAGCTTGAACTGATTTTGAAGATTTGATTTGGGCCATTTGATCTTGGTTAGACAAAACATTTGTGAGGCAAGAAACTTGACGATACTCCCCATCGACTTTTGAAATAAAGAATTTTTAAAACATTTGAGTCCGAGGAGAGTATTTGATAAGAAACGTATCCACCATTTTGGAAGAAACAACATATTTTTTGAAAACATGGAAGTACAAGGTTTTATGAAACCGAAAAATATTTACTTTCTCCCCCTCAACACTTGTTCGGGAAAATTAGTGAAAAATTTGATAGAACAAAGTGTTGACTGAAGATTTGTACTTGCGATGTTTGAAAGAATTTAGATAGAAGAATATTTTTTAGATTTTCTGATTTTATATTTTTGTATTATGTTTTTGAATTTTTTTTTACAAAAGAGGTTTTGGTGTTTGACTGGTTTTAAGAATGTTTTAAGAGTTCATCCAGTTCCTCTTGAGTCAAACACTGCATACCAATCCGGTGGACCAACTCATTAAACCTAGCAGGAGCTAAGGCTTTGGTAAGAAGATCTGCCAATTGGTATTTTGTACCCGCAAAGTATAATTCAACAGAACCCTGTTCCACGTGGTCCTTGATGAAATGATAGCTAAGATCGATGTGCTTTGATTTCGAGTGTTGAACTGAGTTGCACGAGATTGCAATAGCACTCCGATTGTCGCAGTACATCGGGATTCTGTCAAATACGTAACCATAGTCTTTGAGTTATGTTCTCATACAAATGACTTGAGCACAACATGCCGACATGGCTACATATTCTGCCTCTGTTGAGGACAGCGATGTACAATCCTGCTTCTTCGATCGCCATGACACCAGTTTATCACCAAGAAATTGTAAAGCTCCTGAAGTACTTTTCCGTGAATCTAAGCATCCTGCGTGGTCAGCGTCTGAAAAAGCGATTAGTTCAAAACAAGAATCCTTCGGATACCAGATCCCCAAATTAATGGTTCCCTTGATGTATCAGAGGATTCTTTTATCCTCGGAGAGGTGGGTTTCAGTTGGTCTCGACTGATAACGGGAGAAAAGATAGACGGCAAAAACAATATCAGGTCTGCTAGCTGTTAGATACATGAGAGACCCAATGATACTTCGGTATTTAGTAGGGTCCACCAATTTCCCATGTAAATCAGCGTCTAGTTTCTTGGTATGAGCCATTGGTGTGGCATATGTGTCACAGTTTTGCATTCCAAATTTGTTTAATAGTTCAAGGGCATATTTGGACTGACTCAAGAAAATACCACGGAGTGATTGATGAACTTGCATTCCAAGGAAGAATGTGAGTTCACCCATCATTGACATTTCAAAATGTTTTGTCATAAGTTATGCAAAAGCATTTGAGTATTTTAAATGTGTTGACCCAAAAATGATGTCATCCACATAGATTTGAACGATTAAGATGTGAGCCCCGTGATATTGTATAAAGAGTGTAGGGTCGACCGAACTTTGGTAAAATTATTGGCAATAAGGAAGGATGATAACTTATCGTACCACGCCCGAGGGGCTTGTTTGAGACCGTAGAGAGCTTTCTTCAGTTTGTAGACATGATTAGGGAACTCTGGATCAACGAATCCTTCTGGCTGGCTAACATAGACCGTTTCTTTCAGTTGTCCATTGAGAAAAGCAGTTTTGACATCCATTTGAAAGACCGTGATGTTCATGCGAGCCGCAAAAGCCAGAAAAATCCGAACAGCCTCAAGACGAGCAACCGGAGCGAATGATTCTTCAAAGTCAATACCCGCTTCCTGTCTATAACCCTTAGCCACCAGACGTGACTTGTTTCTAATTACGGTTCCTTCAGCATCCAATTTGTTTTTCCAAATACATTTTAGACCAATGACGAAGACCCCTGTTGGTCTTTCAACCAGTTCCCATACTTCAAGACGTTTGAATTGGTTGAGTTCTTCTTGCATGGATTCAATCTAGTTGTCTTTTGTCATTGCGTCTTTAATGTTTTTAGGCTCAGATTGGCAGACAGTGAGAGCATAAATGCAATGTTCACCATCTGTGTGAAGACGTTGTCTCGTTACGACTGGTTGATTCGGGTTACCAATAATATTCTCAAGAGGATGGTCTTTTGTCCAACGATGTGTGGAAGGTTGATGTTGATATACATTATGCAGATTTTGAGGATTCAAATTGCTTGTAGATGATTCCGCAACATCAGGTGCAACAGTTTCATTGGTGAACGGGTTAAAGAAAGCATTTTGATCAAAATCTACAGGTGGGGGTACTACATTAAGAATATCATCAGCTGGTTCAGCATCGTTGGATGCAGTTTGTTCAACTGTTGTTGTAGAGTCAACTGGTGATGCTTCTTCAACAGTAGTTGTTGTAGCAGGTGTATCAGGTATAAAACTAGTAGCAGGTTGAGCAGCGGAAACATCGGATACACCTGGAGCACGTTCATCAATATCGTCACTGAACAGAGGAGCAAATAGTCTTTCCATTTGTTGACGTGTAAGTTGGGGGCTTGGTTCAACTGATGATGAGGTTTGAGGGAATTTTAAACGGTTATGACCGGGTTCCAAGCTGTTATGCTCAGAAGTCATTTCAGTAAGTTCATCAAAATTAGCATGAATCATTTCCATAACTTGTTTTGTACGACGATTCCAGATCCGGTAACCTTTAGAATTCTCACAATATCCAATAAAGACTCCAATGTCAGCTTTGGCTTTGAGCTTTCCAAAGTCATCACGATCATTATTCGGATAGCAAAGGGATCCAAATACATGAAAGTGTTTAAGATTCGGTTTTCGGTTGTGGAGAAGCTCAAATGGTGTTTTGTTGTGGCGTTTTGTGATCATTGAACGGTTTTGAGTATAGCATGCAGTTGATACAGCTTCTGCCCACAAGTAATCTGGAAGTTTAGCATTAATTAACATTGTTCTTGCAGCTTCTACTAACGTTCGGTTTCGTCTTTCAACAACTCCGTTTTGTTCTGGTGTCCGTGCAATAGATGTTTGATGCTCTATTCCCACTTTCTCATAAAATTCTCGAAGAGTTTGGTTCACAAATTCAGTTCCTTTGTCTGTTCTGATTTGGCAAACGGTGTTCCGGAGCTGAACTTGAATTTTTGTGAGAAAGGTGATGATCATCTGTGGAGCTTGGTCTTTGCTTCGAAGAAAGTAGACCCAAGTCCATCTTGAGTAGTCATCAACAATTACCAGGATGTAGCGTTTGCCGTTAATCGTTTGCACACGCATCGGGCCACACAAATCCATGTGAAGAAGATGAAGCACGTGCTGAGAGCTGTGTTCCACCTTTGAAGGAAAATGAGCACGTGTGCTTTTCCCTTGTTCACAAGCTGAGCAAAGGTGATCTTTAGAATACCGGAATCGCGGGAGACCGTCAACAAGTTTGTGTCGAGCAATGTTGGTTATGGTTTGAAAGTTTAGATGTGAGAGACGACGGTGCCATAGCTAAGATTTTGTAGATGTAGCCTTTGAGAGTAGACATATGGGAGATGAAGCAATCATGTCTTGCTTGGATATAGTGTAGAGACTGGATGAGCGTTGGCCAGACATAAGATCATTTCCTTGTAGATCACGAATGAAACAAGTTTTCTCCCTGAAAGCGACTTCCAAGTCTTCATCACAAAATTGACCAACAGAAAAGAGATTGTGACCGAGGCCTTCCACATAATAAACCCTGCTAATTTCGATGTTTCCATTGATGTAATCTTCGTAGCCCATGATGGCTGCGAAGTGATCATTCCCGAATCTGACAGTGCCAATGAACTTTGCAACAAAGTTTGATAACAGTTTAAGGTTGCCTGTCATGTGTCGGGAACATCTGCTATCAACAATCCAAAGGATGATCTGTATCACCTGCATTACACACAGACGACACAGATGGAATAGAAGTAGATGTGGAACCCGAAGAGTTAGAGGGTTCCGAAGCAGTTAGAGTAGAAATACACACATCAATGATTTTAGGCATCCATTTAAATCCTAGTGTATTGTGTATCCATTTCTGCCATCTCCAACTAGTCTTAGCTTTAGTCTTAGTGAATGGACTAGGTGGGGCTACATTCCTTGGAGGTGATACTGGAGCTACAGGGACATCAATTCGTTTCTTAGAATCTAAAAATGGCGGTTTACCTAGCACAGACTTAGAAGCAGTAGTGGGCCTAGAGGTATTCCGAATATTAGGATTCCGTAAACGAGACACGATAGCCTTAGCAACACATTTATCATGACAATCAGAACGCATACTTTTATGACAAATAACACAAGAAGCATCAGACTGAATATCAAAAGTACTTAAAGGTTCAGCATCAGTTACAACACTTTTTCCATTACATTTGCTAGACGCAATATCTAAAGTGGGCGCAACTGGAGTCGTATTCAAAGTCCTACGGTGTTCTTCTACTTCAGCATTCTTTATTTGTCTTTTCTTAGGTCGCAACTTCCTATTCTTCCTTGTATTGCTCCTAGGCTGTGAAGTTCGGACGTTTAGAAAAGAGGCAACTATTCCTGTTTCAGTAGAGGGAAGCACATTAGTAACTTGTGTTTTGTTAGTAGGCATTCTAGGTTCACGTTTACTAAGTGTTACAGGTGCAATTCTCTTAATGATGCTAGGCTGAACTTGTTCATACTTTTCTAACATTTCCCTTAACTTGATGATAGTGTGCACCAAATCTTGATTTTCAGAGCGAAGATTTCCTGCAAAATTCATGACTTCTTTAGTGTGTGCAAGATAATGATCAAGTTCGTTTGATGCTTCATAACTAGTCTGCTTGAGTAAATCAGATATGACACCATGTTCCTTTTTAACTTTTGCAAGTTCTTGTTCATATTTTGAGATTTGACACTTAACAGATACGTTTTGATCATCCAGTTGCTCAAGTTTTGGATTAACATTGTTTGAACGCAACTGGGCGATTTTGGTTTGAAAAGCAAGTTGTTGAATGTGAATATCTTTTTGACACCATTGAAGACGACATTTTGCATTTGAAAGTTCATTTGACAATCGTTCATTTTCAACTTTTAAAGACTCGATCTGAAGCACATTATCAGTATTCTCAACAATTTCAACAGTATCAAAAGAATCAGCAGAGATACGATCAGATGCATATGCAACAGATTGTAATAACACAAGATTATTGATATTAGCACAGATAACATTTTCCAAGAGTCGATCAACATCTTTTCGCAACAATTTCTTTTTACGTTTAGTATTTGAAATCGATGTTTCTGTTTTCTCGAAAACTTTTTTCATGAGACCAAGTTCCTTGTGATAATCCCTTTCCCAATATAGTGCACAGTTTTTCAAAATTTTGACATGGGGTAAAATTCTTTTCTGAAAAATGTCTCTTTGTTCTCGTGCCAATGGCGAGTGAAAATGTTCAACTTTTATTTCAGAATGAAATTCAATCTCACGTTCCAAAAGTTTGATGTCAGATAAGAAAGTGTCGAAATATTTGATAACACGACAACTTTCGGCTTTAGTTTTTACTTCACTGAGTGAAGGTAAAGGACCATTAATTTGTGCACCATTGTGTTGGGGACTAACTTCAGGAACTGGTGTGACAACCAAAGGTGTGTTTGAAGTATCTTGTTGTGTGACAAAAGTTACGGCTTTTGAATAGTTAAATGGTTTGTTATAAACGACATTTTCCATTTTGGACCGACTCTCGTCATCTGCATCTAATTCCTCCATGCGATTATATTCAACAACAGTCATAATTGAATCATCAATTCTATGTTCTGCACTGTAAACTTCAGGATTTGGTTTGAATGCTCTGTGTGAAAACTTAGGTTTGTAATCAGCAAGATTCGGTCCATATCCATTTGGATTTGGTTTGAAAGAAAACTTTTGAATCGTTGTGATTGATTCACCATGTTTATAAACAACAGTTTTAAACTCTTTGATTTTATTTTGTAAGTCGACAATTTCCTCAAGATAGTCATCTATTCGTTTCGTTGAATGCTTTTTGTACTCAGAGAACTATTTTTGACAAGTTAACAACTCAGCTTTGGCTTTTTGAGTTTCCAAAGTAAGAGCGTTAAGTTGTTTTTTATGTTCATGTTTTAGTTGTTCTATTTGAGACAACAAAGCATTCTTCGATGCGGCTAGATCACGTATCTGTCGTTCTAAAGATTTTTCGTTTTGGTAAGATTTAGCAAAAGCGACTTCAAAACCCTTTTCACGTTTTTCTTAAGTTTTAAAGAAGTTGATTTGTCGAATTAAGCATTCATTATCCCTGGTTAACAGTGAATTTTTTTCTTTTAATTTGGTATTGACATCATGGTAATGTTCCAGTCGGGATTGTTGGTCTTTAACTAAGGTCCGGAGCTCAAATTCTGGATCAAACTTAAAATTATTTTGTTCAACGTGAGTCTCAACATGGTCATTATTTAGATCCTCAAATATAACCACGGAGTCAACTTGATTATCAAAGGTAACCATAAGGTCATCTTGATCATCAAATGTAACTACGGGGTCTAGTTGATGATCATCGGAATGAGATGTAGAAGGCTCATGTTGAACACTCTGATCCGTGTCAGATGCAGAAGTGGGCGGAGATAATAGATCATTAATGATAATTGTTTGTTCATGTACCTGAGACAAGCCGTCAGTGTCATACACTGGGCCTGTGTCACTCATGTGTAGAGCTTGCATTTGTGCCATCAACATATGTAAAACCCTAAAAATACGAAAAATGTTAAAAGACTATTTTACCCTCAAGATAGTCAAAAACCTAAAATACGTAAAATATAATAACGTTCATTTAATGAAATTAAAAGATCTAACTTATGAATGTTTAAACCTAACGAGTATATTAAATAACCGACATATGTACGACGAAGATAAACGTCACACGCGTAAACCGTTTGGGCCGTTTGTTTGTGTGTAGTCCGATTTCCGTTGGGCCTCATTCGTTTTGTGAGCCGACTAGCTCAAGCCCATGGGTTACGTTTTCCTGGTAGGCCGATCACCCCAAAAATTCAACATGGGTCGTTAGGTTTATATGGGCCGATTGCTTTTTAGTTAGGGGACCGATCACTTTAAACCCAATATGGGTCGGCCATTGTTCTTCTTTTGTTTGAGCCGAGAACCCACAAAAAAAAAAGCCCAAGCCGATCGGTTTAGTATAAATACAAACACAACATCTCAAAACTGAAACCCTAGTTTCACAAGGTCACGGCACAAAGAAGTTTTCTTTGTTTTTTCTTTCTCTTTTCCGATCGATAGCTGCATTCCCTTTTGGTTCAGCGTGCGTTTGTTTCGAGCTAACCAAGGTATAATTCTTCCTTCGTCTCTATTTCTTTTACATGCACACGTAAACCATGAAGTCGTGAAGGTGTTAACGAAACACATGTATAACCGAACCATATGAGTGGAAGCATGTCATGCGTATAAGTATTTGTAAACGTGTGAAACTTATCGTCTATATATGTCATGTATACATGTTCAGCTATGAGTACGAAAGCGTATATATATGTACCGATTGTGTATAAACCGTATAATAACAAGTAACGTTAAGTCGCCACATAAAATCATGAACATGTTTGTTATATTTATGGTTAACGCATGGGTTAGGTTATGAATGTGTCGATGCATGCATGTTTGGAACAAGAGTTAACATGTCGTATAAGTAAAATAAGTTAAGTGTTTGTGTGTGGGTGTGTCGATTAGTTGTGAGTCGAGAAAACAACGTGGATTGAGTTTGGAATTTCATATGTGTACGTCTATATTGGAGAGAAGAAAGGATTTTGGTCTTGTTAACGTTGGGTAAATGAGTCGTCGTGTGTGAGTTAATTGCGTAGAGACATGCATGAGTCTGAGTTGACTTCCGTTTGAGTTTTCATAAGTCCTAGGTCAAGGTTATAGGTTATTAAAAGACGTAACCTGTCAATTAAAGCGTATTAAATGATATTAAAAGTATGGGAAAACCCTAGAACATAAATAGGAGGTTGATTTGGGTTAAAAGCTAAATGTGTAAATTCGTCATTTCATGTGAGAATGGTAAGTCTTGGAGTCATAAATAACTATTGATTAAGAGTATAATGAGCTAGTACTAAGCGTGATGTAAACATGCGTGAGTTATGATTTTATGCAAGAAGTCAAGTGTCATGGATTAAATTAGGGTATGCATGGTCTCATTAAGTTTGTATTCGAATAATGTTACATGTGAGTCGTGGTCAATCACGTAAGGTTATGAAGGCTTGTGTAAACTATTTTGGAAGAGAGTCCTAAAATCCATTCTTGACATTTATAAACCCTATACTTTGAATGATGACCATATAAGTCCTCAAATAAGATATTTGTCATATTAAACCCTTAAGTTTACCATTTATCATTTGTAACACAAAAGTTTGGCTAGTTAATGATTAATACTCTAAAATGTCGTAATTCCGTCCGTCACTAAGAATAAGAATATGCTTACAACTCTAAGAATGTTAATGCGATGAATCCGTTATAACGTAATGATGCTAATAAGTATTAAATAAATCATTATCCGTGTAGATTCGTTGAAGGAGACGCGACGTTATATCTGCGTGATTCACTCATTCGTTTGCTTTCCTCTCATTTGCTTTAAGGTACAGATATTCTGACCTTTTCAGTAAAGGTTCCTTATAACGTTCTTCTCGTTAGCTTTTCTATTTTACTTATTAGGGTTTCCGATGCCATTGCTATGAACCCTTTCCTGATTGTTTGATCTGTTGTTTATCTGAACTTCTGTTTTATTGAACCATGCAATATCTGATTTGAACTTGTGTTATGAAGACTCTGATATGCACATTTGTTGAACCTTACTAGGTTTAATTATGAACATATGATTAGTGATTGTAATATGAACTTCTGACCTCTGAATATTTGAATGTGAACCTTATGATATGAGTTATCTGATATGTCATCTGTTGAACTTTGTGTTTGATTTTGATCTGTGTCATTTATGACAAATCTGTTTGACCTAAGTTATTTTGATACCCGAGCCAATATTTCACTAGTCATGGGGGTTCCATGTCCGTGTCAATGATGCACCTCTGACATGACTCTAGGGCAGTAGAGTGATGTTCTGCCACGTCCCTTCCGTTATCTGTTTATTGATAGTATGGCCACTATCCGTCTGTTGGGGCGTATGGATGCATCCTAGATCTGATCTGTTATCTGATATGTTTCTGGTGAATGATGTCGTGTGCAATACGCGTCTTCACAAAATTCTGGGAGCTAGCTACTCCAATTAGTTTATGAGGTTACCTTCTGAATAAGAAAGATATTTCTGATATGATATGTTCTGGGCTCGTGGTAGTTAACTAAATCTTTATCTGTTATTTCTGTATTAAGTATTCTGATGTTGATTCAGTATGTTCAAGTGTTTATAATTATGTGCTAGGCTTATTATATGTGGTTATGCTTTTGTATATTTAAGTGACTACCGTCTACTATGCTAGGATATGATTAATATGTTTTCAATATGATTCGCAGGCTGTCATCTGATATTATGTTAGTTTATCGTTATGTGAATTAGTTGATCTGTGAGATGAATGTGCTAGTGTGAAAGCGAGTATCCTGAAAGTTTAATAAGTATGATTGTTCAGTTAATCTGGTGAACTTTGCCTATCCGTTAGGGTATCTATCTGTTTTTGTTGATCTGCCATGTTTAGACTCTGTTTATATTAAGTTTTGGTTTGGAAAATGGTTTAATTATGATATCTGTTTTGATAATTTGCTAATTGCTATGCTATGTCTTTTGCTTATTTAGTTATAGTTTTCCTACTATGTTTTCTATTTGCATGTGTGATTGCCATGATTTGACTGCTATTCCCGCTGCTACAATATTGGATTAAGTGTGTTAAATGTAGATTAATTGACTTGTATGAAGGCCATGTTTACTTTCTAGAAATTGTCCGTTAGCCTTTTGATATTTTGTTTGCCTCATATGTAATCGAATTTCCTGCTTTAGTTAATGTTTGATTATCTTGATGTGTTTGCGTTGGTGCCATCAATATGATATGTGAGTGTTCTTAATTGCTATTTGTTCTTCCGGATTTCTGTATGATTGTGTTTCCGCAAAATCCTCAATGATTCATTGATCTCATTCCGTTGTGACTTCGTTATTCGTTTCTTTGTTTTATTTCGTATTTCTATTTTGTTTAGTTTTCGTTTCTGTTATATCTGTTCACTGGGCTTTGTAAGCTCAGCCGCATTTTCTTTTCCTGCGGCAGGTATTAGGCATTCGAGATGAGCTTATGGGATAGCTGATCTGGGTTGAGAGTAGAGATGAGAGCAAGATTTGAAATAGGGATCTTAGATTTATTTTGATTATTAAGTTATTTATATTTTCTTTTGTAAGTTTTGTAAAGGCTTCCGCTATTGTATAGTACTTAAGGTTCTGATATGAAACTGTATTTGTGACATCTTTACCCTTGTCGGGTTGGGGTGTTACAATTTATGGTATCAGAGACAGGTTTTAGGACCCTTAGAGCTTAGGCTATGACCTGTGAGGATTGGGTAGATTTAGGATTTTCCCTTCTGCGTACTTTCTTTGCGTCCACTATCGTACTTAGATTTTACTGATAGTTGATTATTCTTTTAGATGGTTATCCCTCGTCGTTCTAGTTCACCTGATAGGAGCAAACAAGGACCAGCTAGGCAACCTAGGGAAAGGATGATGTGGACCGTTGTTATTGCTAAAGGCTGCAAGAGGATTGGTAGAGTGAAGCGGACCAACAAGAGGATACGAGTTCCGGCTAGTATGTGGCCATGCACAATTAAGGAGAAGCTGACCTTAAAGAACGTAGACGGAAAAGTAGTAGAGGAGTACGAAACTAAAGTCGTTGACAACCAAGGTTTCACCACTAGGTATCATAATAGATGTCCCGAGTTCTTTGAAGATGGAGGAGTAGGTTGGACTAGGAGTCGCGATTTGTATGCTTTTGTAGATCGTGTGCCGGAAGAAGAAGAGAGGAATCGGAGAAGTGACTTTGCTAGTCGCTTATTACCGCAGCGCGAAGGAAATAAGAACGGATGGATAAGTGAGGAAGAAGAAGAACATGAGGAAGAATACGAGGTGGACTCGGATTTAGAGTCTACAGCTACTAGCAGGTTTAATCCGATACAAGAATAGAAATTCGCGCTCCTGATTAGTTGTCCTCTTTATGAGAAATTTCTGACATTGGATTTTGAGCTTAGGTCCTTTTGTTTTCATCTAGATGATTGAATTTTTGATTATTAAGTTTGTTTTGGAAGTTCATCTTATGACAATTCTGCAATTCGTTTGATTAGTGAGAATAAAGCAAAACTTTGAAAGTATAGTTCCTGTTTGTTGTTTCTTTCTGATAGATTCGTTAAGTTTCCGTTAGTCCTCATAAGTTTCGTCTGCTATTTGTTTTCTTAATGATGTTGCTTAATCACAGCTTAAAATAAAGTATGACCATCATGATGGTATACTCAGGTGAATCTGGTTAGTTATAATATGTTACTGGCTATCTGTATGTTATCTGTATGTGATATGTTATGTTTTGTTGTAATTCTGGTTATGTGGTTTGCCATGACCCGGGACAGAATATGATGACAATAAGAACTTGTTATGTGATGCAAGTATTATGACGCCTGATCAACGTGATAACACCGAGATCATATAATTCAAACTTATTGGAGTCATATGACGTCTGGGGAAATGCCTGTGGTTGATACGTGGATGGACTTTGACTTGTATCTGTTATTTGGCACTCCCCATGTTCGTTTGAAATTATGTACCTATTTGTGAGATTTCGTCGATATCTGTTACGTGTGAGTTTGTACGTTTGGGACCGAAATTGTTATGATTTGTGTGAACTATGGATTGCTATGTTTGCTCTAAATGTGTACGTCTCCGTGTACCCTTATTGTGGTCATAGGATTTTTCGTGAGGTGTTTGAGGAACATTAGATCCTTTTAGTTGATTATCTGCGACTAGTGGGACCGTTAGGATTCGTTTTGTCTATGTATATGTTTGTTCTCCTCATTAGATATCTGAATACGTTAGAGCGTGTTGTTTGATTTTCGGCATCTCATCTGTTTTCTGCCAATACGTTAATAAGTATATGATTATCTGTTATAAGTATTTGATTATTGGTTCGATTTCCGAAAAGTATGAGTTTGAAGACTCTGATAAGAATCCGTTTGTTCCGAGATAAGTTTAGCGTTCGTTATATTCCTTGAAGTTCTGAAATCCGATTTGTTTTCTGTTCTGTTCCGTCTTGTTCAATTTCGAGGACGAAATTTTCTATTTAGAAGGGAAGAGTTGTAAAACCCTAAAAATACGAAAAATGTTAAAAGACTATTTTACCCTCAAGATAGTCAAAAACCTAAAATACGTAAAATATAATAACGTTCATTTAATGAAATTAAAAGATCTAACTTATGAATGTTTAAACCTAACGAGTATATTAAATAACCGACATTTGTACGACGAAGATAAACGTCACACGCGTAAACCGTTTGGGCCGTTTGTTTGTGTGTAGTCCGATTTCCGTTGGGCCTCATTCGTTTTGTGAGCCGACTAGCTCAAGCCCATGGGTTACGTTTTCCTGGTAGGCCGATCACCCCAAAACTTCAACACGGGTCGTTAGGTTTATATGGGCCGATTCCTTTTGGTTAGGGGACCGATCACTTTAAACCCAATATGGGTCGGCCATTGTTCTTCTTTTGTTTGAGCCGAGAACCCACAAAAAAAGCCCAAGCCGATCGGTTTAGTATAAATACAAACACAACATCTCAAAACTGAAACCCTAGTTTCACAAGGTCACGGCACAAAGAAGTTTTCTTTTTTTTTTCTTTCTCTTTTCCGATCGATAGCTGCATTCCCTTTTGGTTCAGCGTGCGTTTGTTTCGAGCTAACCAAGGTATAATTCTTCCTTCGTCTCTATTTCTTTTACATGCACACGTAAACCATGAAGTCGTGAAGGTGTTAACGAAACACATGTATAACCGAACCATATGAGTGGAAGCATGTCATGCGTATAAGTATTTGTAAACGTGTGAAACTTATCGTCTATATATGTCATGTATACATGTTCAGCTATGAGTACGAAAGCGTATATATATGCACCGATTGTGTATAAACCGTATAATAAAAAGTAACGTTATTCGCCACATAAAATCATGAACATGTTTGTTATATTTATGGTTAACGCATGGGTTAGGTTATGAATGTGTCAATGCATGCATGTTTGGAACAAGAGTTAACATGTCGTATAAGTAAAATAAGTTAAGTGTTTGTGTGTGGGTGTGTCAATTAGTTGTGAGTCGAGAAAACAACGTGGATTGAGTTTAGAATTTCATATGTGTACGTCTATATTGGAGAGAAGAAAGGATTTTGGTCTTGTTAACGTTGGGTAAATGAGTCGTCGTGTGTGAGTTAATTGCGTAGAGACATGCATGAGTCTGAGTTGACTTCCGTTTGAGTTTTCATAAGTCCTAGGTCAAGGTTATAGGTTATTAAAAGACGTAACCTGTCAATTAAAGCGTATTAAATGATATTAAAAGTATGGGAAAACCCTAGAACATAAATAGGAGGTTGACTTGGGTTAAAAGCTAAATGTGTAAATTCGTTATTTCATGTGAGAATGGTAAGTCTTGGAGTCATAAATAATTATTGATTAAGAGTATAATGAGCTAGTACTAAGCGTGATGTAAACATGCGTGAGTTATGATTTTATGCAAGAAGTCAAGTGTCATGGATTAAATTAGAGTATGCATGGTCTCATTAAGTTTGTATTCGAATAATGTTACATGTGAGTCGTGGTCAATCACGTAAGGTTATGAAGGCTTGTGTAAACTATTTTGGAAGAGAGTCCTAAAATCCATTCTTGACATTTATAAAACCTATACTTTGAATGATGACCATATAAGTCCTCAAATAAGATATTTGTCATATTAAACCCTTAAGTTTACCATTTATCATTTGTAACACAAAAGTTTGGCTAGTTAATGATTAATACTCTAAAATGTCGTAATTCCGTCCGTCACTAAGAATAAGAATATGCTTACAACTCTAAGAATGTTAATGCGATGAATCAGGTATAACGTAATGATGCTAATAAGTATTAAATAAATCATTATCCGTGTAGATTCGTTGAAGGAGACGCGACGTTATATCTGCGTGATTCACTCATTCGTTTGCTTTCCTCTCATTTGCTTTAAGGTACAGATATTCTGACCTTTTCAGTAAAGGTTCCTTATAACGTTCTTCTCGTTAGCTTTTCTATTTTACTTATTAGGGTTTCTGATGCCATTGCTATGAACCCTTTCTGATTGTTTGATCTGTTGTTTATCTGAACTTCTGTTTTATTGAACCATGCAATATCTGATTTGAACTTGTGTTATGAAGACTCTGATATGCACATTTGTTGAACCTTACTAGGTTTAATTATGAACATATGATTAGTGATTGTAATATGAACTTCTGACCTCTGAATATTTGAATGTGAACCTTATGATATGAGTTATCTGATATGTCATCTGTTGAACTTTGTGTTTGATTTTGATCTGTGTCATTTATGACAAATCTGTTTGACCTAAGTTATTTTGATACCCGAGCCAATATTTCACTAGTCATGGGGGTTCCATGTCCGTGTCAGTGATGCACCTCTGACATGACTCTAGGGCAGTAGAGTGATGTTCTGCCACGTCCCTTTCCGTTATCTGTTTATTGATAGTATGGCCACTATCCGTCTGTTGGGGCGTATGGATGCATCCTAGATCTGATCTGTTATCTGATATGTTTCTGGTGAATGATGTCGTGTGCAATACGCGTCTTCACAAAATTCTGGGAGCTAGCTACTCCAATTAGTTTATGAGGTTACCTTCTGAATAAGAAAGATATTTCTGATATGATATGTTCTGGGCTCGTGGTAGTTAACTAAATCTTTATCTGTTATTTCTGTATTAAGTATTCTGATGTTGATTCGGTATGTTCAAGTGTTTATAATTATGTGCTAGGCTTATTATATGTGGTTATGCTTTTGTATATTTAAGTGACTACCGTCTACTATGCTAGGATATGATTAATATGTTTTCAATATGATTCGCAGGCTGTCATCTGATATTATGTTAGTTTATCGTTATGTGAATTAGTTGATCTGTGAGATGAATGTGCTAGTGTGAAAGTGAATATCCTGAAAGTTTATTAAGTATGATTGTTCAGTTAATCTGGTGAACTTTGCCTATCCGTTAGGGTATCTATCTGTTTTTGTTGATCTGCCATGTTTAGACTCTGTTTATATTAAGTTTTGGTTTGGAAAATGGTTTAATTATGATATCTGTTTTGATAATTTGCTAATTGCTATGCTATGTCTTTTGCTTATTTAGTTATAGTTTTCCTACTATGTTTTCTATTTGCATGTGTGACCGCCATGATTTGACTGCTATTCCCGCTGCTACAATATTGGATTAAGTGTGTTAAATGTAGATTAATTGACTTGTATGAAGGCCATGTTTACTTTCTAGAAATTGTCCGTTAGCCTTTTGATATTTTGTTTGCCTCATATGTAATCGAATTTCCTGCTTTAGTTAATGTTTGATTATCTTGATGTGTTTGCGTTGGTGCCATCAATATGATATGTGAGTGTTCTTAATTGCTATTTGTTCTTTCGGATTTCTGTATGATTGTGTTTCCGCAAAATCCTCAATGATTCATTGATCTCATTCCGTTGTGACTTCGTTATTCGTTTCTTTGTTTTATTTCGTATTTCTATTTTGTTTAGTTTTCGTTTCTGTTATATCTTTTCACTGGGCTTTGTAAGCTCAGCCGCATTTTCTTTTCCTGCGGCAGGTATTAGGCATTCGAGATGAGCTTATGGGATAGCTGATCTGGGTTGAGAGTAGAGATGAGAGCAAGATTTGAAATAGGGATCTTAGATTTATTTTGATTATTAAGTTATTTATATTTTCTTTTGTAAGTTTTGTAAAGGCTTCCGCTATTGTATAGTACTTAAGGTTCTGATATGAAACTGTATTTGTGAAATCTTTACCCTTGTCGGGTTGGGGTGTTACAACATAACTGCTTCATTAGCCTGCAAGTCCTCCATATCATCATTTGAGTCTGCATCTGCCATAAAGCTTTGTTCCTTGTTGGAGAGAGTTCCACCAGCTTCATCCTTAAGAGCCAAGAGCATAGCCTCTTTGAAATAAGCACTGCCTCTTGTCCTCGGCTTAGGACATGCATTAGCCAGATGACCCTTCTCATTACAGATTATAACGCGAAGACCATTAACCCCATTCTGAGCATTCCCCTGTTCAACCACTTGAGTCCTTTGCTGCTGCGGAGCACCCATGTTATTCCTTCCCATAGCATTGAACCCTTGACCACCTCCCATCTGACGACCATAACCACGATTCTGAACTTCAACTCGTCCATTGTTTACAACAGCCTGATTTCTTGTATTATATGAGGAACAAATGCGATTGTTGGATTTGTTTGTATACCGGCCGAATGCTTTAGCAATCATAACAAATCCTTGTTGCAATTCATCGAAGGCATTAGAGTCCTCATCAGCTTCACTGTAAAGAGCTTGAGCAGTGTTATTGTTGTATGGAACCAATTGATTTGTTGAGGTTGTTGCTGTGAAGGATCATAAGGTGTGATGGTTGCAGTTGGTTGAGGAGCGGGTTGAGGAGCTGTTTGAGGAGGAATATTAGTTTGAGCCCACAAAGCAAGTTGTTGATTTTCCGGAAGTGACTGTGAAGGCGGGGTCCACGGATAGCCCTTTCTTTGTCAACTTCTTTTTGGTGAGGCTTCAGATAGTCGTACAACAATCCGTATGTAGCATGATGAAGGTTCTTATTTTGACTGAGAAAAATAACATACTTCTCCCATTCCGGACCAAGACTACTTAGGAACTTAGTGTTCACAGCAATTCGTGGCATGATGATATTGTGTTTGTCCAAATCATTTATGATATCTGAAAAGTGATGATGATATGACTCTAATGTCTCTCCTGGTTCAATCATGAAGTGTTCATAAGCCAAGTAGATTTTGGATTCCATGTCTTCTTGATTGAGTGATGTGCCTTCCATAAGAAGATGAATATGTTCTCACATTGCTTTTGCAGTCTTTTGAGCATCAACACTTCGAAAGATTGGATTGAGTAGTCCTAAAAGGATGTATTGCATTGCAAGTTCATCGGCTTCATAGTGTAGAAGTTGATCAGCAGTGAGGTCTGAAATAGTTGCAATGTTGGTTACAACATCTCTTGGTGGATTGGCATCTGGATCTGCGGGTGTAACAGTAGTAGGCATCTGAAATGGACCTTCCATAATGACCTTATTAAGAACTTTCCATGTGGCTTCTTTAGATCACAAAACCTAAAGAACCGAATCACCCATTGATCATAATTCCCAGGAGTGAGCATTGGAGGTCTATCAAGTGAGCCAGCTTCATGAATTGATTGTTGGCTACTTAAGGCTTCACACATCTTGCCAAACCATGCCGGTTCCTTCATAGTATTCCTGGATGGATGTTGATTGTAGAAATTTGTGTAAGGTTGTACTTGAAGACTTGGTCTTTGGTTGAACCATTTGAGGTTGTGGGATTGCTGCAAGTTGTGGAGTATGTTGTTGATTAAATTGTTGTTGATAAATTTGTTGTTGATGATTAAATTGTTGATGTTGTGGACTTAGTTGTTGTTGTTGTTGTTGATTATAAGTGTAAGGAAAATAGCTAGAGTATGGTGGTTGTGACATGTTGAAAACTTGTGTTGTTAAATGGATCTTTGTAGTCGAATGAACAGTTGTTGATGAAGAGTCCTTAGGCGTAGAAATCACAGAAAAGCCAAGTACCACTTATGCGTAAAAACACCAAAGATACGCGTAACAGCAATAGTTACGCGTAGGATTAGCTTACGCGTAAGTAAGGAGAAAACACTAAAGTTAGGCGTAAACAAGAAGTTAGGCGTAGGATTAACTTAGGCGTAAGACAAAGCTTAGGCGTAAGATGAATCTTATGCGTAAATAATTCTACGCGTAAGCTTATGCTTATGCGTAATTTTAGGGTTTTGCCCAAATGATGTTTTACACTATCACAGTGCAAAAGATATCCAAAGTCGAAGTGTTTTCAGGCTTATCCAAGCAACAAAATCACTGAGTAAGCCACCAAACTAAAGATCAAACATCGTACGATTAGCGTAAGATTAGGGTTTCTCTTACGCGTAGAAATTAGCCAAAAGTGATTTCTGCCAAATGATGTTTCCAAACCAGATTTTTGTGATGAAATAGCTTCAATATCACCAAAATAACACAAAAGTGTGAAACTTGATGATCCAAATCTTAGAAAATAGTTATGCGTAGAACAAGAACCACGTGCAAAATCTAGCTTAAAAACAATGATCCACGCGTAAAGTTTGAAACTTTTTGCCAAAAACAGATAGTTTAACACCTAAAAACGTTGAAAGGACTAGAATCTTGGATTAAAAAGTGTAAAAAATCAATTTTTAAGCGTGACAAAGTTGAAACATGTTTTACGCGTACGACCCAACACAAAAACATCAAAAACAAATATGTTCACCCAACTATTTGGCGAATGATACCACTGTTAGGTCACCATATATGTAACACAAGCATCAATATTTAGAAATATAGAAGAGAGAATGATCGGTTGAACAATAACACACACACGCACGTATGAATATGGAATGGTTATGCGTAGGAGTGAAAGTGAAATGAATTGAACAACCAACCCTCAAGTGAGGGTTATTACAAGGTATTTATAGGAGAGGGAGCTAGGGCAACACTCCTAGTCCCTTCATTTCTTTTATGGGCTTGGGCCTAGGCTTATGGGCCTTCTACATAAGCCTAAGGTTAATTACTAACATAAAGGCCATATTAAGCTAACTATTACAAATGAATCACTAACACTTGAATTAAGGTCTAGGAGTGATTCCAAAAATGATGATCCCATCCCTCCCCCCATCCCCAGTGGTGATCCTGGGAAACTTTTCAATAGGTTGCAGAAAGTTAATATTTTTCAAATACCTTTTTAACGAAGTTGTCATGTATCAGGATCGGTTGAACAGTCACTGAGAGGAGGGTTGTATTCTTCAGATACTCATGGATGGATAGGTGAGGTTTTATTTTCTTTTATTTTTTGTGACTTTGTTATTTTGTAGTGACTGCTTGTATTTGTTTGCAGTTTTATTTATCGCTTACTTTAAGCGCCGAAGTAATGACATTGTCCAGGTTAACAGTGTTCACGTCAACGCTCATAATGAAGATGCTAAAAGGCTTGATGAAGCCCGTCCTGAGGATGTTGTTGTTTCTCAAGCTTCGCCGATTAGTGATGCGGATGTCTTGTTATTGGATGTTGGGGATGTTGAGAAGGAGAAGTCAGTTTCTTACGTCTAATTCGAGTTCTATGCCTCATTTAGGTGATGGTGGTTCTTTGACCAAGAAGCTTAAGAGCGTGATTTCATCTTTGGAGCCTTCTAAGGCTCCTATCCCGACAAAGTTGGTTGTAAAAATTGGTAAATCTGCTGGTGGTGGCAACCTTCGGAAGAAATCCCTAGTTGATAATCTTGTTTCACGTAAGTTTTCATTTAGTCTTTCATGGGTTTTATTTATCGAGTGTTACTTTGTCTTATTTGCCGGTGGCAGTTCCTCAAGTGGGGAGGTTGGTTCCTCCGAGGTTAAGGCTTTGAAGATGAGTTTTCTGACACCTCTTCAGGTGAATGATTTGTGTTATGACCAGGAGTCTCGACAGGTCTATCTTAGTTGTATTGTTCCAAAAACTTGCAGGAAGGCTAGGTCTATGGTTAATTTTGCTTATCTACGGATTAGGCCATGACAAATCTCATATCTGATTATGACAAGTTGCTTTGTATGGCCGAGGCGAGTAGCTCCTTTGAGGAACAAGTTCTGAACAGGTTTACAGATCGGTGGATATGTACATGATCAGGAGTGATCACGTTCTGAACATATTTACAAATCGGATAATAGTCAGTTAAGAATAAATATGCAATTCATATAGTAGTCATATATATTCATGTTGACCCGAGTGGTCATAATACCATGTCACATATTTATGTTGACCCGATTGGTCGTAACATCATGTAAGTTGACCACTGGTGGTCATAATATCATGTCAAGAAATCATGTTGACCCGAGTGGTCGTAATATCATGTCAAGTAATCATGATGACCTAAGTGGTCATAATACCATGTCACATATTCATGTTGATCCAAGTAGTCGTAATATCATATCAAGAAATCATGTTGACCCGAGTGGTCGTAATATCATGTCATGCAATCATGTTGACCCGAGTGGTCGTAATATCATGTCACATATTCATGTTGATCCAAGTAGTCATATTATCATGTCAAGTATTCATGTTGACCCGAGTATAAGTGTGTAAATGATAAATTTAACCATAGATATGAAGTTATGCACATACTTAATGATTATAGACAACATTAGCATGTTGTATGATTTAAGGATGATTATGCTACATAATTAGTAGAGCTTTTGTTATTGAAAACTAGTATAAATCATGATGATGATGATGATGATGATGATGATGATGGAACAAAAAATGTGAAAATAGAAAGATAAATGAAAGAACTTCACAAACTTGTTGGACCAGAAAGATATTACTGTGTAGCTTGTTCGATGGACCAACACGTAACCTTTGTTGCTGATAAAATAGTCCAAGTCTCGTTATCAAATATTACGGCGCAACAAGGACATCAAGGTTACTTCGCATTTACAGATGAAATATTTAGAGACACTATTACGACGTAACTTGTCCATTTGGTTACGTCAAACTATGCTACATCTGGTGAAGTATTTACGCTTATGAAGACTTACGGCGTAAGTAGCTCACAAGACTTACGCCGTAATTAGTACCTTGGGCGCCAAGTTCCATTAACTCCAGGGACCTAAAGTGTGATTTTCAATATTAATTACTAGGAATGAAGGTTTTGCGATGACAACAATGGAGGACTAAAGTTGGGCGAGTCATATAAAGTTTTAATTATCATAAGGACTTAATATAAAAATGACAAGAACGAGCAGGGACTAAAGATGGTAATTCAAATGAAGTTTATTTACCACAAGGACTAAAAGTAATTATGTCAAAGACGATGAGGGGCTGAAACCGTACAAATCATATTGAGTTTTAAACATATAAAGGTACAAGGAATGAAGAAAATTAAATCAAGAACGATGAGGGGGCAAATCCGTACATGTCAATGATGATGTTTCAATTAGTCAATCATATTGTTTTCAGAAAATTAGTTATGCCGTCACTTATGCATTTGGGTTACGTAGTAAATATGTCCCATTTTCTTAACGTAGCATATACGCCGTAACTCGACACTTAGGGTTACGCCGTAACCGAGTCGAGCCTATAAATACAAGCCCTAATTCAGCTGATTTTGATATATTTTTCCACTCCGCTCCAAGGGACGATTGGGGGGACCATTCCAATTCGTTTTCGAGCAGTTCTAAGCCACTTTTCAAGGCAGAATTTGCTTACAGTCATCATCATTATTAGTAATTTGTATCAAACATCATGTTTAATTCAATCAATGTTTTATTCATTCTTGTTTGTGTACTTTACAGCATGAGAGGCTAAACACTTTATGTGTTAGACTAGTTATGAAATTATTAATGTTTTTAGTCTTGTTCCTTTGTCTATTTATCATTTATGTGGATATTTTGTGAGCCTATCGTTTGATCCCCGCATTTTGGTAGTATTGAGGCTAGGTTAGAGTCTATTGACTAGCTTAGATGACCATTTAAACACTAGTGTAATAGGCTACTAGGAGTGTAGCCATCACCCGAGTGTAGGGATTGACCAATTACCACCTATACTAGATTAGGTACTTAAGAAACACGGGTATAGCTTACGTGGATCAACGAGAGTTTGAATGTCGAGACCACCGTCATTAGATTGGTCTTTTAAGATAGTTGGGGGTTTATTGACAATAAACTAATATTTATAAGTTCTCGTCTACCTAATGCACTAACGGGTAGTGTACCCGGTCGTGTGTAGTGTAGTATTTGGTAAAGCCGAGGTCGTCCCAAGAGCTATGCGTGTATATCTAATGTAAGTTCTAGTGTCACTGGTTTTAAAAGGGGTTTTACATTGAATGATTAATAAACTAAAGAAATAAAAATTGAAAGCAAATAAACGTGGAAAGATTATCAATACGGAGAAATGTGTTAGCCTAGTTACTAATCTAGTTATGCCATAATTATGTTTTCTAATTAATGTTTTTTTTATCGCTCCACATGGGGTGGTTAAAGTCACTAGACTTAGTTGGTCAATTCGTCTAGTCCTACCTCCATAACATCATATTCCGTAACCTAATGATTACAAGAGTTCATGGGTTTACAAAATGGAAGAGTCGTTAAGTTCCTCTATGATCTAAGACTTATTTAATGAAACCCGGTCGGTCAAATATTAGATTTCCCCTAACTTCTTAAGCATTTCCGTTTGGAAGGTGGTCGTTGGGTAAAATTCTCACACAAGATAGTGATAGTCCTATGTTCAATTCATACCACTAGTCGCAACCTGATTCACTAGGGCCATATGGTCAATTCTCCTAGCTTCCTAGATACTACCCAAACTTCCATGCTAACCAAAACAAGGGAGTCTCAAAATAAGAAAATAAAGTATACATGTAAATCGATATGAAAGTGAGAAAACTACATCATAACAATAACAATTTCATAACTAGGCTAACACCAAAGGTGTTTAGCCTCTCATACTAAAGCATGAAAAAAATTCAATGCTTGACATCGTAAATGAAGACATGAATTAAATATACAAATGTAATATGAAATACTAAAACTTTTGTGATGATAAGCATGAATTCTCTCTTGGAAATGACTTGTATGCTGTTGGAAATCATCCTTCTTGAAGCCCTTAAATGTCTATGGTTGTTGTGTGTTTTGAGGATCTGTGAAAATACGAAATTAGGGCTTGTATTTATAGTCTTGACTAAGTCACGGCGTAACCTTTAGGGTTAGTTACGCCATAACCTTTGGAACTAGGAAAATCTTACCTTCATTGATGGGACTACGGCGTAACCTAAAGGTAAGTTACGAACGTAGAACTTTTGTTAACCATTTTATGCCGTAACCATGAAAGTGGTTACGTCATAACATCTTTTGCCTACGAAATTATTCTAAGTCTTGAAAAATTTATACAGCGTAACTTGTGTAGGAGTTACGTCGTAACCTTGGTCAGCGTTGACTTTGATTTTCTAGTGTTAATCCATGTTACGGCGTAAATAGAGTATGGATTTACGCCGTAACTCTTGTTTGGTTCAGCATACTCTTGTGTATTTGCATTAAAAACCTTCAAATTCCGCATCTCTTCGTTCCTATGCTCATTATTAACCTAAAAATGAAATATAAATGAATAAGAGTATATATTCAAGTAAAATGATACAAATGATGAGCATATTAGGGGGAAATTGACACTAAAATATCAGGACAATTTGATGTTATCAAATATCCCCCCACTTGAACTCTACTTGCCCTCAAGTAGACCTTATTAGAATCATTCTCAAAAAGATATCTACCAAAAGACTTGGAAAATATGAATTTAAAAACTTCCTATGCTAGAATTTATCAAATCCGAACACCTTAAAAAATGGGAAAAAACACTCATACTCTCTCTATTCTAAGTGTCAATTTTGGGGTGGTCACTCATTACACGGACGTAGCATGTATTATATCATAGGCTTGGCTGTTACACAAATCTCCACCACTGGAGCTAAGGTCAAGACAATCCTTAAAGGCAATATTGGGTGAACAAATTATATAGGTAGGGTGAATTTTCATTACTAGCGTGCCACGAAAAAGTGGACAAAACCAATGATAAATGACCAAATCCTTGGTCAAGACACCAATGATTGCTCGCTTCTTCACCTAGACACGCTTCATGACTAAAGGGTAGGATAAGACATGGGATGCACTAAATGGTGTTAAAATAAAATAACAAGCAAATAGTCTTAGCCTATAACCAAGTTGTCACCGCCCACCATCCATCCAAAGTCGAAGCTTCAAGACGCAAAAACCGGATCATGATGTAATAAGTTAGTGTGCCAATGTAGATATCATATGGCGAGGTGCACTCTAATTTAGTCTTCAAAAATAGTTGATGTAGATTCCTTCAACTTCAATCTTTAATTGAATGTGATCGAGGTAAGCTCCTCGTTCTAGTCTAATAAGCTCCAATACTTAAGGAGTAGTGCTTATAATTCATGCACTATCCTTTTTACAACATTAAACAAATAAATAAACTACTATTTTTTGTATAACTACAAACAATAAATAGACATCCCACCACTTGAGATGAAACATATATGAGGAATATAGGGGGTCTATAATGATCTTCAATAATATATCTTTAATGTATGTGTGATTCCCGAATCTCTCTACCCAACCTCAAACTTAGGCAAACGGCGACTTCCCAATCATAAACTAAGACTACACTATAGGCTAAGGCGAATAGGTGTAACGAAACAATACATTATATGGGTAAGAAATGAAAAGAATAGCTCGAAAAGGGTGCACCTAGGGGTATATTGCACTAAAGGTGAGTGCAACAAAAAGGTTTAACACGGGGGTCGAAAATTCGAGGTGACTAATCAAAAAACGCATACAACTTAACACACATGGGTTATTTTGTGTAAATACTAAATATTGCCTTCTTAAACTATCCCTACCAAATGTATCAAGCTAACTTGGCATACTACTCGTCTATGGTCTCGAAATGATGTCAAAGCCAAGTTCTAAAATTTACAAACTACCGACACACTCAATATTTGGTGGATTTGAGTAATATGGGAAAATGGAAAGGCTTAAATATCACCAAGGAAATTAAAGGTTATAGTGTACTCGGGTAAGGTCGATTCTAGTTAGGTTAAGAAAAACATGTCAAAATTTTAAAAATGGCATAATTTTTCAAAATAAACTAGAAAAATAGGAAAAATAAAGTTCAAGATGTAATTCTACTCCCGTCCCCCCACTTGAAATATACAAAGTCTCTTTTATACGTAAACACACTACTACACAAAAGGCTATACCCCGTCATGGAGACCAGTTATGAAAAAACCTATCTCTTTAGTATAAAAAGTAGGGGCATGGAAGCAATAGAGACCCATCATGTCGAAAGAACTGGTGTCTATAGTATAAAACACATAAAAACTGGTTTTCTTGGAAAAAACCACTCACTATACACAATCAAATAGACACGATTCGCTGAGTAGACCGGTCTTTCTTTTTGTTTTGTTTTTATCAAAGACACGGATTGTTGTATTAAATCGGTCTATGTACTTGAACGGCTTGTGATCAACTTATCACGCTTATTCTTCAACCAAACTTTAATTTACCTTTGCCAATGCATTATGCAAACATAAAAACCAAAATCATTTATATAGATAAGAGTAAATTACATGGATGGTCCTTGTAGTTTGCACAAAGTTTCACTCACAGTCTCTAAAAGTTTAAAGTTGCACGAACAGTCCCTATCATTGCAAAAAATTAACACTTATGATCCGTTTTTTTACTGGTGTTAAGTGAGTTTCATTATCATTTACACGTTAGCCCTTTTGGTTAAAGACCGTTGCATCATTTATCATTTATAATAACGGCGTTTATAATTTAAAGTTTGTCGACTTTAGGTATGTTTTTATCCGTTTTCGTCTGCTTTTATACGTTTTCATCCGTTTTATACGTTTTCTAACGTTTTATCCATGTTCGTCAATTTTTATACGTTTTCGTCCATTTTTATATGTTTTCGTCCTTTTTTCTTACGTTTTATCCATTTTTATACGTTTTCATTCGTTTTTATCCGCTTTTACAAGTTTTCGCCCGTTTTCTTACGGTTTCATACATTTTCATACGTTTTTGTCCGTTTTTTACGTTTTATCTATTTCTATATGTTTTCTTATGTCTTCATACATTTTTATAAGTTTTATATGTTTTTATCCCTTTTCATTCATTTTTATACATTTTCATCCGTTTTATACGCTTTCTTACATTTTATACGTTTTTATCCGTTTTTATACGTTTTCGTCCATATTTACATGTTTTCATGCGTTTATATCCATTTTCGTCCCATTTTTTCGTCCATTTATATCCTTTTTTGTCAGTTTATATATCCGTTTTTGTCCATTTATATCCGTTTTCGTCTGTTTATAGCCGTTTTTGTCCGTTTATATCCGTTTTCTTCCGTTTATAAAAACGGATGAAAAGAAATACAAACGGATAAAAACAGAAGAAAACACATAAAAATGGACGAAAATGGATATAAACATATAAAAACGTATTAAATGGATAAAAACGTATAAAAACGGATAAAAACGTATAACAACGGATAAAAACGTATAAAAACGTATGAAAACATAAGAGAGCGTATAAAGACGGATAAAAAAGTATGAGAATGTAAGAAAACGGCCGAAAACGTATAAAACCAGATAAAAACGTATAAAATTTAGAAACCGGATAAAATGTAAGAAAAACGGACGAAAACGTATAAAAACAGACGATTAGGAAAACATATAAAAACGGATAAAAACATATGAAAACGGATAAAAACATGTAAAACGGATTAAAATGTATGAAAATGTAAGAGCACGTATAAAAATAGATAAAAACGTTCAAGAATGTAAGAAAATGGGTGAAAACGTATAAAAACATATTAAAATGTAGAAAATCGGATAAAACGTATAAAAATGGACAAAAACATATAAAAACGAACTAAATCGTATAAAAATGGATGAAACTGTATAAAAATAGATGACAACATATAAAAACGTATAATAACGGATAAAAACGTGAGAAAACGTATAAAAATGGAAAAAAACATATGAGAATGTAAGAATACGTATCAAAATGTAAGAAAATTGGTGAAAACACATAAAAACGAATAAAAATGTACGCAAGCGTAAGAAAAATGGCGAAAACATATAAAAACGGACGAACATATATAAAAATGGACGAAAACGTAAAAAAGCATACAAAAACGGATAAAACGTATAATACTGGATTAAAACGTATAAAGTTAGACGAAAACGGATAAAAATGTACCTACAGTCGAAAACTTTAATTTATTAAAATTTCAGGTTCGGGTTGGTTATAGGTTTCGGGTCGTGTTTAACGGTCGACCTATCTAACCCGCTTATTAAATAGGTCAGGTTCTGGTTGGTTATAGGTTAAACAGGTCGACCCGCCAACCCGTTTAAAGTTTTTTTCAAATATTGAAAAATTATATACTTTATTATACTCGTTAAATGGGTTAAACGGGTCGACCCATGAAACCGTTTAACATGTTTAACCCATGTAATGTGCCAACTTGTTTAGATAAACGGGTTAAATGGGTCAACCCGAAACCCGTTTAACCTATTCAACTCGTGTAACTTATTTAACCCGCCAACCCATATATATAGACATCAGGTTCGAGTTATGTGTAAACAAGATAGGTTGACATGGCTGACCTGTTTATATAACGGGTCGGGGCTCCTAACCTAACTGCTGCACCTAAATTTTGTTGTAGTCTAAAATAATTGGCGCACATCTTAAATATCCCCAAATTCATTAACTGCCTAAATTCTTTGATATTTACGTCTATTCGCCATTACTAACACCCAAGTTGAGTTTTTCTTGTTACTAGATACACAAAGGTAAACCGTATTCTTAGTTTTTTTTAATGGTATTTTATGTGATTTTTTGAATTAGGGTTTATATATGGTGTCTCCCCGCTATAATTATGCTTTTCGACAAGGGATTAGAATTGATAGCATATAGTTCGTGATATACAATTCATTAAAGGGAACACTGACCATACGTGCAATGGGGTGTTTGGATGCGTCTATACAGTGATTACTATATATGGCTTGCAGTCGTGGTAATCGGTTTCAAGAATTTGTTAACAGTAATTTGGATCTTGGTTCTATCTTTTGATATTTTAGTGTCAACATATTGAGATTAGTAAGCATGTCAATAGTTATAAGAGAGTCCTTTACTTTTATGAATTGATTATATAATTATACAATTCCAGTTTTAATTGTTTAATTGTCATTTGTAATATGCTACTCCAAAAAAAACTTTAAGAAGTAATAGGAAAGTATTATCAGAAAAGTTATTATAATTGATATATGAAAGTATAACAGTTAGTACATTAAGAAAATTATAAGTATGGCATTTGAAACAGCAGACTTTCTTACACGTTGTAGATATCGTGCGAGCAACACATGATCGAAGTTTGATTCTCCTTAAATTTTTGATAGACTGAACCAATCAGTAATGTTTTGAGAGTTTTAAGGAGTTTTGTACTCAAACTACTAAGAATGTTTATTGATGTTCATTTGTTTGCTTAGGATGACCATAATAATGATTTAGCTAATCTGTAATAATGGCTCTTACTTTAAGCTCTATCAACATGTTCTAATTTTGCTAATTCAAACCCGCTACAGTTAAATCATATTGAATGGTTTCTAATATGTCGAAACGGAAAGGAGATTATAAGCATTTAAATACACGATTTGTTGATATTTAGCTTACTAATTAAATTGATATTTAGCGTACTAGTTAAATTAATTCACTTATGGACAGCTATGAAGCATGAAAAGGATACTCTACTTTGGACTGTTACAATTGTGTACTACTACTATCTCTGTTAATGCTAGGCCATATTAAGAAGGTTTGAATTTTGCTGGAAACTTATAGTTCAAGTTTTAAATCACTGGAAATTTGATCAATGAGACATTGAGTTTATAAACTAATTTTCGCATGTATATGCAGGTCATGTGGGGGATCCCGAGATAGCCAAAGAGATTGAAGTAGTCCTACCAGCAGGTTGGTGTTGTGCAATAAAAATTGACCTTATATTGCTTTTACAGTAGGTTGGTGTTGTGTATTACGGAGTATATGTTAATGTACCTTATATGATTATATATATGTTTGTGGGTGCAATTTAGTTAAGGCTTCACCATCATATAAAAATATTAGTCTTTTTGTATCTTTTGTGTAGTGCGTATATAATAAAAGAAAAAAGAGAACATATATGGCAACATGACGAAAGAAATGATGCAAAGAGAAGATAGAGGTCCAGCATGGTAACATAGAGGTGATTAGCAGATTTAGTTGTTGTGCACAATGGTACTGTTTTTTGTGACAAACCCTTGTGGATTATAGCTTCAAGATGTAAGTGGTGCTTTATCGTAGCACATAATTTGATTTGGCTATTGCTAAAGCCTTTTCAAGGATTATACTTTAAAGTTGTTTGAATTTTAAGAATTATAGTTTAAGTTGTATTAGCTACTAGTAAGTCTTTGCACTTTAATTAAGTTGTAGATTATGGAGTTAATGAAAAATTGAATATTGGAATTCCTCTTTGAATTAATTGCTTATTCGAGTTGTTTGGGATTGTTCATTGAATTAACTTGTTATAGGGGTTGTTTTGGATAGCTTATTAAGGTAACTTCTTATTGAAGTTGTTTAAGATTTCTTATCGAATTAAATTGCATATACAAACTGTTTGGAATTACTTATTTTAAATGACTTATCAAGGGATAACAAGTTTAATTAAGCAATAATACCAAACAGTCCATATAAGCAGCTTTATTAAGCAATTTCAAATAATTTTCTTTACAAGAAGTTATTTTAAGCAATCCTAAATTGCCCCGTATAAATCATAGTTTCAATAATATTTTACAAAATATATAATAGAAACCGGTTTTTATCACACGCACCAGTCTTGATGTTATTGTCACACAAAGACAAGCATGTTTGTTTGTATTATAAGAAAAAGTGGTTCTTAGCCAAAGGAACCAGTCTCAGTACATTTTATAGAGATCGGTTGAAGAACCGGTTTCTATGTATTTCGATCATTGAGATACCCCCTCACAGAGAATGGTTCCAAAACCAGTCTCCATAAGACATTCTAACCGGTTTCCATATCCTTTTGTGTAGCAGTGACATGCAATAATAAAGGAGAAAAGTAGAATTAGAACAAGAACTCCCCTAAAATTTGCTCTTGAAAATGATAGAAGGATCATGTTTGAGAAAACGTGCCTTCGCTTTGCCTATTGAGCCAACTCCAAATCCCTGAAATCATGTCACTACCACAAGCTTAAATCTAAAAACAAAAAGAAAACGAAATAATAGAGAAAACCTAACTCACTTTCGTAGGAATCACGGTTGCATTTATCTAATGCAACAAGCCTTTCAAACCACTCGCTATCCCGAGTGGACGAGTGAAGTCTCGTGAGGATTTACAGGGAACACACCTACAAAGTTAATTTAAAAACTAGAGTAAACTACACCATTCGTCCTTGTGGTTTGCGTTGACCGACGAGTTTCATCCTTTGACCCAAAAAAATGCACCATCCGTCATTAAATGTGAAACGTTATGTACCGTTAGTCCCTCTATATAATGGCCTTCATTAACTGTCATTATATGACAACGCGTGCTACCCATGTGAGAGTGTTTTAGTAATTTTACCTTTTCTTTTTAACTTCATCTTCTTTATTCACATCAACCAAAACTAAAACACTGTATTTATTTCTCTCTTTCTTCTTTTCTATTCCAAACCATCATTTCACCTCCAAATGCACACACAATAATTTCATCTTCAAAAAACACACACTAATTTCACTTTGATCTAAAAAGAAAAAAAATGTCAAACACCCCCAATATAACAAATTGAAACACCCCTTTTACACATTCATCCCACTTAATTTATAACATCACATCTTTTAAACACATAAAACAAACAACCCTTAAAAGTAGTGTTGGAACCTATATGTTTCATCGGAACCAATTTGGGTTTCAATCGGGTCCTAGTTTTTCGAACCCAACTTAAAAGTGTATCCAAGAAAAGTTTATTACCTATTACGGTGAAGGTTTTGATCAGTTTAAGAATCTTGAACGGGCTTGAAGAAAAGATGGTGAAAATCAAATCATTGAAGAAAACCTATATCTTTTTGGATGGCGACGACGGGCCTGGCACAAATCGGTTACGGTGGTGGGAGAAATAAAAAAGGGTTTTGATTATGGTGTAAAAAAATGGGATTAAAGTGGAATGGACCACGAATCTAATTTTTGGAGTATGTATTTTGGTGGTTGAGGTTCGTACCCCTAATGAACCTTATAGATTTAGTGATGGTTTTATGAATTTTGGGCAGAAAAAATTTAACAAAGATGATGAGTTTTACATTCATCAAGATTCTAATGTATTTTATTTTTCCAGTTCCTATATTCCAAATGTGTAGTGCTTTTAGATTTTCGGTTCATGAGTTCTATTCTATGGTTTTGTGCTAACTGATAAAGATATTGGTATATGCTTGAATGAGTATTTGTATTTTTGTTTTCAGATATAGTGCATATGTTCCGAATGAGTTTCTTTTTATTGTTTTATGGTTTGTATAAATATTTGACAGCATTCGTAGTGTGGTTGCAATATGCTTGAATGGATTTAATGAAGTTCATTTAAATTCAAACGAGTTTAGTTTTTAAGTTGATTTGATTGGCAAATAATTTGGTTTGGTAAAGGTACCCGGAAAAGAGCTGGCCAAAAAATAGGTCGGAAAGGAAGAAAATGGTATTGGGGAAGATGATTGTACAAGATAAGGTTAATTGAAGAAGATGAAGTTAAGCATAAAATTACCATTATACCCTCATGTGCCATGCACATGAGGAATATAACGACAGTTAATGAAGTTCGTTAAAGAGAGGGACCAACGATACCTAACATTTCACATTTAAAGACGGATGGTACAACCTTTTCGGTCAAAGGACGAACCTTGTCGGTCAACGCAAACCAAAAGGACGAATGGTGTAGTTTACTCTAAAAACTAATACAAGGTTGAAGTATGTTTGTTATTTTAAAAAGTATAATTTTTCTGGTACAATAGAAAGTTACGGCGTAAGCTCGTGAATTGAGTTACGCCGTAAGTAATAACACCTGACAAAGCTGCAGATGTCTGATGATGGTTACGGCGTAACCACAGCAGTAAGTTACGCCGTAGAAACTTTCTGAGAAGAAATCCGGGAGTGAAAAACTCCATGGTTCGTTTCCAAGCCATCCTTATTTCTCCAAACTTGCAAATAGTCATAACAAAACAAACCAAACACAACAATACTAATAAAAAGGAAAGAAAATGGATAATTCGGGTTGTCTCCCGAAAAAGCACTTTCGTTTATTACCGAGTCTTTAAGTTAGACTCAAGCAATGGGCTTTTATGGAGGTCGTCGGACGAGTCCCACTTCATCCACCTCCTTTATTAAGTTATGCCTTGCACATGCTACGTTTGCTGTTTTCCGCGTCATATAATCCTTGATGCTTCGGACCTTAGCAAATTTTTCATCGGGTCCGAGGGAATACCTTGTTATCTCAAATTTCTCAACAATAATCGGTGGTGGTGGTTTATAAGGTATACGTAAAAGCTTGCATATTCGCTTCTCGTAATCTTCATCATCAAGATCAGTGAATCCGTCGTAGCTCTTAATTTTAAGAGAATCTATAATTCCATCTAAATCATCATCATCGGATTATGTACCCTTAAACCATTCATCGTCAAGTTTACTCTCAATTAATTCAAGTAAACGATGATCTTTCTCTTCGCCCCACCTAGTTTCATGTTTTTCTTCCTCCTCATGATCCTCGTTTGTTTGTTCCATACAGTTGCTCGAGGAATCGTCGTGCATGCATTTGCTCCAAATTTTCTCCTTAGTCAAATTATCCACCCTTCCATATTTGATTTTTGACCCAATCATCAAAGCCTAACTTTCCGACACACGGTAGTTTTTCCTTTTCGTGGTCATTGGCTGATATCCATAAATAATCATTATTCTCTAATCTTGACTTGTTTCCTCCTCCATCACATACTTCACTATTTGGGTTGCAAGAAGCCCAAAATATGTCTCCGCTAGCTGTCCCAATCTTAACCTTCTCACACCAATGATTCCTTACTCTTGTGTCTATTGGATGATCATTATGCTTATGAGGAGGATCTATCGTCGCCTGGCGATTCAGGCTTCTATTGTGGGCAAGGTCCATGTTTTGTGATTTCAGGTTGTTACTGGTGATCAGAGTTTCATCATCACCAATTTGATTAATATCTTCCCAAATTTTTCCTTTGGTGTCCGTATTGACATTTTCGTAAACAATCTGTATCCAGTCGTCGAAGGGTATCGTTCCTTCCCACTTTAAATCTTTCTTGAGGTGGTCATTAGTCAAGGTCCACAAGTTTTTGTTATTTCCTCCCCTAACCAAGTTGCCTCATGCATCACACTCCTCACTGTAGGGGTCACAAGATGCCTATAAATCATACCCCTTGTTGTGGTCAACTGGGATTACTTCGCGCTAATGATACTTTAACTCCGTCTTCCTTGGGGTGTTATTTAGATTTTTCTGGTTCCGTGCCAAAATCCTAGTGAGTGTGTCTGTCTCCTTGTCGGTCAGGGATGAGCTATTTATTACCTTATGCTCAGGATTCTCGTCAACTTTTACACATTTGGTATTCGAGGGCAAGTTGGTTTCCAACGTGGCTTGCCCCCTTCCAACTTGGTTACGCCATAGGTCATCTCTAGAGTTACATTGTAACCCTTGTCTCCCCCTAATTCCAACATTGTTTACCTGCAAGACAGTATTATAAATATTGATACTATTAATTTCATGTTACACGTGTGTTATTTTGTCAGGAGTTGTGTTCATAGGTCTACCCTTTGTTGTTGTTTCCTGGTTAATGACGTACATAGACTTCATTGGATGACATTTTCCCATTTCATCCATGATAAAGACTAGTTTATCACTATCAATTGCTAAAGAAATGTTTTTATTGAACACATCAATTACAGCACGTGTTGTAGCAAGGAGGGGTCTTCTTCCATATCAAGGATGACAAAATCCACCGAGAAAGTGAACTTATCAATTTTTACTAAAACGTTTTCTAAGACGCCCTTAGGTATGCTAATAGTTCTGTCGGCCATTTCGATAGTCATGCAGATAGGTTTAATTGGACCTAAGTTAAGTCTTTTGCACATAGAGAATGGCATGATGCTAATACTAGCCCCAAGGTCGACTAAAGCATTATTTATGCATAAATCATTAATAGAGCAAGGAAGAAGAAAACTTCCTGGGTCTTTTTCCTTTGGAGGTAATTGATTCTAAATGATGGCTAAACAATGCTCCTTTAACCTGATTTCTTCTCCCTCCACTCTTGGTTTGTCATCAAACAAACTTTTTCTTTTTGGGGAAAGCTCCATGAGTGCCATTAAGTCTTCCTTCTCATCTTCATCCTCGTAATGAATATCATCATGTTCAGAAAGATAAGAGAAATAATCAAGTTCTTCATCCGAGTACCTGAAAGGAGTGTAAAGGGGTTGCCCACTGTTGGCAAATATTGCTTTGCATGCTCCAGAGTCTTTCGAACAACTAGCTTCAACTCTCCTATTTTACCCTTGAACTTCATTTTCTAATAGCCCAATTTTATTGTCGAGACTTCGAAAAGTCTCGTCATGGGCTTTGAGGTTAGCATTAGTCCCTTCTCGAAAACTCATAACCCATTCTTTATGCTCATCATGCTTCTTAGAAGATTCCTCAAGATACCTATGAATTGATTCTTCCAAGCTAGACTTTATTTCCCCAAAAGGAGGTTTGTTGTTACCTCAAGAGTAATACACTTGTGGTCCTATATGGTATCCATTGTTGTTTCCTTGAAAAGGTCTGCTTTCCCCATATTTGACATCTTTTACTTTTTTATCCTTCTCATTCAATGGGCAGTCTTTGGCTAGGTGACCTCCACCACAAGTGTCGCATCCTACTTGTATAGCATGCACATTTTCTTTAAGATTCTTCATATCTCTGCCAAGACTTTCAAGTTTGTTAGTAATAATTGCAATATCGTCCAAGCTTCCGCCCATGCTTCTACTGCTTCCTTCATCATGCCATTTCTATGAATGGTCAGGCATGTCTCGAATAGCATCAAGGGCTTGAATAGGAGTCATCCCAGGGATCGGCCCCTGAGAGTCAAGCATTTGCCTCGTGGCAATGTTTATTCCCTTGTAGAAGATATTCACTATTTGCTGCTGATGCAGGATTTCTGACAAGGTTTTAATACTTATAATGTTACTCATCTACCTATGGTCTACCTTATGCACTAACGGGCAGAGAACTCGATCGTGTGTAGTGTAGTATTTGGTAAAGTCGAGGTCGTCCCAAGAGCTATGTGAATAGATCATAACTTAAGTCTAATGTCACGTTTTAAAGGGGTTTTAAATTGTTTGATTAATAAAACTAAATAATAGAATTGAAAAGCTGAAATTAAATTAAGATGGAACCAATATGGAGAGAGTGTACTAGCCTAGTTATTCATCCTATCATGCAATGACTATATTCTCTAGTTAATAATTTTATCGCTTCAAGTGGGGCACAAGATTCACTAGACTCCTATGGTCAATTCGCCTAGCCTATCTCCATAGAATCCTCTCTGGAACCAAGTATTCTATCTTTGTAGTAAGCGGAGGTGTGGTAGACTAGTTTGAGTCATCAAGTGCCGCTACATGCTAGATTTATTTTTTGTGTGGCCTGGCCTCTCGGATCTTAGACCACACATCTAATTTCTTAAGTTCATCCAACCTGGAGGGTGATCCTATAGTCAATTAGCACACAAGGGATTGGTAGTCCTATGATCAATTCTTACCAATCCTCGCTACCAATCACACTAGGGTCCTATAGTCAATTCTCCTAGTGCAGAAATACAACCGGTCTTCAAAACTACCGAAACTAGAGGATCTAACGAAAAACTAAGCATGCACACATTAGAAGCAATAATAAAAGCACAAAAACATAATCAAGACATGAAAGGTCATAACTAGGCTAGCACCAAAGGTGCTTAGCCGATCATATTATAAAGAACACGAGATTCAATGTTTTGCATGGTAATGAAAGACATGAAATCGTAAATGTAAAAGAAATATGAATCGCTAAAACTTATTGATGTTGTGATGTGATTTCTACCTTATAAAATGCTCTGTATGATGTTGGAGATCGTCCTTGTGTAACCCTAATTCATCCTCTGGTGAGTTGTGGTGAGAAAGATATGTAAAATGCAGAAAATAGGGTTTGTATTTATAGGCCCGACAAAGCTACGGCGTAACCTTGAGTTTTGGTTATGCCGTAACTAGTGTAATCTTCAACGATCTTATCCATAAATTAATATTTACGACATAAATTAGATGGATAGTTATGCCATAACCTTCAATGGTTTCATTTACGTCATAATCTTCATGCTTAGTTACGTTGTAATCTCTTCAATAACTTGAGTCCCCTTCTGTTCACTTATTACGACGTAGCCTCATACAGTGGTTACAGCGTAACCTTCTTAGTCATGAAAATCTTCTAAGTCTTTAAAATATTACGGCGTAACCTAATGTGATAGTTACGTTGTAATCCTTGATTAGCGTTGACTTGGTCTTCATGTTTATATTCACAGTTACGGCATAAATGAAGAGTGGAACTACGTCATAACCTCTTCACAGTCAGCATACTAAAGTGTGTGTCTTTGTAAACTCTTTTCCAATTTCGCGTCTCTTTTGTTCCTATGCTCATTTACAACATGGAAATGAAATATAAAGAAATCAAAGCATATATCCATATAAATGATACAAATAATGAGCATATTAGGGGGAAATTGACACTTAAATATCATGATTATTTGATGTCATCAAATATCCCCCCATTTAAACTCTACTTGCCCTCAAGTAGACCTTATTAGAATCATTTCTAAAAAGATATACCCCAATTTTACTTGGGAAATATGAGATTAAAAACTTCCTATGCTAGAATTTTCAAAGTCGAACACCTCACGAAATGGGAAACAAACACTCATACTCTCTCTAATCTAAGTGTCAATTTTGAGGTGATCACTCAACGCACAGTCATAGCATGTAGTCTATCATATGATTGGCGGTTACATATATCTCCACCAATAGACCTAAGGTCAAAACAATCATCGAAGGAAATATTGGGTGAACAACTCATATAGGCCATGGTGAATTGTCACAACGTGTCACGGCAAAGGGGAAAAAACCAATGATACATGACCAAATCCATGGGCAAGACACCAATGATTGCTCACTTCTTCACCTAGACATGCTTCACGACTAAAAGGTAGGATAAGACATGAGATGCACATAAATGGTGTAAAAATAAGAAGCAAATAGTCTTATCCTATAACCAAGTCGTCACCGTCCGCCGTTCATCCAAAATTCAAGGTTCAAGATGCAAACACCGGATCATAATGCAACAAGTGTGCCATTAGCGGATGTCATGATGGGCACACTACTTGGTCTTCATCAATATGTTGGTGTAAAAACGTCACCAACTCAATCTTCAAATGTGATCGAAGTGGCCTCCTCGATACTAATCCATTAAGCATATATCAACGTAGTGCTAAAAATTTTGCACCATTACTTCACATACAATAAATAACTAACAAACTATTATTTTTTCATAATTATACAAAACAATATCATCCCCCCACTTGAGATGAATCATAATTGAGAAACTTTGGGGGGTCTTTAATGATATTCAAATATACATCTTTGACGTAGGCGTGATTCCCGAATCTCTGTACTTGAACCTTAAACTTGAGCAAACGGTGACTTCCATATCATGAGCTAAGACTACACAGTAGGATAAGGTGAATAGGTGTATCGAAACAATATTGATAAGGGTATGAAATGAAAAGAATGGCTCGGAAGGGTGTATCTAGGGGTATCTTGCACTAAAGATGAGTGCAACAAAAGGGTTTTAACACGGGGGTCGAAGAGTCGAGGTGACTAGTCGATAAACGCACACAATTATATACACATATGGGCTATTTGGGTGTTAATCCTAAAATATTTCCTTCTCGAATTTTCTCTTCCAAATGTATCAAGCTAACTCGATACACTACTCGTATATGGTCTCGAAATGATGTAAAGGCCAAGTTCTAAAGTTTACATACTACCGGCACACTCAATATTTGGTGGATTTGGGGTAAATAAGGGGAAATGGAAAGGCTAAATCTCACCATGAAAATCAAGGGTTATAGTGTGCTTGGCTAAGGTCTATTCTAGTTAGGTTAGGAAAAACATGTCAAAATTTTTAAAAATGGCATAATTTTTTTAAATAAACTAGAAATGTGAGGGCAAGCAAGTTCAAGTTATAATTCTACTCCCGTCCCTCCACTTGAAATGTACAAAACCCCTTTTGTACTACTAAACATAAAATAAAGATGAGGAAAAAAAGTAGAATTGGAACGAGAACTCCCCTGAAATTTGATCTTAAATGAAAGAAGGATCACGTTGAAATGCGTGCCTTCTTCTTACCTCTATGAGCAAACTTCAATTCCCTGAAATCACGATACTTCCAACAAGCATAATTCTAAAATAAAAAGGAAAAATAAAACAAACAAAAACCTAACGCACTTTCGTAGGAATCACGGTTGCATTTAGCGCATGCAACAAGCCTTTTAAACTACTCGGTGTCTCGAGTGGATGAGTGAAGTCTCATGAGGGTTTACAGGAAACACACCCACAAAGTTCATTTAAAACTAATACAAGGACTAGGGTTATGCCGTGAAGTCTGCATAGAATGTAAATTTCCAGACTGGATCTATCTTTCGAGAGCTTTACGCTATCCTCCTTGCTCCAATTCCTACAAAAGTTAAAAACAAACATACCAAACCCAACAATGCTAATAAAATGGAAAAGAAAAAGAATAATTCGGGTTGTCTCTAGAAAAAGCACTTTTGTTTATTTTACGAGTCTCTAAGTTAGACTCAAAGTTGCGGCCACTACGTTGGTGCGAAGTAGATGGCTTCTGAAAGCGCGCTATTGTCATTTTCGTAGTAAATTTTTGCCCTGTGCCCATTTATCTTGAAACATTCACCTTCTTTACTGACGAATTCAATTGTTCCATATGGGAATACCCGACTTACCGTATAAGGACCAACCCAACGAGATTTCAACTTCCCTAGAAAAAGCTTAAGTCTTGAATTAAATACGAGCACCTCCTATCCCACCTGAAACTCTTTTTATTTAATTCTAGCATCATGCCATCTTTTGGTCTTGTCCTTATAAGCTCTAGCACTATCATAGGCCTCATCTCTCAATTCTGCAAGTCGATTGATTTGAGAGAATCTGTGATTTTTAATCTTATTTATGTCCAGATTAACATTTTTAAGACCCCAGATGCTTTATGTTCCAATTCAACTGGGAGATGACAAGCATTTCCGTATACAATCTGAAATGGTGTGCTTCCTAGTGTTTTATAGGAAGTCCTAAATGCCCATGAGGCATCATCTAACTTATCTGCGCAATCTTTCTGGTTACTGCTTACGGTTTTTTTCCAAAATCTGTTTTATTGCTCGGTTGGTATTTTCAGTTTTCCCGTTTGTTTGAGGGTGGTATGGTGTTGATAATTTATGAACCACCCCATAGTTAATAAGCGCCTTCTCCATTATGGCATGGCAAAAGTGTGTTCCTCTGTCGCTTATAATTGACTTAGGAACCCAAAATCTAGAAAATAGCTTTTTCTGGAATCTGATGACACTCCTAGCATCACAGATTGGTAGAGCCTCGGCTTCAACCCATTTTGATATGTAATAAACATTAAATAAAATATAACACTTATTTTCCCGAAGGGGTGAAAGGTCCAATAAAGTCGATTCCCCAAACATCAAACACCTTACAAATCATGATGTTATTTAAAGGCATCTGATTCCGTGAACAAATGTTACCTGACCGTTGGTGATAAGATTTAAAACATATGTTTTTAGGGAGACATTTAAGCCCTAAATCGATACATTTTATATCCGTTACTGCTTAAAATCGTTCATTTTCATATTTTAGGTCTTTTGGAAGCAAAATGCTGGAATCAAGCACTTTTGGATGAAATGGAGCAAAAACATGAAGAAAACGATTAAGTCAAGAAACGAGGCTGATTTATGCACCTGACGGCATCCCAACCCAAAGGGCAAAGCCATCGCTAAGAAGGTTTTCTAATAAAATTTCAAGCGACGGCTCAGACCAGATTTTGGTTCTACAACAAGACGGCGTCACGCCTTATTTCTAGAGGGCGTCTCCCTTTATTTTACACCAGACGACCAAGACCCATTCCAAGACGACGTCCCTATTGAATCCAGCGGGCGTCACACTTCCTCACATGACGTCGTCCCAATGATGACTTGGCCCAAACAAAACCCTAATGACGGCGACCAGACGGCGTCACCATCAAAAGGCGACGCCGTCGCATTTGTAAATCCATATATAGACTTCGATTTTTCTGCATTTAAAGTGTAATATTTTGGAGAGAAAACCCTAGTTCATTCATAGTCCGACTTGGGCAGTATTTTAGGGTTCCCAACCCTTATTTACACTCAAAGATAAGTTTGTTAATCCATTATATCACCATGTTTATCCTATGTTCAATTGTTTGTGTGTATGCATGCTTATTGATTGTACAATAAATTGCACTACCAGGCTTCAATGGTGATAGAAGGTATGAGGGGTGTATGTTCCAGCCAAGATTTTCTTTCACCTGAGAATAAGAAATACGAAGACACTATGTTAAGTGATTACGCAGGGGTTGGACCCTGCGAACCACCTCCGGGCTGAGAGTAACTATGAGTTATGGTTGTATATGTGTGTATAAGTAAAGAGATGAGTGTTGAGTGAGCTTACCATAATCCTTTGCCCGTCCAACCTATTTATAATGGAAGAAATAGGGTTGAGGGTACCTCTGCGCAAATGTCAGAGAACATGGGGGTGTCCCATGTTTGTAGGTAACCGCTAGGGCTTAGTGACCACGTTCTCAAACTTGGCGGGAAAGCTAGGAAAGAGAGGGAGATCGTGGGTTTGACCAAGTCAGGAAGATCTCCTATCCGTTGCTCCTTCGTCAACTATACCCTGAAGGGCTTAAGGCTTCGAATGGCGAATTCCCCGTAGGTAACCTTCGTGTGCACGAATGGTTTGACGCCCACGAACATTCAGGAGACCGAACTTGGGCCTTTGTTCAGAAGGGCTTTGACACATCTCGAAGGGGTGTCCGTCGAGCTGTTCGGAGGGTACATCATCAAGCCTCCCAGTCGAAAGTGATGCATATGACCGAGGAGGCATTGCTTTCAACTTCATCCTGCGAATAAAATCAACCGTTCATTGCGAAGCTTATAGTAAACAAGATAATCATGCTTTAGCTCGCACATTTAATGCTACCTAAACCATTTATCTACCCGTTACAGTGATTCCATATCCCAAGTTACTCGGTTGACCAAAATGATTATTCAAAATTTAAAACCCTTCTTAAATCCGGATAAGGTTAATCCACAGGACACGTGGTCAGTTAAAAAAGGGATAGAAAAGGGGTATTTAAGGGGAGGTAGATGAAACCCTAAGATACTTTACCCTCTTCGTCTACCTTTTACACGCAGTAATCTTCTCAGAATCACCGGCTCCGAATCAAAAGGTAAAGTCTTCCTCCTATCTTTTCGTAACTTAAAATAATCATGGATTCCAAATTTATAATTAAACAACAAAAATGCACTTTGACCGCCAAGGAGTTACATGATCATCTTGCTGAATACCCAATCCCCAAGGAGTTTAAGGTTATGTTACCCAAATCAAACCAAGGTATTTTTGATGCCCCTGAAGGCTTCGTAGGACTATATACTCACTCCTTTAGCCATTCAAATCTTAGGATTACTATCCACCCTCTTATCTTAGAGTTTATGCAGTATTACGAAGTGCATATCTCTCGATTTAACCCTTTTCGTTTAGCTAAACTTACCACATTTATTATTATGTGTAAAGATTATGGCTATGAACCAACTCTTAAGGTATTGAGGGGATTTTTGAACCTATACCCTGGTGGGAATTGGTTAACTTTGGCAAAAAGATCTGAAGGAGATGTGTCTACTCTTGTTACGAGGCCATACACGAACATAAGGGAATGGAAGGGTAGCTTCTTTTATGTTCAGAGCACCATTGTACCACCTGACTATCCAGCATTGCTGAATAAGGAATTTAGATTTGATGCAAAATGTTTTAATGACCCCCTACCTTATGAGGTCCGGAGGAATCCTTGTTATCAGCGTTTGGCTAGGTATCCTGCAGATGTTCAAGCCTTCCTTGAGCCAATTCTTTATATGGCTGGGATTGCACAAAGCTGGGAGGGGTCTCCCAAGAAGCCTATGATCATTTATCATGGAAAAAGTATGTGCTTCCACTTTTATATAAGTAGGACCAATGTAGCGTTGATATTTATCTTTTCTTGTTCCTTTTTTGCAGAGATGGCGTTTAGGAACTTTATGCATCAAGATTTTTACGAAGACTTGAGCTTTATGCCTGCGGAAAAAGCTGAAGAGACTTATGGTGTTGGTTTACCTTCAACTTCTGTCAACAACAACGATGTGGACATTCCCAGAATAGAGCCTGTTGCCTCAGCACCCCCACAATCATTGTTGGAGGGTCCCTCCCAAATGGTTGAGAACGTGGCAGATTTGGACGATCTTGCGGAGGAGGAAGTTTGAATCACAGGCTCTACAGGCATAGCTGACAGGTTAAAGAGTAGGAAGGGAATAGCTGGCAAAGCCATCAAGTCTGCCAATAAGAGAAATACTCCTCTCCCAACATCTGGATCCAGATCCGTGCGATAGATGATTGTCGAAGGCATGAAAGCTGTAAAGTCTGCCTTTGAATTGCCGGATGATGCTGAGGAGAGGCATGGTAAGAATTTTCCTTTTAAATTCTATAAGATACTAATTGTCATGTCTAACTTTGCCCTTATATGATGTATTGGTCGCATGCCTTTCTGACACGAAGGAGCTTCCGAATGCCTTGGCCTACCACCGAATTGTGGATCATGTCACCCCTCCTCAATGGAAAGGGTTGCTGGACAATATGTCCATCGAAGGGGTGTGTGATCTGCACATTAAAAGTGTCGCAAGGCATGCTGTGCTGGACAACCACTTGAATGTTCGGACAAGGGAGTTGCTTCGTGCAGTGACAAAGGCAAGGCAAAAGATGGATGTTATGCTGGAGAGGGAGAAGCACAGAGACCAAGAGTATGCCGAGCTGGAGGCAAAGTGTGATGAAATTGAGAAAGATATTGAGAAGAATCCTCTCATCCAAGACCTCCGAGATAAGATAACAGAGTTGACAACAGAGTGTGGCAAACTCAGGTTGGAGGAGGCTATGGTGGTGAGCCTCACTGGCCAAAATGCTGTGTTAGAGTCTAAGTGTGCCAGCTTGGAAGGTGAGAGGATTAGGCTTGGGGAGCTAGAGGTGAAAATGAGAGAGGAGATTGATGGCCTGCAGATGAGGTATAAAATGCTCCAAAAGGACCGTGCTGAGGTCGTATCAAAAGTGGTGCCGTACATAGCCATAGAACTATATCATAGTGATGAGATGGGAGCTGCGATGTGGGAAGTGATCAAGGCATCTATCTTCCAAGGACGGTGCTTGGCTCTGGAGGAGGTAGCTAAAACAGGTAAGCCCGTAGACCTCTCCACAGTTGACTGCTACCGTCCCTCATCGAAGGCGGAAGCGTTTGCAACCACAGAGTACCCCTTCTTGGCTGAAGCTACCAAAGATCCCATGGCACCTCTTGAAGACCTCCTCTCGAAGAAGACGCTCAAGATCAAGCCTGCGACCCCAACAAAGAAGACAGCCTCCACCAAGCCTACCTCAGCTCTTCCATCCCCAACTCCATCTCCTCAGAAGCAAGAATGAAGGCTGCCCTATTGGCAGTAATTTGGTTCCAAGGGTAGCATGTACCCTTTTAAAACAATTTAATGTTTCTTATGTTGTTAGTCTGTTACTTTAAACAGTTGACTGTTTGTGATGCATGGCTTCGGCCAAAGACAATTTGAACGAGGTGTTAATACAAATAAGCCGTAAAAACGTTTATTTATATTTTACAATCTTCTAATGTTTTTTTATAACAAACGTAAAATCATTTTAACGAAACAAATAAAATACGTAAATAGTTTGAGCCAATAGTTTTCTAACACACTTACGTTTTCACATAAAACATTAAAACAAGTATAAGTGATTTTATGATTTAGTAATACATATGTACAACAACTAGTGTTTACATATTGGGCAAATATATACATAACTAGTATGTATTATAAATGGGTAGACCCATACCCATTTGACTAGATGCATTGCATCTATTTGGTACATTGTATCTAATGAAATACCCATGGATCAACCCATAACCCATAACCAAAATACCCATGGGCAAAGAGGAGCATCCCATGGATCCCTAGCTTTACACTAGACGAATCCCTTAAGGGAGGCATCCGTGGGATCCGTGGAACAGTAGACATTTTCTCTCTATAAATAGTGAGCCATTTCTTCATTGTTTCTTACCCCTTTCTCACATACTTTCTCCTTGAGTTAAAAACTCTCTAACCCCAGATCCAAGTGATCTATGTATGTAGTTTTGTTTTTGTGTGATCCTCTAGGTTCCTCTTAAAGGCGAGATCACCACCTTTGAAGTCAACCAGGCTCAAGTCCATGAGTTGCCATGCTTCCTCATCATCAAGACTACTGAGGTTATCTTGTTGATGGTTCTTTCTCTAAGAAGTGTAGTGTTGAAGACATTAGTGAAAGATGTCTCTTAAGTGTCAAGACGAAGACATTAGTGAAGGATGTCGATCGTCCGTATTGTAGGAATTAGTGAAAGGTGCCTAGAAGTTAAGTCACAAGACATTAGTGAAGGGTGTCTTGAAGATCTAGTCAAAGGCATTAGTGAAAGGTGCCTAAGGTGTACATTCTATATGGTGTGATTCGATGTACAAGATAGATTAGTATTGGGTCAAAGGATATTGTTATCCTTGTTGATATTATAAGGAGTAGATCTCCTTTGGGGTTAGGTGATTGGTGTAGTGTTGGGTAGTAGTTCCTCTATTGTAATGGAACTCGGTATCTAGCCTAGTACCGAATAAAGGGTAGGCGACGTTGTGATAGGATTGGTTCTCCTTGGTAAAAAGGACCCGGTATCTAGCCTTGTACCGGATAAAGTGTAGGCAACATTGTGAAGGTTTCTCCACCATAAGGAGTCGGTGTTGTGTAGTGATTACGAACTCTCGAGTAGGTGACTCGGGGGTGGAGTAGGGCAAGGAAGGTGTCCTTGTAGCCGAACCACTATAAATACTCGCGTTGTGGTTTTGTGCTTCTTACTCTTTATATTTTCATTACATATTTATATTTCTATATGTTTGTTTATCAACATCCGACACACATCTAAATAGATTGACATAAGTCGATCTAAATGTTTTAAAACGAGTTTTAATTGGTAAAACTATTCAACCCCCCTTCTAGTTTTCCATAATTGGCATCAGTGCTTCGTTACCAAGTTTCTTAAAGTATATTGTACTTTAAAAACTTGATACGATCCGTGGTTAATTGAAAACTACAAAGAAGGTTTTTCATAAAAACAAACACCATGTCTTTTAAAACTCTTTGTTTGGATGTTGATTGGATGACAACATTTTTTTTTTCATTTAATTGCACTAATCTTCTTTGTCATGTTGCTTAGTTAAAGGTTATACTTACCAAGCCATAGGAATCGCTTGGTAACAAGAATACCTTCCCTAAGAAGGTATCTTAAACAAAAAGGAGCCGCAATTGTCTACTGACATTTGTTGTTGTTAGGACCTAAGATATATCAACCTTATCACTTTACCAAGCAAACCAAACACAAGTATAGCCACGAACACAAACAGTATGCGTAGAATAGGAAAGAAAAGATGAAGAGATGGTGACTTAAAATATGTATAAGTCGTGTATGTTTAGAGAGATAAAGGAAAGAAATGAAAACAATATTTCATATGAAAACACACACACACACACTCAAGCACACCCCTCAAATGACCATTTGAGGGGTATTTATAGTACAAGTAACTTAAAACCCTAAAAGGCTTTGCTTGGGCTTTTCGTGGGTTGGACATGGATTGGGCTTTGGATACTTAAGCTTCAAACGGCTAGCATAATCATAACGCCTAGCCATTTAGCTTAGTCCAATCCACGAGCCCGATGACTATTCTATCACGATATCTAACACACGTTACAAAGTTCCAAATCGTGAATGACCATCACTTCTAATATAAACTATTAAGGCTAACAATCTCCCCCTAAGGGGTGGTCATTCAAATGATGCTCCACTTGATAAGATCTTTACTTTCCTTGAGCTTGAACTTTGCGTGTAGATATAGAATAGTCTTGATTCTTTGTTCCTTCATGCTTTGTGATCAGATAATGTGGTTGACTGTCGTTGTCAACTTCGTTGGATAGGTATCTCTACGTATTTCTCCACCATGCTCATACTTCTATTTGACTTTTGGTTACCAATGATGTAGTTCTCGAGTCTTTAAACTTTGTGTAGCCTTTGATTATGATGAGAACTTTCATGTGTTTTTGGTATGAGCATGTGGCGAGTCACACGATCCATCCGCTGAGCTTCCATAAGAAGAAAACATAAAAACAGGTTAGTAATAAGCGGATTTCGGCACTTACAAGTTTGAATTTCGAGGGTGTTAACAGCATAGTGTGAAAACACATCTCTAATTCTCACAAAGGCCGTTCCCGAACTGGAGTCCCACAAGTGAGATAACGCGATATACCGAAGTACATCTACAGCTCGGATGAGTCACCGAGGTACACCGAAGCATCACCCCACGACTGTAGACCGTTTGAGACACACTAAGCGTAATCCACGAGTAGTTACCGAAGTGACACCTGCTCGAGGCTGCTTGATGTTGACCACTGGCAGAGTTTCCATTCAATCTGAAGATCACAGATGTGAAACTTCTCATAAATGTTCTGGCAGATTGCTAAGACCTGCGTAGGACTCTAGAATGTATCACTTGTGCCCTTATTGATGAACAACAAGCGATGAAATGTCATGTGTTCCTATGAGATCTTTTGATGAATCTCGTGGCTCTAGACTCAATAAGTGCATTATGGTTTTCCTAAGCGGAGACTAGGGAGAGGGTCTCCTTCTTCAATATCAACGATCTCTAAGAGAAAGTCGATAGATTATGCAGGGCTCCCAGTGAGAATGAAACAAATCCCTTTTAAGAGGAATTGAGTGGCTAGAAGGTTTAGTGCGGTCCACTGGGTCCATGACGTCTTTGTCTTCAATACCGGTGTCATCTTAGTGACAACCATGCAGATGAGTTGAACCCTGTTTTACGCCCTAAGGTTGAATATGGAGGGCTATTTCTTTTCACCCTTTCTTTTACATTTCTTTTTAATTCTTCAACCCCTTCTTTCTCCTTTCTCACATTGCTCCTTTTTTCAATCATACCTAAGGACTTATACTACTAACTATTTGTGATATCCTTGGGTAGATCCCTCCAGCTCTGGCGGATCATAGGACGGATTTTCCTATTTCTTATTCACCTCATAACTCCGTGACTGTCCTATTGTTGCCATAAAAACCATTTTTCTTGAAAATCTCACAGAGTGTTTATGATAGAAAACATGTTTGAGACACTCCGAGAGTTTTATATTTTCAGAAACACTCCCCCTTCACATGTACTTATGAGTTTTGACAGAAATCTGCACATATAGGGTAGAGTTTGCACTTTTTGAATTCATCAGCTCATGATAGACAATTCCCCACGAGACACGGTTACGTTGCCTAGTTAAAGAGTTCCATTGTCAGTTTTTAGGTGACAACTAGCTCTAATAACTAACTTGAAGTTGTAAACACTCCTTGAAAAGGAGGTTAGACCCATGTAAGTTCATGTCTATCACAAGTTTCTCGAAATGGTACATTTACTGACTTTGATTTCTCGTCAATTCATTGGTTCTGACTGAGTCGAGCTCTTTTGAGATTCAAACAACAATCATTACACATTTTGATCACATTTTAATCACATTTCTCCCCCTCAAAAATAGCATATACATGATGTTTTTGAAACAAAATGATTAAAAGATATGTTTTTCGGAAAGCATTTGGAGAGAAACTGATTTAGCATGAATTTTGGAACAATTTTTGTGTTATACTCCCCCTTAACGAAAGCATATTTTTCATACAGAAAATTTAGAATCAATTAAGGGTTTAGAGGGAGTTATCTTGGTACCAAATGTGAGAGATTTTGAAAATCTTTTTGAAAAATTTCGAATCAATGGTACGCAAGATGATGAAGATTTTGAAAATCTTTTGAAGATATTATAGAGAAGAATTATCTTCATTTGTTTTAGGATAAGTGCTCGATATTTATGAAAATCTATTTTGCGTAGCACTTTCCTTTCTTTAAAGATCGGGTTACAATCTGAAGTAACTGTAAGCCATTATGTTTTTAGGAATAGAGCTTGAAAAATATTTAAAACCTTTGATTTGGTTAAGTACTTTCCTTTCTTTGAAGCGGGTCCTGAACCGATGTGTTCGAAGCCATTAATTTGAAGTCCGGGTTTCGCATCTGAATTATACGAAAGCCATTAATTTGAAGAAATTTTGAGAAACGACATGTTTTGGAAAACATTTAAAGAACTCTCGCTCAAGCATCCGTACATGCCCGTATCATTGTTGAATGACATTTCTAGAAACGTCTGATGAATATCGATTATACGAGAGACATGTCGTGAGAAGAATATTTTTGGATTTTGAGAAATTTTATAATGTTTTTGTATTTTTGAAAGTTTTCTATTTTTGTATTTTGCTTTTGATGGTTTTTCAAATTTTGTATTTCGTTTTTCAAAAATATTTACATAGAAGATTTGAAGAAAGAGAAATTAAGTTGGGACAAGTAATAGTGGAGTTAAGAGTGGAACTAGAAAAGGATTTCCATATGCGAAATTGGCATAAAGTTCTTCTTTACCACATGGGGCGTATGAACCTTCAACACTTTTACAAGAACCTGCATCCACAGAAAAAGAATTTTCACAAATAATGTTGTTAGAAGTACATGATTCCTCACGGTGAGGGTGATCACTATCAACGGTTGTAGTGGATCTGACTTCCTTATCCGAATGATTGTCACTATTATCTGTGTTGGTGCAAGTATCAAAAATCTTTCCTGTGGGAATCCATCTAAGACCTATTTTGTTGAAAACTTTGCCTGTGGGAATCCACCTAAGGTAAGATCTAGGAGTTGTTTTCTTATCGGATGCAGCCGAAGACTCATTTTTGAAAAACTACGCCCGAAGAGATCCACCTATTAGGTTTCCTTTTGATGTTCATCTTGTCAACGGGTTTGTTTCGATTTGGAGTCTTAGTGGATTGTGCCTTGGCACAAGAATTATCTTTCTTGAGATATTGTGAGACACATGCATCATGATTAGCTGAAAAGACACATTTTTTACATGTAGTACAGACAAATTCAATGTTCTTGTTTAAAATAGCAGCTTTAACTTTGTCACTACAGTCTTTTGGAAATTGATTCTTGTTCGAAAAGACTTAGAATTCCTAGTGTTGTTTTCTAAGGGCATAGCATTTTCTTTTGCGCAACTACTCTTAGATGCAAGCCAATCCCTAGTCTTTTGTAGAGTGTTCCTAGGTAATGGTTTACTACTACTAGGAGTGCCTTGAAATCTTGTAGAATTCATCACCCTAGATGTTGCACCTAAAATTCCGTCCTTTCGAAGTCGTGGCTTTTTCCTAGCTTCTTCTAGATAGTGATTGTTGACCATGTTGTTAGAACCGATGCATTCTTTAACTGGATTTTTGGTCACATTCCGTGTACTAGTCCTAGAAATGCCAGGTGTAATCACTTTAGGTTTTTCAAGAATCTGCTTTTTCTTTTCAAAACCTTTGATAATTCTCTTTTTAATAGGCAAAGACCGATTGGAGTGATTGTTTTTGACAAATCATTTTTCTCATTGACTTTTGGAGCAAACTGAGAAATAGACATTTTTGGTTTAAAAACCGGTTTGGGAACATTTTCCTTCTCCTCAGTCGATGGTTTTGCAATCTTAGTATCCACAGCCTTTCCTTTTTGACATCCCAGCTGAGCTCTCAAAAGATCATTTTGCTCTTTCATGTCCTTGTAGGCACGCTCATACGATAGTTTGTCATACTTGCATTCCTCAGATTTTCGATCAAGTTGTTTAAAATAGGACACGTTTTCTTTTTCAAGTTTTTCAAGAGCTTTTTCATATTTTGAAACAATTGCGAAGGTCTCAGACTGGATTCTTTCATGATCTTCAAATGTAATATGTTTGCAAAATAATGGACATAATATCAGTAGTCTCAGAACATCTTCAAGAGTGAATCATTTAGATTTTCCAAAACTTTGATGTGTTCAACACTTTCATTAGCTTGCTTTACCAGGGATTTATGGTCCTTGACAAAGTCAGATGTTTCTTTCAAAAAGGCTTGTTCAAAATGAATTACCCTTGAGTTGATGTTAGTCATCTGAGGGGCAATTTGAGTTTCAAAAAACTTTTTCTGTTCAATATCAAAACTATTAAACCGGATGTTTGTTGTAATATTGGTTTTAGTTTTAACGGTCTCTTGAAGATCCGCAATTCTCATTTTCACATTTTCCAAAATACTTCTCGCATCACTTGTGTTAAAAGGATTGTTTGAAGACATTTGTTCAATGTTCGAAAGAGATTTGGAGACAACAAGTGGTTTTGAAACTGATTTTGAAACAGGTGTTGACACTTTGTTTGAAACACTTGGTTTGGTGGAAAACGTTGATTGAGAAACAAACGAAATACCATTAATTTTGTTCCATGTGTTATAATCAATAGGTTTGATTTCTGGATGTTTTTGTTTCATTTTTGATCTAGCTCTCCTCGATAGTTCCAACGTTTCAAGAGAATCATGCACAATTATGGGTTCATGCAAAGGTTTTCCATTGTTCAACACATTCCGTTCTTTCCGAGCTTTCTTGAGGAAACCAGGAGGTGAGTTACCAAGAGCCATTTTATGTGAAGTATGAAAAATCGGATTTACTTGATTAGAAAGCATCTTGTTTGTTTTAGCGGAATGACCCGTTGTAAGAAGTAAATTATCCAATTTTTTGATAGTTTCATTTTTATCCAGAATTTCATCAAGAAGAGAATCTTCTCGTTTTGAAAAATCAAGAATCAACTGCTTTCTTCTCTTTTTCAAGATCGTAAAAAAAGTGTTGTTTGTTTAGAAAGTTGATCATTTAGATCTGAAATTTCCTTGTTTAAAGATTTTATTTTCAAGTTCAGATTCACATCAAGTGTATCGTACTTGATTTGCAATTGTTTTTCTCTTAAAACAGAATCTCGGTAACCAATTTCTAATTACGATATTTTGTTTGTATGAAATTCATAGGCTTTGGCGTGCTCCTTGTAACTCTCAAGCTTAGCGGTCAATTTCTTATTCGCGGCCTTAACTTCGCGATTGACCTTACTCACTTTCTCAATTTCAATGCCACAATTATTGATTAATGATTCAAAATAAGCACGGGTTTCCTCATCATTCTCAGTATTTTGTGCCACACGCCTCCATTAGGATCCACATCACAGGTTTCGAGTTTCAGAGTTAGTATTGCTACAACTCGGATTGTCCAGGTATGTATCATAAGTAGGTGATGATGTCACAGAATGTTGTTCATCATGAGTAAACTGATTAGCAACATTACTATAATTTGGTACCTCATTGAGTGAATTTGTGTCATAGACTGTTGGTGTATCAAAAGTATCGCTGATGTTGTGTCTGGCGATTGAATGTATGACCGAGGTTGCATGTACGCTTGCTTTATCGTCCGTCCCCGGATTCATGAATTCATTCTCATCAGTCAACTCAATTCCCGACTCTTCTTTCTCGCTAACAACAACATGTACTTGAGCTTTTACGATATCCTTGGTTTGACACCGTGATTCTCAATATCCCGAATCATGGCTTTGAGGTTCGAAGTAGCATTCTGAGCGAGTAAGTCATAAAACAGCTTATTCCCATTTTGATATCCCATATTCGATATCCCATTCGATTTACAATCCTGACTCCTCTCGATTTTCATCAAACCGCCTCAGCATATTGCATCCGATTCCCCATTTGTATACCCGTAGCAAATGCATTCTGATTTCCAATAACATCAACCATTTGTCCTCCTTGATTCCCCATATTCACACCCGTGTGCAATTTGCTCATTGCGAGTGTTTGACGAAATCCTTTGGTTGTTGTTAGTTGGTGTGGAATAGCGACTTTTAAGTGCGTTACCCAATAAAGAGTATATCTGCTGTAAGGTCGCTTATGGGTCGGGCCAGATCGCTGATTCCTAGTTCCCGGTATTGTTGATCCGATAGAATTGTTGTTGTGGTTGTGGAATGTATTGTTGCAAGTTGTTGTTGTTGGAAGATGATGAAGCTTGTTGTTGTGTATTCACCGAAGGTTGAGTCTTTGCAATAAGTGCCAATGGATCATGATTCTTTGCCAATCTTTCTTTCATGACTTCATTGACTTCACTTTGGTTTTGTTTCGTAAAATCATTCCAGTTGATCAAAGTTCACCTGATGAAGGTCTTTTGTTTGGTTGACAATAGTGACGTATCGTCCCCATTCTTCCGAAGATTGTTCAGAACTTGATGTTTTGAACGATAGTTCGGTGTCGCTTGTTTCGATAAGCTCATTCATCAAAGTGCAAAACCTTCCATAGTAGGATTCAATGGATTCTCCCGGTAGAAGTAAACTTTTCCCATTCTAGCGCTTGTTCTCCATGTCTTGTTGACCAATTTCTGCTCCATGACAAAGCCGTCTAACACGTTCCCACATATCGAAAGCAGTTTCACAACCGCTCACCGCAAAGAAAGATGTCTATTGGTAAACCCAGTTGGATAATATGAATTGCCATGTCATCTACTTCGACTTGTTTCTGATCCTCTGCAGGTATTCTGATTCGATTGAAGACGAGAAGATGGTGGGACGGGAGGTGTTGCATCCTGCATTTCCGTACATGAACTTGTCGAGGCTTGAAGGGTCCATTCTGAATGGATTTAATCATGAGTTTTCCATTAGGTTTGGTCTTGATGTAACGAAGCATACGACTTGTCCATTGAAGATAACCACCTTTTGCCAACATAGGAGGACGGTTTTCGGCACCGGCTGCATGAATGTCTTGTTGAGTTGCCATTGATGAAGGTATGATCCGATAAAGTTGATGTAGGATCGATTCAACGATAAAGGAGTTGTGTTGGAGAAGATATTGCCGCTTGAGGTTTTCGAAAGTCGCATTTCAGAACCTTGGTTCTAAAAATTTCTACCAAAATATGAAATTCACTATAAAAATCAATTCTAAGGACGTATGAAAATTTTGAGTTATGACAATTTTGACGCCAAATTTGACCCGAAAAATTTGAATTTAAGCCCAAAAATTTGAATTTTTGACCAAAATTTTCACAGTTATACCAAAATTTGAATTTCAGCAAAAATTGAACGCTTAGTCTCCTCAAAAATTTAAATTTTACTCAAGTTTTCCCGCCAAAATTTTTTTATTATTATTTTTTTAACCTTTATGCGTGAGAAAGAGCTTAGGCGAGAAACGAGTTACGAAAGTAGACGAGGCTTAGGCGTAGAGATTGTGCTTATGCGTAGGATCTTATTCGTAATCAGCTTAGGCGTAGGAATCCTTATGCGTAACAAAGATCTAACGCTGAACCTAAGCTTATGCGTAGACAAAAAGTTACTCGTAAACCTTACTCGTAATTGTGAAGTTATGCGTAGAGTTACTCGTAAGCTTTTAGCTTATGTGTAAACTATGGTTAAGAACCAAAAATCCTTTACACTGCCACAAACAGTAAGGGATATCCACAAGTCGAAGTGTTCCATAAACTTATCCAAGTGAGGAAGCAATCGAGTAATCGTATAGCTCAAAATTCTTCACCAAAAGTTATGAGAAAACTAGGGTTTTGACTTTTTGACTTCTACGCGTAAAAATTTCCAACGATTCAAATGATTTCTTTTGCACAGATAGCCTTAAAACACTCGAATAACCCAAATATGTTGACCTTTTTCACCCAAAGTGCTTAGAAAAGTTACGAGTAGAAATGACAAATGAACCAAAAACGAAGTTCAAAATGATTTAAAACATGTAAAGCTTCAACTTTTGCAAAAACTGAAACTTTAGCACCAAATAAACCTTAAACCACAAGAATCTTGAATTTTAAGTGCAAAAATTAAAGCTTTAAGCGCTTCAAATATGTAAAACTAGAGCTTTTAGCGAACCCTTCAAAACAAACACAAACACTCCTAAACCATTGTTAGGCTATTGATACCAATTGTTAGGACCTAAGATATATCAACCTTATCACTTTACCAAGCAAACCAACCACAAGTATAACCACCAACACAAACAAGTATGAGAATAGGAAAGAAAAGATGAAGAGATGGTGACTTGAAATATGTATAAGTCGTGTATGTTTAGATAGATAAAGGAAAGAAATGAAAACAATATTTCATATGAAAACACACACACACACACACTCAAGCACACCCCTCAAATGAACATTTGAGGGGTATTTATAGTACAAGTAACTTAAAACCCTAAAAGGCTTTGCTTGGGCTTTTCGTGGGTTGGACATGGATTGGGCTTTGGATACTTAAGCTTCAAACGGCTAGAATAATCATAACGCCTAGCCATTTAGCTTAGTCCAATCCACGAGCCCGTTGACTATTCTATCACGATATCTAACACACGTTACAAAGTTCCTAATCGTGAATGACCCTCACTTCTAATATAAACTATTAAGGCTAACAGTTGTGTCATTTGTAAAGACATTCCTAAGTGCATTAGAGGTATGACTTTCCACTTATCTCTAAATTACATTAGCTTGATAAGTAAGTATGCTTACATAGGTATTTATATGATTATCTTTTGTGCATATTCATGTATTACATGTTGCTTCATTAGGAAGCCTTTCTCACATACGTGTTACTTTTTCGTCTAAAGTCGTGGTTTATAAAATTTGTGTTTTATTTCATTTAATCCAAAAATCATATCCTTCTAATAATAAAACAAAACACAAATCTCAAAAAATCCTCCTTCCCCATAAAACCCTCCACAAGTTCACTCTATCAAATCCCCACTTTTTCAAATCTTCCACTTTCAAAAATTACCTCTCATTCAAAACTTCATCTTCCTCTTCATCTCATCTCATCTCAAACCAAAACCAAGAAGGTTCGTCATCAACAATGGTTTACATCGCCTCTTTGCTCATCACCTTTAACGCCATCATCTTGTGTTCCCTATGATGAAGTTCTCATACGGAGACATATACTTTGTGTTGTTAATCTACATTGGGGTTATATACCCAATCCTTTGTATCATTCTTAGCATTGAAATGAAATATTACTAATATTCTAGTTTATCTAGTTTATTTTCTTAATGTGTTTTTTCATTTCCTTTGATTTGCATCTTTCGTATCTTTTCGTGATACATTAGAAACCATTAATGCATACTAAAAGAAAATGTAGGATAATATACATATCTTGGTATAAACTATAAAAAAGATTATGTTTTTATCAAAAATATGCTTCGTTATTACGATCCACGGATCCCCTGAGGTATACTAGCTGGATCCCGATAGAAGGAACCGTGGGAACCGGCCCTCTTCCGATAACAGATTTTCCATGCAAAATAAAAACCACTTTCTTCCTAAAAGAAATGTTCTACTAGAATGTCAAACATTAAGTGAGTTAAATGTCATTGTTAATAAACCTCTTGTAAAAACGTTAGGTAATCATTGTTTTACCCGTAATACGTCACATCCTATTAACTTCTATTTCCTATAGGTTTCGCTATGTCGCATGAATATGAGTTTGATTTTTCACTTACTAGCGTCTACACTGCTAACATCTCCCTTGAGCCCAACACACCCGCAATCATGTCCGGGGTTCAATAATCTCGAAACCCGTTACTTCCACTAAGGACGATTGTCGACACCCTTCTACAATTCAAGAAGGTATCAATACTTCCTTCCGAGCCATAGGACTAGAATGTCTTCTCGAAATTAACGAGAAAATATGTCCAACGTTTGTATTGGAATTCTTCCGTCAAGTTGAAATCGTCAGAAAGGATCGCTCTCTATCTCTTTGGTTTTGGATCAAAACCAAAAGTTTGTTTTAACCCTTGGGCAATTTGCTCACATCCTCCGGATTCCAAATCATGGACAATGTGCCTTCACTCAAGATTGGTCTCTTGATTCTCTCTTCAACTTTCGTGAAGAAAATAGCCCATATTGTTCACACATACCTTCCCCGAAAGACTTGAATCACATAATATGCAAACCTATTACTCCAATCCAAACATTATACATACACGGGATATCCGAGAAGAGTACAATCCTCTTGCACTCATCCTACGTGAAAATGTTTGGAGCCTTAGGGGAAATCGAGAAATCCTTCCCGCTTATTGTGCTCACATAATGTATTGTTTGCTAACACAACAACCATATAATCTCGCCTACTTCTTCGCAAGGCGAATTGTAAATCTTCAAGGCTCCAAGAATAAACTCACCCATTATGGAATGTTCTTTTGACGCCTTTATCATAACATCATGCACTTTCATCCTTAATTTCAAAGTTCGTTGTACGTACTTATGAACAAGATGATGGAACATCTAAACGCATCTCTCATGAAGACTTTCTTCATTCCTAAATCGGCAAACACTCATCAACCATTTGATGATCCATCTAGCAAAAACTTTCAAGGAACTTAGCCTTCTTTCTAAATAGGGTCAATCCTTAGTATCCATGCTTTATCAATGTAATCCAATTTCTTTCATGAAATAAAACATCTTACATTTGATATCTTAGTGTTAGAAATTCTTAAACTAACCTTGAAATATGATGCATTGCCAAAATCATTGCATACCTTTTGTAAAGGTTTTGCTTAGCAGATAGACGGATCCCAAAGTTTGTGCTAGACGGATCCCTACTCTTAGGGAACCGTGGGATCCGGCAAACAGAAAATGCAATTGCAATCATTGTATTTTAAACATGTCTTTAGATCACTTCACACTAAGCTATACATAGTGCCTTAAGGCAAATTAAGTCCTTATCAAAGTTGAGTAGATTTTCCGTACTCTAACATAACTTATTTAGATCACACTAGAAAACACCCGTAGATATATCGTCTCAACAAAACTCATTACTCTTCCGCTCCTATACTCACAAATGATCCCTCACATGTTAAAACATCTAGCTTTGGAAATCTTTCAATCATTGCAAAAATTGATTGTAATCATTCTTACCTCAAAATTGGTCGAAATTGATCAAATTCTAGTTTTTCCATCTTAAAGCCTTTAGGATATCCTCCAAGACATTATCCTAAGTTACTATCTGATCTCTAGGATCATTTAGCTCCATTTGACACTCTCAAATCTTTAGTGTCATCTTTGGTCACTCATTCGTACTCATAAAAGTTCCAATTTCTTCCATAAAAGACAATCATTAGCTACATCACTCATTACCCTTAAGTACTTAAGTACCTCTTCATTTAAGACACTTAGATGGACTGAAACACTCAAGAAGAAATAGGCATTAGACCTTACAAACATCATTGTTATCTTTTTCTAGCTGCTGAAAGACAGATCCCTAGGATTAGCCTAGACGGATCCCTCATTGGAGGGAACTGTGGGATCCGTATGACAGACTCATGTCAACTCTAGCTAAAACAATCATTTCAAGCTCATCTTGCTAACTTGAACACTCCATTTCATCTTAAATAAGTTCCTAGATTAGTACAACTCTAAAGTTGACTCTTGTGCATGTTAATCCTCACACTCCAATGAAATTTAGTGGCTTAAGCCTTGAATGCACTTGCCAAATCCCTTGCTTTATAAACCACATTGTTAGGACTCCTAAAGTCATCATCTTCATCCTCATTTTCAGCACTTAGAAACATTTACAAACCTTTTTTGAATCATCTCATCATGAGGAAAGCTCCAAGTGGTAACTCATCCACCAAAGGACCACCCAAGAAAATTGCTCGTATTGTACACGAAATTTCTTCAACCGAATCATCTCCGATCAAATCCACAAATGCAAGGATTTCTCCTCCACCAACTCAACAAATCAAACCAATCCCTAAAAGGATAGTTCCCACAAAACCCCTATGCCGAGCACCACCATACCTCCTAAACCAAACAATCCCATTTCCACTAAACCATCACCATTAGTGCCTAGAGCTATCTCATTCACGACTCCACTCTCATCACCATACCTCTATAATCTAGAGGATTTGCCTCCTAGGCTGTCTCATCCTCCTCCACTGGCAACATTCTCCTCATTAGGAGGAATAATGGTACAAAATCAAAGTGTTGAGTCAACACTAGCTCCGGCTTCCTTTTCGCAGTCACCATCAAATAATCCCATTTGGATTATGAGAAATTATCAAAGTCAACCACCTGACCATATGGAAGTTGACACTTCTCTACCACCACCATCATTCTTGGTCGAGCCATCTTCAAATGCGCCTCCACCAATCCCTCCATCGTTTGAAGCACCCCAACCCACTTCACTTGATCCTTCGCATCAAGAAAATTTCTTTCTTCCACCACCACTACCTAGCCATGACAAATATTGTTATCATTGTCAACATGTTGAAATTTTGATACATGAAGTACGGGAAGATCAACGTTTCATGTTCTATCACCTCCTCGAACATTTCGACGAGATTAAACCTAAACAAACTTGAGCTAGAGGATTTTAGTGGTGTCCTAGTATCAAGCGTTACTTAGATAAATCTAGTAATTACAAGTCATGTATCGTTCATTTTCTTAGTTTTTAGAGTCATGTATATCATATCTCTAGATTTATTAAATGAAATTACATGATACTTGTTATATTTCTAAGTATATGATTATGTTGTATAACACATATCTCACTTTGATGTTAACATTATTTGTTATATCACCATGGCTGAATTTAGTCATCACCGCATCGGATCCTCGATTGCCTAGACGGATCACCCCAAGGAGGAACCGTGGATCCATGCAAATGTAAAAACTAGTTTTCTACTAACTTAAGTCATATTTGCAGGAAATTATGCATTATATACCTGTTTTTCTAACCTTTGTTTTGTAGTTGTTCAATATACACATGAAGACTTTGACACTCTAAGCTAGGGGGAGCTTTGTGTCAAAGCAACACATTGCAAAATCACTTGCAATATTAGGATTACATTTCATGACGTCCCTTTGCAAAGTTGCAATAATCAAGGGGGAGCATATTCATCGCATAGACGAAATCTTTTGCAAACTTAGTTGCAAATGAACTAGCTTAGTATTATTTTTTCCTGACGCCCTCACATAGGGATGGACTCGTCAAGGGGGAGTTAAGACGAGATCTTTTCCCGTTACTTGCTCTCTATATTGTTTTTCTTTCCTTTTTCTCACATGTTTTTTCTTAAAACAATGTGTTAGTTTCTTTTCAACGCTCCTTTTGTTTCGACAAAAAGAGGGAGAAGAGAGTAAAAACTCCAATTCGAACTTTTACGAAATTTAGTTTTTCCTTAAAATAATTTTATGTTTTGTCATCAACAAAAAGGGGGAGATTGTTAATACAAATAAGCCATAAAAACGTTTATTTATATTTTACGATCTTCTAATGTTTTTTTGATAACAAACGTAAAATCATTTTAACCAAACAAAAAAATACGTAAATAGTTTGAGCCAATAGTTTTCTAACACACACTTACAAGCCACACATAAAACACTAAAACAAGTATAAGTGGTTTTATGATTTAGTAATACATATGTACAACAACTAGTGTTTACATATTGGGCAAATATATACATAACTAGTATGTATTATAAATGGGTAAAAACTACAACCCATGGTATTGACCCATACCCATTTAACTAGATGCATTGCATCTATTTGGTACATTGTATCTAATAAAATATCCATGGATCAAGCCATAACCCATGACCCATGACCCATAACCAAAATACCCATGGGCAAAGAGGAGCATCCCACGGATCCCTAGCTTTACACTAGACGGATCCCTTAAGGGAGGGATCCGTGGGATCCGTGGAACAGTAGACATTTTCCCTCTATAAATAGTGAGCCATTTCTTCATTGTTTCTTACCCCTTTCTCACATACTTTCTCCTTGAGTTAAAAACTCTCTAACCCCAGATCCAAGTGATCTATGTATGTAGTTTTGTTTTTGTATGATCCTCTAGGTTCCTCTTAAAGGCGAGATCACCACCTTTGAAGTCAAGCAAGCTCAAGTCCATGAGTTGCCATGCTTCCTCATCATCAAGACTACGGAAGTTATCTTGTTGATGGTTCTTTCTCTAAGAAGTGTAGTGTTGAAGACATTAGTGAAAGATGTCTCAAGTGTCAAGACGAAGACATTAGTGAAGGGTGTCGATCGTCCGTATTGTAGGCATTAGTGAAGGGTGCCTAGAAGTCAAGTCACAAGACATTAGTGAAGGGTGTCTTGAAGATCTAGTCAAAGGCATTAGTGAAAGGTGCCTAAGGTGTACATTCGATATGGTGTGATTCGCTGTACAAGATAGATTAGTATTGCGTCAAAGGATATTGTTATCCGTGTTGACATTATAAGGAGTAGATCTCCTTTGGGGTTAGGTGATTGGTGTAGTGTTGGGTAGTAGTTCCTCCATTGTAATGGAACTCCGTATCTAGCCTAGTACCGGATAAAGGGTAGGCGACGTTGTGATAGGATTGGTTCTCTTTGGTGAAAAGGACCCGTATCTAGCCCGGCACCGGATAAAGTGTAGGCAACGCTAGAAGGTTTCTCCACCATAAGGAGTAGGTGTTGTGTAGTGATTACGAACTCTCGAGTAGGTGACTCGGGGAGTGGAGTAGGGCAAGGAAGGTGTCCTTGTAGCTGAACCACTATAAATACTCGCGTTGTGGTTTTGTGCTTCTTACTCTTTATCTTTTCATTACATATTTATATTTCTATTTGTTTGTTTATCAACATCCAACACACATCTAAATAGATTGACATAAGTCGATCTAAATGTTTTAATTGGTAAAACTATTCAACCCCCCCCCCTTCTAGTTTTCTACACGAGGATTCGGCCTCGTATGCAGGGATAAGGGCATAGGCCCTTCTTTTGAATGCTATGGTGTGGGAAAATATTCCTACACACTTAATTATTTTTGTCTTGTGAACTTCTCTTACGCCATATTTCCAACGCTTACACTTTACAACCTAAGGTTAAACAACCTCATTGTGTGTAAATTACAACACCAAGAATATAATGACCAAATTTGATCATTGACAGAGGGTCGCGACCTACTCTATCTTAAATCCTTTAAGTAATATGGCTAGTTTTTATTTTCATAATTGCTATAAACTATTAGGAGAGTTAATGTGAATGTGTTGGTAGGCTTAAATAGTGGTATGAGGTGTTTGTTACACCGTATGCCTTCCAATTCGACATTGAAACTCATAAATGACTTTTAACAAACCTTTGTGTTTAAGAAACGAAGCAAGAGATTTGTGGGAAATGTATTATTCATCATTGAATTGGTAGAGAGGATTACATCATTCTTAAAATGAATACTAAGACAACTACAAATAATGCTTGCTTTCCCATGAGAAGCTTTTAATTACAAGAAATGAAAAGTAAAAATACTTCTTAAACATAGAACTTTCGTAGGTTCGTACCATTCCATGTTCTGTCGATGGGTTTTTCGAGAAGAGTAGCCAGCTTGTAGGCTCCATTGTCGTAGGCCTCAGCTATAACGTAGGGTCCTTCCCAAGTAGGTCCGAGCTTCGGTACTCGCTTTGCTTGCAAGGCATAGCACATATTCCCCAGGCTTGAAGATGGAAGGCCTGACCCTTTTGTTGTAGTAGCCTTCGATCGTATGCTTGTGCATTGCTTCTTGGATGGAGGCTATCTCTCTCCTTTCTTCTAACAAATCAAGGTTTTCCCTGATCTTTTCATCATTTTGAGAGGCTTCATACGTGGCCACACGCTCCGTGTGCACACTTAGCTCCGAAAGGATGACCGCTTCTGTTCCGTATGTTAGACTGAAGGGGGTTTCACCATTGCTTGACGTGGGGTGCGTCCTATGAGCCCATAACACTTGAGGAAGCTCATCCACCCACCCGTGATGAGTTCATCCCAGCCTTTTTTCAATCCCTTTCACAATGTCTCTATTAGTAACTTCCACTTTTCCGTTACCTTGTGGATGGTAAACGGACGTCCAAGACTGCTTTATGTTAAGCCCTTTACAGAAGTCATAGAAGACTCCTTCAAAGAAATTGCTTGCCGTTGTCAGAGATGATGATGTGGGGCACTCCAAATCTGCACACAATGTGCTCCCACACAAACTTCTCAATCTGTCTTCCCATAATGGAAGCTAAGGGTTTAGCCTCAACCCACTTTGTGAAGTAATCAATTGCCACCAATAAGAATTTGACCCCACCAGAATCCACGGGCATAGGTCCTACGATATCAATTCCCCACTGAGAGAAGGGCCATGTGGATGTGACGCTTGTCATGTCTTACTTCGGAAGTTTGGGAACCTTGGAGTGTATCTGACAAGCTTTACACTTGTGAATGATTTCCAAAGATCCCTATGCATCGGGCCGTGTTTAGTAGCCTAATTTCATTATCTTCGAGACAACTGAACGGGGCCCTGCATGGAGACCGCAGGATCCTTCGTGAACTTCTGCGATGATGCTCGAAGTCTGCTTAGGTGAGAGAAATGACCTCCTGTATAAGTTTTCTCCTATTAGCCAGTATTGTGGAGACTTAACCCGTATCTTCCTTGCTTGCTTGGGGTCCTCGGGGAGAAGACCACTTATCGTACTTTTGATGGGAGTCATCCATGTGTCTCCTTCTTCATGAACAACGTGACCTCCTTATTTAATAATGGACCTTTCGTGAATTTCAACTAGTACTTCTTTGGTGAGATGTGGGCGAAGGCCATAGAGGCCACCTGCTTAGTGCATCCGCCTTCTTGTTCTCGTTTCTACTTAACGTGTTGAATGGTGTAGGAGTTAAAACCATCCAAAGATTTCCCTTGTCTTGTCCAAATATTGCTTTATGACGGGCTGCCTTGCTTCATAGGAGTCGGTCACTTGGTTTGCCACTAACCGAGAATCTACTAGATGGCTAGATCTCACCTCTCTATATCTTTGGCTAATCAAGGCCCGCTAATAGGGCTTCAGATTCGCTTCATTTTTGCTTTAACTCAAACCGGCGGGCATATGTATGCTCATTCCTTCAGATCCACTCAAAGATTAGACTCGCCAGAACCATCTGAGCTTGATGTCTGGCCGTCAGATAAAGCTTCCAATCATCCCTACAGACTTCATGAGTTTAGCCTTGGGTTCTTCTTTTTCTGCGTTCGGTTCGAAGGTGTTTCCGCCAAGAAGTCTCATGAATTTTCCCTTTATAGAGTTTCACCTTTGAACTCTATTTCATGCTCCCGAGCTCGATAGCCCATTTTGCCACCCTTCCGTGCTTTTCGTGCTTCGACAAGATCGCTTGAGTGGTTTGTCTGTTAAGACTATGATTGGGTCGGAAAGGCCCCATCGCCGAGCCTTCTTGTTGGTAGATTAGAGCTAGTATTAGCTTCTCCAATGTTGGGTAGTTAACTTCGCTCCTTGCAAGACCCTCGCCGACAAAGTAAATGAGGATTTGCCTTTTGTCCGCTTCGCCATTAGACAACGCTAATGCTCTCCATTAAGGATGCAAGTACATGAACAACACTTCGCTTTGATTGGGGCAGTAGTGTTGGAAGGATCTCGATGAACTCCTTCATCTTTGGAAATCAGCTCAGATCTCGCTCCATTGAAAGGTCTTCTTGTCGATGCAGCCTTTGAGTGTTTTGAAGAACGGTAGGGACCTATCAGCCCCCTTCGACAAGAATCGACTTAGTGCAGCCAGCTTCCCATTCAAGCTTTGCACATCCTTTAAACATTTCGGAGCTTGGAGATCTGTAATTGCCTTGACCTTAGAAGGGTTAGATTTTATCCCTTGCTTTGTAATCAAATGTCCCAGGAATTGCCCTTCTTCGACACCAAAAGAGAATTTCTTAGGGTTTAGTTTCATGTTGATCACCCAAAGCTGGTCGAAGGTCTCTTGGACATCAAGGAGTAGGTCCTCCTCCGTTTTGCTCTTAATAACCATGTCATCAACGTAGGCCTTGAGATTTCTGCCTATCTGCTTGTTGAAGGCTTTATCTACGAGCCTTTGGTATGTTGCCCCTGCATTCTTCAATCTGAAGGGCATTTTTCTGTAATAGTAGACACCTTTGCTTGTATGGAAGGTTGTCTTTTCCTCTTCCTCCTTTGCCATTTGGATTTGACGATACCCTTTGTAGGCATCTTGTAAACACTTTAGTCGGAAGCCTGCTAAGGACTCTACCTTCCAGTTGATTTCTGGCAAGGGGTAGCAATCCTTTGGGCATGCCTTGTTGATGTCAAGAAGTCAACACACATGCGCCACCCTCCGTCGCTTTTCTTTACCATGACTGGGTTGGCCACCCAAGTTTGGTATTTAACTTCCCTTAGAATGCCAGCAGTGTCACTCATCGACCTCCTTGCAGCGGCGCTTCTTTCGGGGCTAGGCTCCTTCTTTTCTGTTTCATGGGCTCAATATGTTTGTATTCATTGAGCTTGTGTTTCGTGCCGAAGGGATTTCCGTCTATTAGCAACGTTCTTGGGACTCCTGTCATATCAGAATATTTCCATGCAAAAATATCAAGGTTAGTTTGCAACAACTCTGTGAGTTTCGCCTTTAAATTTGTCGGGAGCTGCTTTCCTATCACAACTTTCTGCTCGGGGTAGCAAGGGTTTACTACGACCCGTTCTTTTGCATCCGTACAGCTTAGAATTGCCATAAGAGGCTCCTACGGCCATTCTTTGACCTTCTTGACACCATATACTCCCTTATCTGCCCCATAATTGGAATGAACATGATGGATCTGGACACACTCCTTGTGTCAATGATATTTTGTATGATATTATTAAGCACGCGAAATTTACTTAGTAATACTTAGAAGATGGATTATATGATGTATTGTATAAAACACAAATTAAACACAAAACGTAAGCTCCAATATTATTGATGAATAATACGAGTGATCTTAGCTTATCACTAGGTTACACCTTGAAGCCTTTGTGAGTAATACGTAGATAAATTAACAAGTACCTAAGACAATGACCTAGGACCTCCTTTTATACAACAAGGAGTCCTTTACAAGATAAGTATAAAGCTAACATAATAGAATATACACAAGATCTATTCTATTCTTATCTAGACGCGTTTAACAAACTTAAAACTCTGATAGCAGTGGTAATAATGAACTGGCAGTGGGAATACGTTTCCACTGCTAGTGTTAATCCAAGCAGTGTAAACCACAACTATCCATGGTAACGGATTATTCCCAACAATCCTCCCCTAAACTTATGATTTCTCTGCAAATCAATAAGTTTCTTCAATATGCATTATTTTCAAGAATTTGGGGAATTTAATCAAACACTTCACTTCTTCCATAACTTCTGTATAGCTCTTGAACATTGATTTTGAAGTCTTTGTAACAATGCTCTGACTTTTTCATTGTCTTCATTAACTCTTATTGGTAAGGTTAACATCACTGTAAGAGCTCCAGCTCTAAGTGCATATTCTTTCTCAGCAAGCATGAAAAAGTATTCTCCATTAGCTGTAGAGACATGATGAACTTCACATGAATCATAGTAAAACCATTTGGTTCATAGAGCCTTCTAAGATTCACCCATAACTACATCTCCTTAGTATCTTTGAGATCTTGAGTATTAAACCTTTCTTGAATTAACCTCCATAGTGTATCAAGGTCATCTCTGTCAAAAGCTTTTATAAGATCTTCAAATTGAATAAATGATGAAGTTGCACCACCTAGCCTTGTGATCTTCCATGTTGGAGCATAATTGCTAGCAGTGTAAACTTCCTAATCAATAATAGGATGTCGAACTTGCAGTGGTTCTGGATAAAAATCTCTTTCTTCAATTACAATCATTCCAGTCAATTGATCTTCAGTGAATTTCTCAGTAGAAATTTCCTTCTCGGTAGACATTTCTTGATCTTCATCAACCTTAGTCTTCTTAACAGTTTGAGAATCACTTACTTTGGCCTTTCTCTTCAATCTAGGAACTCTTTTTGCTTCTTCTTCAGAACCCATTGGAATAAAATCTTTATCTTGTTTTAGAGTTCTGTAGTAAGCCTTTTCAACTTGATCATCAGACATTCCTTTGAATTGATGCATCTTCCAACCACCAACATGACAACAATAAGTCTTCATATATGAAAGAATTTGTCTCTTGGTAGGTTGTCTTGATTTCTTTTGACCCTTTTTGACTGTACTAATCACATCTTCAAGTGCTTGATTGTTTTTCATTTGAATGAAATCCTTCAAGCTGAGATGTTCTTTGTTCCTCGCTAAGGATGCATCACCTACTGTGTCAATTGCCTTTTTCTTGATTTCTGGATTATTAGCAATCAAGAATTCAATATCATCTTCAGTAGGAACATAACTAAACTCTGGAGTCTTCTCTCTAAGAACTGTAGGTTGAACAGTGGAAAGTGGATCTTCAACAAAATCTTCCATTCTATTCAATCTTTTAGCTTCCAAAAAGCTTGCAACTTCCATTTTTTTCAATCTTTTCTTCTCAAAGAACTTGTTCTTTTTATCTTCTTAGCAAGTTCTCTATCAAGATCAATCTGAACTTGTCTTTTCTTTGAAATCTTGCTTCCAGTTTGCTCTACATCTTCCATAACTGCTTTACCCTTGTCTTTCTTCAATTTATCAACTTCTTCACTTGCAAAGGGCAAAATTTGGCTCGCATGGAAATAAAATCGATGGTAAAATCAGTTGCAGTTTGGAAAATGTCTTGATCTTCAAGTTGCTCTCCATGAGTTTCAGTTTCCTTTGCTCCTTTACTTGTATCTCCTTCATCTTCAAAATCAATTGTGCTCCCCTCGATTCAAGACCTGTTTTCCTCCCCTGTTTGGAAGAATTTCCCAAATCATGATCACTAAATCACCATCGGAGGTGAGGATGAAGATGAAATCACCAGCTTTGCAGATCCTCTTGTCTTGTTTCAACCCTTGTATCTCTTCCTTTAAAGTCTGAATCTCTTTCTTTAAATTTTGAATATCTTTGACATGCTGCTTCTTGACTTGTGCCAAAGACTTCGTAGAGATTCAACCTGCTTTGCTAACTTGGTACACAAAACCATCAATTCCAATTGGTTCCCACTGCCCTCATCACTTCCAACTGTGTTACCTGTTGGGAGAGGTGAATCATGGGTCATAGGTTCAGATTCCTCCCTAGTTGGACCAGGTTGAAGTCTAGAACCACCACTGCTTGTTCCTAGACCATAAGGTTCAGAAACTTGTTGTGTTGTCATGAGAGGAGTTGACTGTTTAGTCCTTCTCACATAGGTTCTTGAAACTGGTGGGGTATAATCAATATTTGGAACATTAATTATGGGTGTGTTTTGTTCAGTTGAAATTTTAGCAAGCATTTGTGGTAGGAGAGATGTAAAAATCATATTGCCATCTTTGTTCAAATTTTGAAAAACTTTAGGCTTTAGGCAACTGATTTGATAAACATTAGTGTGAGGTTGCAGTTGAAACTCATTTAGCACTGCTTGCACAAACCTTGGATACATTAAAAATTTTGTTTTACTTTGTACATTGCCTTTCATACTTGTAAAAATATAATTTGACCAGTTGAAAATCTTATCAGTGACTAGACAAACCAAAGGAGAAGCCATGGTTGAACTAAATTGCTCATAAGATTTTTTCTTGGGACTAAGACAATGCAGAGTATGAATCAAAAATCTCCATTGGGGACAAAAACCACTCTTTTTGAAAGTAGCCTTTTGTCGTAAGGGTATCATACCCCATGGATGCTAAAGTATCATGAATGTCAGGCATAGGTAATGTGATGAGACCATTGAGATCACCCAAGTGGAGTACTCTCCTCAAGGATGCCTCAAGTAACATCAATAGTTACCCCATCCATTGCTGGCTCGTAGAGCATCCACTACTTCATGTGTATCTCCAATCTCAAGTGTTATGGACTTAGCAGTAGTCCAAAATTGTTTGATTTGAGAGATATAGATTGTGGGTTTTAAAAACAAAGCATACCTTATATGAGTGGTATTGAGAAAGTCCACAATCTGATGAAAAACAGGGCTTCTTCTCATTAGACTTTTGTAGATAGGCCACGAGATTGTGCTCATCTGCAAACTTCAAAGATGCCATAGAAACTTTTGATGAAAAATGATATTATGTCAGTAAGAATGAAAGAGTAACTAGCCAATTGAGAGAGAAAGATATATAGGGTTAGGGTTTAGAATTATTACGCAAGTAAAATTATCTTTAGAAAGTATTAAAATATGAAAAGAAGATAATTCCCTTAAAATTTTAACCCTATATATATGGCAAACAGTGGTTACTTTCAACGGCTAGTAAAAATAAGTTATTGACACAATCATTGTAACGGCTAGAACAACAAAGTGGTAAAATAACACCTTTGCAAGTGGAAAGCTGTAAACTAGCAAAGATGGTAATTTTTCACAAAAATTTCAAAGAGCAGTGGTAAATAAAATCATGATAACAGACTCTTATCATAGTTTTTAGCAAACTACCAGACTATCAACAGTTTGATATATCTTTAGCATGAGCCGTTTGCTATGGACTAGCCAACTCTTAATCATAAAGAATATGGTGAGTTGATAACCATATAGTTTTTGGTAAACTATCAACCATAAACGGATTTGTCAAGTCTTTACCAGTAGCCGTTTGCTCTGGACTAGTTGATTCTTATGTGTGTAAGACATGGTGAATCAATAACCATTTGTTGTGTATCTCACATATACACCTTTTACATTCAACTCCCATCAAGACTTGGTTATGTATCTGTAAGAGATAAGAATAGCCAACTTGATACATACCAAAGTTACCTTTAACCAAACCATTGTCCAAGTAAAATATCTTCCAAAATAGGAAAAAGTAAATATACTCATTAAATAACCCTTTCAACCGACTTTGGCTATATAAGAAGGCTTGGCTTTAGATAAACTTCATCAATTCACATTTAAACACAATATCCCCAAAACCATAATCATGAGCAATCCTTCCAACACCATCGACATCTCTTCTAATTCAGAAGAAGAGTATGTAATCGAGCCTGAGACATCCTCGGAGACATCAGATGGTGTGGATGCTTCCCCCGAGGGTGCCGCACTTCTTCCAAAAGTATACCAAAGAAACCGCTAAGCTGTGCCTATAACTAAACCCACAAAATCTCTTAAGTTCTACTCCGGCTCTTCGGATGATGAGGAGGAAAATGATGAGACCTATTCCATGGCTAAAGATTTTCCAAAAGCTCTTTCAATAGCACTTTGAAACAACTATCTCCAATATGAATCAGATATCCATCCCAATAAGGCATGCAATGCTACCAAAGCCTCCTCCACATGTTCTTGGGCTTCCATGTCCAAGAATGCAATCCACTTATGAGAACAAAAGGAAGAGGGCACCAAGAAACAAGCATGACTATGTGGGCAAAGGCAAGAAGCCAATGGAGTAGCCGAAGTTAGATGTAGGATGTACTAGGTTGCAGTCTTTTGTGTTTTGATGATAATAAGTACTTTCACTTTGATTGTAATGAATCACGTTATATTAATGAAGTTCCTTTGTTTTCCTTTTTCCACTGTAATCTGTACTTCAGTTTATGTAGTGATGCTTGTAATCTGTACTTCATGGATGTAACTGCTGCACTTAGAGTGCAGTTTTGTGTAATAATAATAATAATCCATGTTTTCCTTTATCTTTAGTGTTCCTGCATCATACATTTTGTTCCACTAACTTCATTATCGAATCCTCCCATAATCGCGTCCATAATAATGCTCAAAATCAAAGATAGGACTTGTTTCAGTCATGTGCCTTGAACACCCAATATCTATATATCCTTGATCCGATCTTTTTGTCCTTGGATGTTCCTGCACATAAGAGTAAAGAGTTAGTTTCTTTTGGGGACCCAAGCCATGATTGACTTGGATCTCCCTCGTGTATCAATATAGTTAAATCTATCAAAGGTCATTGATACACCATTGGGATTGGTTGTAGAGGTATTTCCTTTAGGTTTCCATTCCCAATGTGTTGAGGCCTTCACAAAGATTGCCCATGTCCCCTTTTCTTGGTCAAAACCCTTGCAAAGTGGTAACTTTTGAATGAGCAGTGGTAATCTGCTGGTTTCTTTTAGGCACCCACTTGTTGATTATAATTAACCTTTTTAGCTTGAAAGGTTCCTTTCCTGCTTGTGCATTTTGCAAAAGTTGTTTTGGAGTTTGAACTTTTAATGTGACTTAAGTAAGCATAAGCAGTTTTTTGCGTGGCAAAAATTTTGAGGCCACTTCTAAGTTGAACTGCTCTTGGGACCATTTTGCAATGTGAATTAGGGTGTACATTATTTTGAAACATGTTAGTCTCCACCCTTTTTCTCCCATGGACTTCCTTCTCCCAACATGATAGTCACAATAAGCATGTAAATGATCAAAACTACCACAGATATAGCATGCCTTATTGTACATTACAAAATCACTGCCTAGTTGTTGAGATTTAACATGATTCCAACTCCTCTGGTTACCCCTAGGAGTTGTAGGCTTGTTCCTGTACATCTCAGCATACCCTACAGCTTGGTCTAGGTTTATTAACTGGTTTCCTAGGTTCCTCATAGCATATTAACAACTTTTGGGATAGAAGCCTCAATATTCTTTTTAACATTCTCATCAACAATAGATGAGTCACTAGCACTCTCAAAAACATCATTATCAAGCTTACTCTCTTCCTCACTCTTCACCACTGTGTCTTTTAAAGGACCATATTCTCTTTCAAGATCCTTAAAATCCTCTATCCCTGTATGAGCTAAATCTATACCTGGAGGTGATGGAACACCTCTTAGTGGTGGAGGCACTGTATTATAACCCACACCAGACTTAGCTTTATTATATATTTGAGCATTCCAAATTTTATCAATTGACTTAGACTGATGATAACATGTGTCTAAAGTTAAATTGACATTTTCATTTTTCTTTTGGAGTTTTTCAAGCTCCTTTTGGTATGCTTCATTCACAGCATTTGTATGTTCTACCTCTCTCCTAAGAAGAATCATATCATCATTATATTTTGACTCATTTGTCTGATAGTGCTCTATTTTCTTTTCTATCTGCCATAGCTCTCCTAAGATTAGACACAGTATAATTAGCAATATATAACTCTTGCCTTTCATTAGAGTATAAATCATTAAGCCTTTCAACTTCTTTTTAGCAGACCCTACATGTTTTAGAACAACTATCAAAGTTTTGTACCTGAGTCGAGAGAAAGCCATGAGAGTAAATTCAGTAGCAACAAGAGCAGACATCGGAATGTTCTTCTTCTTGTTCATCAGCCATGAAACTCCAATCATAGCTCACACCATCAATAGCAAGCATTGCCTTTGGTTCTTCCACAGTTGGTCCCTTCTTTTGCTTGTACCAAGTAGACCTGTTGTCCTTGGTCTTTGGTCTTCTGCACTCTCTAGCAAAGTGTCCAAACTTGTGGCAGTTAAAGCACTCAACTTTCTTCTTATCAAAGCCTAGAGTTTCATCACCATTGATGTGAATAGGCTTGCCAGTCTTCTTGTAGAATTTCCTAGCCCTCATGCTAAGAAGAGCTATCTGCCATTTAATATCCATCTCCTCCAAGTCATCTTCATCAATTTGCTCTATGTCTTCATGAGTTAAGACAGAGCCATCAACTTGTGTGGATATGAAAGCATAAAAGGTAGAATCTTCAATACTAGCAACCTTCTTCTTTGAACCTGCAGTGGTAACATTTACATTACTAGTGGAAACTTTAAAACTAGCAGTGGCAACTTCATCATCACTGTCATCTTCAGAATCATCACTGTCAACAGAGGTTGACAACAATGCCAAGCTACTAGAGCTTGTACCAAGTTTCCCAACCTTCTTCAACCTTTGCTCAATGAGTTTGAAGTTGTTGTAAAGATCATTGAGCTTCATTGTTTCAATGTCTGACTTGTTTTCCCAAACAAGGACATTAGTTTGAAACTCTAGAGGCAAACTTCTTAGAAACTTCAAATTGAGGTCTTCCTTTTCTACCTCAATGCCAAACAACTGTCGGTTGAGTAACAATCTTTTGTAGTTTGGTGAAGATGCTACCAAGTGAATCATTGCTTGAAGCAGAGAAGTTTTCATAATTTTGCTTCAACAAAGTCTTATGTGTCTTCTTAGTAGCATCATTACCACCAAATACTAAGCAAATCTCTTCAAACAGTTCTTTAGCAGTCTTGAACTTGCTGAATGCAATGATCTGGTCTCTAGGAAGAGTCATCAGCAACAAACTTCTAGCCTTAAGATCATTCTTCCTAAGTGCTTTTTCAGCATTAGATTCAAAGCGTAGAAACTTTCACAACATCTGTGTCACCAACCTTCTCATTACTAGTCACAGGCTTGAAAGAATCACCAAGTTGGATAATCTCCCATAGAGCATAATCCTGAATGAGAAAGTATTGCTCAATCAGGATCCTCCACATCTCAAACTCATTAAGTTTGAGCTTAGGTAGCCTTGGTGTAGAAGCATTGGATTGGTTGTTTTCCATCTCCATTGAATTGAGTGAGTGAGTTAAGCTAATTCCTTGGATCTTCTAAAACAAAATATCGAACCTTTCTCTCGATACCACTTGATGGATTTGGACACACTCCTTGTGTCAATGATATTTTGTATGATATTATTAAGCACGCTGAATTTACTTAGTAATACTTAGAAGATGGATTATATGATGTATTGTATAAAACACAAATTAAACACAAAACTTAAGCTCCAATATTCGATGAATAATACGAGTGATCTTACCTTATCACTAGGGTTACACCTTAAAGCCTTTGTGAGTAATACGTAGGTAAATTAACAAGTACCTAAGACAATGACCTAGGACCTCCTTTTATACAACAAGGAGTCCTTTACAAGATAAGTATAAAGCTAACATAATAGAATATACACAAGATTTATTCTATACTTATCTGAAGCGTTTAACAAACTTAAAACTCGATAGCGATGGTAATAATGAACTGGCGGTGGGAATACGTTTCCACTGCTAGTGTTAATCCAAGCAGTGTAAACCACAACTATCCGTGGTAACGGATTATTCCCAACAGAACAGTTCCCACTCCGAAGGGAGTTTGGAACTTAATGTCATCGTGTATGGTGGAGACTACAATGCCCATCTTTTGCATAGTTTTTCTCCCTATTAGCAAATTGTAAGGAGAATCTGACCTGACTATGGCGAAGGTGAGCGTTTCCGTGCGGGATAAGGGCCCTTCGCCGATAGTGATTTCCAAAGGTACCTCTCCAATTGGCCATGAGTGTTCGCCGGAGAACCCTACCAAAGGTGCTTTTGAGTCTACCCTCTATGAGCGTATAGATGGTTTGAGCTTTAGGAAGCAGTGCTCATAGATGATCTCTCAGGAGCTCCCATAATCCATGTATGCTCGGTTTACCTCCCTGTTGGAGACCCACACTTTGATGAATACTGAGTCACGATCGGCGGATTTCTACGCCCCGAATGGACGGGAATGTTATCTCTCTACACTTCCCGACTCTCCATCTTCTTTCCGCTTTAAGGTTGGATCGTGCACGTGCACCATCGTAAGTATCGGAGCTTACGGGGTAGCTTCCTTTTGTTCCCCTTCCATTCACCCAACCGAGTGTCCGGAGAACTTGTCCTTCCCTTTCTTGATGCCTTTAACCAGGTGTGCCAATTGCCCGGAGCGTACTGCCTCTTCAATCTGCTTCTTCAGCTCTCTGCAGCTGTTAGTGTCGTGCCCATGATCTTCGTGAAAGTGGCAGTATTTCGACATGTCCCTGGCTTTGTTTCGTGCTGACATCCGAGGTGGTGGGTCGAAGGACTTTGCGTCTTTCTCAGTAGCAAGGATCTCCCTAGAAGATTTGACCAGGTTTGCTAAGAGTCCATGATTCGAGCCTTTGTTATAGGGAGTGAAGCGGTCTCTGTTCTTCTTTCTATTCTTGGATCCTTCCCAGGAGGACCCTCTAGAGAATTTGGCGGAGGCCTCTCTTTGCTCGATCGGAGCTCCATTAGCTGTTACTTCCTTGGACTCGATCCAAGTGTAAGTCTTTTCCATGAGTGCCTTGTAAGTGGTGGGAAGGTCGGTGGACAGGAATTCCACCAAGCTTCGAGTTCGTAAGCCATGTACGAAGCCAGAAATTCTTTGCTCTTCGGGCAACCCCGGAATTTGCAAAGTTTCATCGGTGTACCTTGTGACGAAGGCCCTTGTGCTTTCGTTGTCCCTTTGCTTGATGGTGTGCACAGCTAGATGAGTCTTGGTGTACTTCTTCTGCTGGCTGAAGTGTGATAGGAACTTAGCCTTGAGATCATCCAGACTTACAATGCTTCCCACCTTTTGCCCATTACACCATATTCGTGCAGAGTCTCGGAGAGTGTACGTGAACATGTGGCATGCTACAGGCATAACCCATTTCTGCATCTTGATAGCTCCTTCGAACAAATGTAACAAGTTGTCGGGGTCGCCTTTCCCGTCGTTGGTGCCTATGTGAGTAGGCATCTTCATGCCATCAGGTAGAGGGTAGTCTTCGATCCACTTCACAAAAGGTGTGCAAGCTCCTGAAGCTTCCGCATAGAAAGGGTTGTACGGAGGTGGATAAACAGGTGTCGGGTTGTACGGGTTAGGAAGTGGTTGTGAGAATGCAGCATAGGCCATAGGAGGTTGGTACGAAGGGTTTCCCCCCATCGGTTGTGTAGGGTGTACAGGAAGGTGTCCGTATGGCACTGGCGTAACTCGGTTGTGGAGAGACCCATTCGGAGGATAGGTATTATAGGACTGAGCAGGTAGGTAGGGATTCATGCCTTGAGGGGGTAGCTGGTTCATCCCAGAGTATGGAGGAGGTCCTCCGACACTCGAGACGTATGATGGAGGTATCGGAGCCCCCATCCCCACTCTTCCTAAGTGAGCTGCCAGGAGAGGTGGTAGATTTACCCCTCCATTTCCTACTGGGTTGCTTCCTCCGTTGGAGTTCTCACTCCTTCTTTCTCCCTGCACTCTTTCCCTTCTTCCCAGATCCACTCCGGGACCTTCTTCAAAACCAACAGTTCTTCCGTTGGGTCTCCCTATGGAAAGAGAACCATTTCGTAGGGCCGAACGCCCCCTGCTAATTGGTCAAGGCCTTTCATCTACCTCAATCTCTTCATCATATTCCTCACTGGAATACTCCAATTCCCTTCGCATCTCAGTGTTGCGAACTTGCCTCTTGTGAGCCCTTAGCAAGGACTCTAATGCTTCAAAGTTTACCTCAACGAAGGCAGGGCTAATTTCTGGAACAGGGTTAGCGGAAGTTGAGGCATGATGTATAGGAGTGGTTTCCAAGCGAGATCGTGTGGTGAAGGTGGAGGCAGTTATAGGGCGAGATTATCGGTGTTAGTTGTGGTGAGAGGTACCAGGGTAGAAAAACCTAGTGGAGGTGTATCTTTTCTTCCTGGTTCCATGCCGGAAAAGTAGCGTAATTAGTTAGGGTATCAAGACTTGGTGATTACGGGACTAATAGTAGCGTGTCCCATGGATGGCGCTACTGATTGTACAATAAATTGCACTACCAGGCTTTAATGGTGATCGAAGGTACGAGGGGTGTATGTTCCAGCCAAGATTGTCTTTCACCTGAGAATAAGAAATACGAAGACACTACGTTAAGTGATTACGCAGGGGTTGGACCCTGCGAACCACCTCCGGCGTGGAGTAAGTATGAGTTATGGTTGTATATGTGTGTGTATGTAAAGAGATGAATGTTGAGTGAGCTTACCATAATCCTCTGCCCGTCCAACCTATGTATAATGGAAGAAATAGGGTTGAGGGAACCTCTGCGCAAATGTCAGAGAACATGGGGGTGTCCCATGTTGGTGGGTAACCGCTAGGGCTTAGTGACCACATTATCAAACTTGGCGGGAAAGCCAGGAAAGAGAGGGAGATCGTGGGTTTGACCAAGTCAGGAAGATCTCCTATAAGTTGCTCCTTCGTCAACCATACCCCGAAGGGCTTAAGGCTTCGAATGGCGAATTCCCCGTAGGTAACCTTCGCGTGCACGAATGGTTTGACACCCACGAACATTCAGGAGACCTAACTTGGGCCTTCATTCAGAAGGGCTTCGACACATCTCGAAGGGGGGTCCATCGAGCTGTTCGGAGGGTACATCATCACTTATCTATCATGACTAGCTAAATTACTATTGTCTTTGCTTAGATCTATAAAACCTAGTTGTTGATTATTGTTAGGTTATCTCTTGTTTTAATTTTTAGATGCTAGAGTAAGCAAAAATGGCTTCTTCTTTAATTGTTGCAAGCTTGAACGTCCTAAATATCACAAAGCTTGAGAGTGCACTTAAGCCATCGTTGTGTTTATTGCGTGAGTTGTAGCTTTAGGATAATAGAGTATTCGGGAGAGATACTACGGTACTTGGCGATCTCGAGTAGTCTAGAGGAGAGTTACAATTCATAGAACTAGGGTATTAGGCACCCCCATGACCAACACGGAATACAACGCACCAATTAGAATGAGGATGTGACAATTCAACCAACCAATAAGAGATAACTAGGTAGTAAGAACATCTAAGTAAACACGCTTTTAATTATCATAAGAATACACCAATCAATCCATAGCTTATTTTCATTTTCAATAGTTTTTTAGTTTAAATTATTAGTAGTTAGAATTGGTAGAAGTACCCCCCCCCCCCCCCACTCCTATACCTCGAGATTTTACTTGTTTTTCTAAAAAATATAAAAAGCTAAAAAGAATCACCCTCAACCTCACCTTCTCGTCATACATCTCTATTCCCCTAGAGAACGATCAACCCCCTGGGCTTACCCATACTAAACTGCAACGATTAGGTACACTGCCTAGTGGGTTGTAAAGCTTGCTCGTTGAAAAGGAAGTCTTTCGACCCCGAACCCACGTATCAATTTTTTGGTGCCGTTGCCGGGGAATAGAATAGCTAGTTAGTTTTCTATATCGATTAGGTTTACTCGCTTGATTCCTATCAAGTGAGCCTTTTTTTCTTAGCTTTCTTGTATTATACCCCCCCTTCTTTGTGTTTTTGTTCATAGCCTTATCACTTTTCGTCATGGAAGGTGATAATCCACCCAAAAACACTCCACCACCACACGTCCCACCCACTCCAAGCCAACCACTTGACCGACATTCCTTTAACCAACTTCGCACCCAAATCACTAGCGAAATCAATGAGCTTAAAATTTTACATAGGTTACTTGAGAATACAATTGAGAATGCACTTGAAAAGCTGCTGGCGCATCGGGTATTAATTCAATGGTTTGCGATGATTCGGATGATGAATTAAGAGAACGTGACATTGAGGTCACTGAGATAATAGATGAAAGTAAGGATGAGGAAACTAATGCATATTTTAACCATTATCCCAATAAGGAAGAAATCGCATACCACAATTACATAATTGACAACCCTCGGCTACCCATTGTTAAAATCAGTCCTAAAATTAGGAGAGCAAGTCCTTGGAACATTAAGATCCCATGTATGATTGGATATAGGCATGTCGAGCACTCTTACATAGACATTGATTCTCCTATCAACGTGATGTCCTCATTTGTTTACAACAACATAATGAACACACAGCTTAAGACTAGGAGAGACTCTAAGTATCCTGGTGGGGTTTGCAATTTTGTTGGAAGGGTCAAGCATGTACACGTCTTTATCAGGAATTTCATCTACTTAGTAGATTTTATGATCCAAAAGATGTAGGATGTGTCATCGACTATAGCTTGTCACATGTAGTGTTAGAAAAACCGTTTGTTGAAAAGTCTAAGCTAAGTTATAACAAATCTGAGGGAACGGTTAGATTTTCGGAAGGGAGCAATGAAATTACATATAGGATTCCTTGGAAAGTTAGCGGATATGGTCCTCTATCCTACTTTGAAAGGGATAACATTAGAGCCTTTGAGGAAAAGAGCAAAGAGGATATAGAAAAAGGCATGACCTTTATGTGGGAGAAAAGGAGACTCTACTATAAGTATTGCTTGACCCTAGGGCCTAAGTATAGATTCGATGAGGACGTTGTCAATGATGCAGGTTTTACTGACCAGGTTTTAATATTTATAAAGTCTCGTTATACCTATGATCTACCCTAATGCACTAACGGGCAGTGTACCCGGTCGTGTGTAGTGTAGTAATCGGTAGAGCCGAGGTCGTCCCAAGAGCTATGTGTGTTGGATAATTACTAAGTCTAGGTGTCACAGATTAATAATGGTTTCGATAGGGATTTAATTAATTAAACTACTAAAGCAGAATAAAGAAAATAAAAGAAAATAAATGGTAAAAGGAAATCAATAGAGGAGAGTGGTGCTAACCTAGTTAATCCTCCTAGCTAGTTATGTCTACGTCTACTTACTTCCAATTACTTCAGGTGGGGTCAAAGTCGAGAGGACATCATTTGGTCAATTCGCCCTAACCTATCAACAAAGATGCCACCACATGAGAAGTCAGGTGTCCCCTCATAAGTCCTGTTGTTCCCGGTCCCCTAAGCCAAGTCATTAAGTACCGCTACATGCTAGATTTATAATAGTGAGTGCCGGCCGTTAGGAACTTAGACACTCACCCCCTAATTCTTAAGTTCATCCAAACGATAGGTGATCAGTTGGTCAAATCGCACAAGTAGAAATGGTCGTCAGTTGGTCATATCTTACCCTTCCCGTCTCAGTCCGCTCACCTAAGGTCAGTTGGTCATATCTCCTAGGCAATTGGCCTCTACCGCCATTCAAAACTACCGAACCAAGGGTAGCTACAAATAAACTATGCATGCATACACTTAGAAATAATTGTACGGAAGTAAAGTAAACGCAAACAAAACAATTAAGGAATCATAACTAGGCCAGCACCAAGAGGTGCTTAGCCGCTCATATTAATCATACAAACCAATTCAATATTCAAAGGTACGAAATACATTAATTGAAAGTAAAGAAAATATAAAATGCTAATGCTTATCGTAGGGGAGTTGTTTTTCCCTTGGAGACAGCTCCGTATGCTCCTCTAGACCTGCCTTGAGCTTTTTCCCACGTTCTCTAAGTGTTGTGTGTGGAATGGGATTATTAGAAATGCCGGAATTCGTGGGGTATTTATAGGCCAGATATGGGTTACGGCGTAACTAATATAAGAGTTACGCCGTAACCTTATATTTCATCATATTTTGCACTAGATCTGCTGGTTACGGCGTAACCTTATGAGTGGTTACTCCGTAGTCTTCAATAAACTTGGTTACGCCGTAGTTGATGTAGTAGTTACGGCGTAAGTATCAGCGGCGTGGAACCTCATATGACCTAATATAGTTACGTCGTAACCTTTGGGAAGAGTTATGTCGTAACCTTCTGATAAGTTGGTTTTTGAGTCGCAATAGTTACGGCGTAATGTGAGAGATGAGTTACGCCGTAACTTCTTCAAAGTAGCATACTGTGATAAATCTTTAGATATTTCTCCAGTTCCGCGTCTCTTTAGCTCTAATGCTCGTAATTTACCTGAAAGTGGAAAACAATGGAAAACAAGCGTAAATCCATATAAATGATATAAATTACAAGCATTATCAGGGGAAATTGACACTAAATAATCAAGACTATTTGATGTTAACAGTCAACATGATAGGGTATGCCATGATGAGGAAAAATGAAGTCACGTAGGGCATGACTTTGAGTCTAGCTACAAGACTCATAAATAAAGAAAAATGTTTCTTGGGAGGCAACCCATGTTTAATTGTTTGCTTGTTTGTTTTTCATTTTTATTTGTGTGTTTTATATATCTTTTTCATTGTTGTTTAATTCTCATGTTTATTTTGTGAAAATGCTTTATTTTATTTTTAACCTCGTCTTGATTACATATAAAGGTATTTTATAAAAAGATAAGTATAGGGAAGATCACATATGTTTTCAAGAACTTGCATGAACATGAGATTAACAATAATTGGAATTGTATATATTTGTGTGTTTGTTAGAGTCAAATGCTTGTATCAAGTCATAATGGATGTTTTGAGGAATTTTTCGAGTCTTTAAAGAAGTAATTTTTCCGAGAATGTTTTAGGAAAACGACGAGACCCTTCTGTCGAACAACCGGCCGTCGGAACTAAAGCCGGCGGCATCGGAAATGTATAAACAGATTCAAAGTTTTGTTTACTGTCTAATTTGTAATTTTGGAAACTTCTAATTCTTAATTTTTCAGAAAATTTGAAAACATCCATTCCACAAGCATTATATCTTATTTGCTTACTAGTCTAGTTTTCTTTTATATATATAGTTTATACCGTCGATTTCTTGCGAGGTTTCGTTTCATTTTCTTATAAGTGTGTAGGTTATATTAGACAAGAAGATGAAGTACATGATGGAAGCAACACTTATTACTTGTTCATCCTTCTTGGAGGAGGATTTAATCGCAACTTTATACATATCCCACGAGCTAATCGGGAAGTACTAGTTTCTTTCTCTTTTATTTACCTTACTTTATCATAACTTTGATACTTTCGGGGAACATTGGGGACAATGTTCAGTTTAAGTGTAGGGATGAAGAATAAAATGGGAACTTAGAAACTATTCACTCATTTGATTTTTGTCTTGTCCTTAGTAATTTTTGTAATAAACTATGAGAAATATTTGTTAGGGTAATTTTAGCACCAAATTTAAAAAAATTTATGGCATTTACGAGTAAAACTTTAGTCTTAATAAAGCGTCTCATGGATAGGTGATAACATCAAATAGTCCTGAATATTAAGTGTCAATTTCCCCCGATAATGCCCGTATTTTATATCATTTATTAGGATTTACACTTGTTTTCCTCTATATTTCACTTTCAGGTAAAATACGAGCATTGGAGCTAAAGAGATGCGGATTTGGAGATTTTATTGAATATTTATCATAGTATGCTCACTTTGAAGAAGTTACGGCGTAACTCCTCTCTCACATTACGCCGCAACTAAAGCGTGGCTCAGAAAACCAACTCAACGAAGATGCAGTAACTCTCCCAAAGATTACGCGTAACCAACTAGGTCAAATGAGGTTCCGTGCGGCTGCAAACTCGGCGGTAACTATTGCATCAATTACGGCGTAACCAAGATTTATTGAAGATACGGCGTAACTCCTTCCATAGTTACGCCGTAACCAGCATTTTAGTGCAAAATATGAAGAATTGTTTACGGCGTAACTCTTATAATTATTTACGCCGTAACCAGATCTGGCCTATAAATACCCCACGATTTCCAGCATTTCAAAGCATCCCATTTCACACACAACACAAAGTAAACGTAAGTAGAAGTCGAAGGCAGATCTAGAGGAGCATACGGAGCTATCTTCAAGGGAGAAATCACTCCCCTACGATAAGCATTAGCATTTTATCTTTTCTTTACTTTCAATTCATGTATTTCGTAATGTTAAACATTGAATCGATTGTTATAGTTAATATGAGCGGCTAAGCACCTCTGGTGTTGGCCTAGTTATGATTCCTTAATTGTTTTGTTTGCGTTTACATTGCTTCCGTATAATTATTTCTAAGTGTATGCATGCATAGTTTGTTGGTAGATACCCTTGTTTCGGTAGTTTTGAATGGCGGTAGTGGCTAGTTACTTAGGAGATATGACCAACTGACCCTAAGTAAGTAGACTAAGATGGGAAGGGTAAGATATGACCAACTGACGACCCTTTCTGCTTGTGCGATTTGACCAACTGATCACCTACCATTTGGATGAACTTAAGAAGTAAAGGGTGAGTGTTTAAGATGCTAGCTCTGGGAACTCACTATTATGAATCTAGCATGTAGCGGTACGTAATGACTTGGCTTAGGGGACTAAGAACAACTGGACTTATGACGAATCACCTGATTTCTCTAGTGGGACCCTTTGCTGATAGGTTAGGATGAACTGACCAAATGTTGTCCTAGCGACTTTGACCCCACCTGAAGTAATTGGAAGTAATTAGACGTAAACGTAACTCGTTAGGATGAATAACTAGGTTAGCACCCCCTCTCCTCTATTGATCAAAACCTTCATCTTTACTTGCTTTAGTAGTTAATTATATCGAAATCATATTAAAATTTGTGACACCTAGACTTAGTTTAAATCCGCACACATAGCTCTTGGAACGAACTTCGGTTTACCGATTACTACACTACACGACCGGGTACACTTGCCGTTAGTTCATTAGGGTAGACCATAGGTATAACAGTAATTATAAATATTAAAACACAGTCAGTAAAACCGCATCAAGTTTTGGCCATTGCCGGGGAGTTATATTAGGATTTCTATTAAGTCTTTCATTTTAGTTTTGTTTTAAAATTTTCTCAAATTCTCACGATCTCTTTTCAAGTTTGGGAACCATGGAAGTTGTTAACATTGATAACCTCACTCTTGAGGAATATTTGGCATTGACAAGAGAAGAACAAGGTCCGAGTCTCGTAAGACCGGCAATTGGAGCTAATGTCCGTTTCGAGATTAAAGATCAGTTTATGAGGAGCCGTGTTAACCCTTATTCAGGAAGCAGGGGCGATGATATGTATGAGCACGTTGAGAATGTCTTGTACATCGCAAGCCTTTTCAACATTAAGGTGTGTCTCATGAAGCTGTTATGCTAAGGGTGTTCCCCATGACTCTTCTTGGCTGAACAAGTAGATGGATCGAAAGATTACCCACGAGCGGTTGATACATGGGCTCTACTAAAGAAGCACTTCATCTAGAGGTATTGTCCACCGTCGAAGATATCTAACCAACTCTTGGAGATCCATAATTTCAAGCAAGAAGATGATGAAACATTGTATCAAGCCTGGGATATATACAACGATCTCCTTTACAAGTGTCCTACACATGATCTAAACAACCAGCAGAAGGTCAACATCTTCTACAAAGGAATAAACATGACTACAAGATAGATGTTGGACTACCAAGGACCAATTCCAAATATGACTCCTACTCTTGCAATTGAAGCCATCCAAAAATGGTGATCATTCCCGAAATGGCACGATGGAGGAAGCAAAGAAACCAAAGGCGGAAATCTTGACGGAATTGCAGCCATCACTAGCAAAATTAAAAATCTGAGTCGAGATATGCTAAAAATCATAGAAACTGTTCATGCCATCTGAGGAGGTTGCGAAAGCTGTGGGGGAGGACATCTCACCAAGAATTGTCCTCACATTAACGAAGAAAACATAATCGAAGAAGCTAAATATGGAGAAAATCGACCGTTTTACGGAGATAATCGAAATAGTAATGGGTATCGTGGAAATTATAACCGTGGGCCTTATGGAGAAAAAAGGCCCAGCATTGAAGAGACCATAAACAGATTCCTGGAAAGTTCAGCCCAGAAGCAAAAAGAACAAGATAAATGGCTCAAGGATTTCCAGGAGAACACAAATAAAAATCTCTCCAGACACGACACAACCCTAAAAAACCTTGAAGCCATGGTGGAAAAGCTTATTTCAGAGATAGAGATGAATGACAGTGAACCTGAGGGGGTAAAACCTATGGTAGTTTGTAATGCCGTTTTTGCTGATGATAATTCACAAGGAGTGATGGATGATGGGTCTTCTCCAGCCAACGTTGTGACAGATGCGACTGTCGATGGTCAATTATAGTTACGCCGTAACTATTTCCTAGAGTTACGGCGTAAACAGGTCAGAAATCAGTTTATTTTCAGTTAAAGATATTAGCGCAGATGGGTTAGTAATTCCATGTTCAGTTAGGAGTTATGATATCTTGGGGGTAGTGGATGTTGGGTCTAATATAAACATAATGCCACTTTCCATATTCTTAAAACTCAAATTAATCCATCTTTGGAAAATGGATATAGTAATTGAGATGGCGAATAAGACCAGGGATACTCTGTTAGGAATTACAGGTGGTACTTGTGTTAAGGTCGATAGGTTTGTTTCTGCCCCCGAATTTGTGGTTATCGACATGGAGAAAAAAACGAAGGAACGTTTGATTCTTGGTAAACCGTTCCTTGACTCGTTGGGATACTATGGTGATAGAGTATAATTTAAATTGGACAAAACCTTATGCCATGAGCAAGATGAAATAGTAACAACGAGGATTCAGGAGGTTCAATTGGATTATTCTGATAGGTTACCTCCTTCATATTTTGGCCAATTGCAGGGGACCGAGTCAAGTGATGATGACAACAGCAATGAAGAAGATGATGAGGTCCGACCTTTTGTGCCTAGTAATGTTGTTACGGGTAAACTTCACTGTTGTGCTCCTGAAATTTGTTTGATTGAGGGGTCTAAAGTGACATTGCCTACGTGTTCTCCTTATCAAAAATGATGTAATGGAGGGGGAGAATTTCTCATTCGTAGGATTAAAAAAGCAGCAGAAGTTTGGTGGTGTTGGGAAGACGAAAAATTAGCTAAAAGGCGATGGATTCAAGGGCACAATATTATGAACGATTGGTTCACCAAGGTCGATTGGACTCTTCACTTTTGCGAACCAGCTATGATGTCTAATGAATTCACCAGGGCATGGCCTACATGCGACACCAACCAAAAGATCTGCGATGGAGGAGAATTCCCGATCCTAAGCGGCTCAAGCAAGCAATGGGCATGTTTTGACGAGGAAAATAGAATGGATGTCGGATACAAGGGAATCTCATTTGCAGTTTACGAGTAAAGTTTGGAGCATCAAACCTGAAATAGGAAGAAGAGGCTAAATTTCGTTACGAATGGGAAAAGGCTAATTTTTTGCTGGAGAATCGATATTCCATGACTCCGATTGTTCCTCTATGTATTTGGGACCAGCCATCTTCAAACAAAAAATCAGCTAAGGAGAACATTGACCAAAGGCCACCATAAAGCCCCGAGGCTCTGAGTCTAACTTAAAGACTCGTAAATAAAGAAAAGTGCTCTTTCGGGAGACAACCCGAATTATCCCTTTCATTTGTTTTATTTCCTTTCTGTTGGGTTTTGTGTTTTTAACCATTTTGGCAGGGAAATTTGTTGCTGCAACATGCTGATCCGACCAAAGTTACGGCTTAACTCACTATCTTGGTTACGTCGTAACAGGCCTTAGTGCAGCAGAACTACTCAGAAGCATGACCAATTACGGAATAACCCCAGCTATGGTTACGCCGTAGCCACACCCCTGTCAGGTTTTGCTTAATTACGGCGTAACTCCTTATGGGAGTTACGACGTAACTATCCTCTGTAACACTCCTTTCATTTTAAACACGATAACCTTGTATTAGTTTTCAAATGAACTTTGTGGGTATGTTCCCAGTAAGCCCTCACGACACTACACTCGTCCACTTGGGACACCAAGTGGTCTAAAAGGCTTGTTGCATACGCTAAATGCAACCGTGATTCCTACGAAAGTGAGTTAGATTTCTTTTTCATTTTTCTTTTTCTTTTTAAAATTATGCTCGTCGGTAGTGTGATTTCAGGGATTGAAGTTTGCTCATGGATGCTTATGCGAAGACACGACTCTCTTTCGTGGGCCTTCTTTCTTTTTGGAGCAAATTTCAGAGAAGTTCTCTCTCTAATTCTACTTTTCTCTTCACCTTTATTTAACACTTAGTACAAAAGGGACTTTGTACAATTCAAGTGGGGGAACGGGAGTAGAATTATCTCTTGAACTTTATTGCCCTCGTTTTTCTAGTTTATTTTGAAAAATTATGCCATTTTTAAAATTTTTACATGTTTTTCTCAACCTAACTAGATTAGACCTTAGCCGAGCATATTATAACCCTTGATATTATATGGTGAGATTAGCCTTATCCGTTTCCAAATTTTTACCCCAAATCCACCAAATTATGAGTGTGCCGGTAGCTTGTAAACTTTAGAACTTGGCCTTTGCATCATTTCAAGACCATGGACGAGGTATGCTCGATGTATTTGGACTTTTCAGTTTAAGAATGCAGTATTATAGGATTATCACCCAAATAGCCTACCATTGTGTGTCTATCAATTAGTCACCTCGACTTCTCGACCCCCATGTTAAACCCTTTGTTGCACTCACCTTTAGTGCAAGATACCCCTAGATACACCCTTCTGAGCCATTCCTTTCATTTTGTTCACCCAACATATTGTTTCGATACACCATTACACCTTAGCCTACCCTGTAGTCTTTATTTGTAATTGGGATGTCATTATTTTCCTAAGTTCAAGGTTCAAGTGGAAGGGTTCGGGAATTACGCTCTCGTCGACGACATATCCTTAAAGATCATTGAAGACCCCCTAAATTCTCATATTGTTCATCTCAAGTGGGGGGATGTTATGTTATTATGTTATGTTCAAAAAAATGATCAAGTGATTCGAAAAAAATATATATATATATATATTATAGTTATTGTTTTCATTTGTTTGTAAAGTGCGATGTTATAAGCACTATTGTTATGAGCTTAATATAGATTTAGTATCGAGGAGGCCACCTCGGTCACATTTGAATAATGAAGTTGGAAGTGTGCCCATCATGACGTCCTCTAATGGCACATCTACCTGATTATATCATGATCCGGTTTCTTGACTTCGAAACTTGAACTTTGGGAAAATGGTAAGTGGTGATGACTTAGTTGTAGATTTAGACTATTTGCTTGATTTTGTTTTACATCTATTTTATCGCATGTCTTATCCTACCATTAGTCATGAAGCGTGTTGTCACACCCCGCCAGAGGCGGAAACGCGAGGTGCAACATAATCAATATACATCGCAAAGAGATATAGTACAATACCATAATTTAAATTTAGAGAAATATTGTAACATTACAACAAGGTTCTAGCCGACCTTGGCAATTGAAACATAAAGTTTGACATTTGAAAGATGACACTTTAATACATAACGACCCAGTTGACCTGTGACGACTCCTTTATTTAAATTCTTCATAAAATATGCTAATCAACGATCACCTGAAATGCATGAGAAAACGGGTCAACTATGAAAATAGTTGGCGAGTACATAGGTTTTATGAAGACTATAATTAGAAAGTCTGCCTGGCAAATGTCCTATGAACTCACCATGTTACAAGTCTCACCCATACAAGACTTGTAACATATAAGTTCACATACACTCCCATAATTCAAGTAGTATGCCCGTTCATTAATACGCATTTGGTCATAATAGTCCATGATAAATGATGCCTAATATATAATAGATCACGCGATCGAACAAGGGAGACTTTGTGTTGCTCCACCGACAAAGGAGACTTAGTATTGCTCTATCGGAGACTTAGTGTTGCTTAGAGAGAGACTTGCACAGTACATAACTATTATATATCAACAATCCAAGGCTGCTCCGAACAATGGAGACTTTAAGACTTAGCACATAAAATGATTATAGGTCTATGCATACTAAGGGATCGAGAATAAGTCATAAAGTCATAATAAGCCAAAGGGTTCAAGATATATCAAAATAGTCCAAATAATTTATGATCTAGAACAAAAATATAGTTTAAGATTTAATTTCATGCATTTCACCCCAAATAAATAAAGCAGTAAAAAGGGGGACTGTGAACTCACCTCGATGTCTGATCTAAAGCGGCGTGATCGATTAGAATTATTGGATGGCACCGACACGCGACCTAGATTAGTATGGCAAATTTAGTCTTTATTCATGATTATGACTCGACAAGGTTTAATAAAAATTTTGTTGTTGCTTGTGTGGCAACGATTAATGTTTAATATAATTTTTGTAGATTTTGACTCTTGGAAGTGCATAAGTACATAATAAGAAAATATCAATGACGAATGGATCTTCAGTTCGATGGCAACCGGAAGACAAGGTACGAAAAATAATTACTCACAATATTAGACGTTAACTAATTATAACCAAAAGTCTTTAAAACTATATATATCTATATATGATCAATACTAATTGGTGATAAAGGTATATTAAAATCATACTTTATGTGATGGTTGTTATGAATAATTATGATTGTGGCTATCCATATACCTTAACCCCTCAAACCTTTCATCTTTCATATTCCCCCAATTATGATTGTACTAAATACTTTGATTATGAGAGTCGTATAAATTGAGGATCATTTGTAGTTTGTGAAATCAATCTCAATGAAATATATTGGTCTCGATTATCTCTATTTTCTTCTTCCATGCATTGGTTATGTGTTATTGCTATTAGGCCGTTGTTTCACAACACGTTATCAGCACGAGACTCTTGAAAAATGGAAAACACCGACAATAAGGAAGAAGCAAATTGATTTGATACTCACGCAGTTCGTTGATTAGCATTCGTACTTATTTTCTTTCTAGAAGGTAAATCTTTTTCTATTTTGTGCAATGACATGTATATATGTTGGTACTAATGTAGTAATGAAAGTATGTGATAACATCGGGCGATGTTAGGTATCTATCATTTTATCTTTGTGACTGTGTTATACATGCTTTGACATTTAGTAGCTCTTATTATATTTTGGGTTGTGTATTTGTATCAAATTTTGTTAATATATCATGGTGGTTTGTTTGTTAATGCTATAAGGAAACATTTCCTCTTGTCTTGTTATACATGTCGTTTATGTTTGTTTGTGTCTTCTATAATATAATTATTAGTACATTATCAATGTGAAAACCTGATGACTATTTACTTGACATTGCATTATATCATCTATTGGGTGTTGTATGCACATCTTGTTTTGATTCTTTTGATCCAATAAATTTTGCAGTATTAATTTATCAAACTATATGCTACATTATCAAATCATTGTTAATAAATTAATAATATTAGTCCTTAAAGTTTTTGTCAATCACCCGAACATGCTTGAATCTTAATATATTCAACGTATCTTATATTTTATATGCTACATATGTTACATTGTTATTTTCTTTGGTATTCAAACTTTTGATTATTGGATATACATATATGAGATTTTATCACCTGCGAAACAAAACACAAAGGAGGAGCCACTTCAAACGTTAATGATGGTGATGGCAATTTTCATCTTAATCGGTATGTTGTTATTGATCACAACTTTAATTTAATGTCCATAATATTCGTGATTATAAGATCTTGATAGATACTAGTAGAATGAATGTCATAGAGATAAAAGAGGATAATCGAAAATTTTATTCTTCTCACATGATCTTCTTTGATAATAAGTCTTAAACTAGTAATGTTCCTTTGCAAGAAAGGAATACTATTTTGTTCCAGTGGAAGCATTGATTTTGAATAAATTGATTGATAAAAGATGTGCTAATTGGTAATGGTTTATATGTTTGAGATTGATAGTTATGCATCGATATATATTTTGAGTTGTTTTTTCATGATTTAGCATATGTCTTGCTGTGTTGTTTTGTAAGTTTGATAATTATTCGAACAAAGCCAGAAACTAGAACCTTTATCTAATTTTGTCAATATGAACAACTTGTAACTTACTATATGTTGTTCCTCTGCCGTCAAGCCTAACATGATAAATGTTTTGAAATTACTAGATGTAACTATATAGTGCATGTTATCTTATGTTAGCTTATGATCTTGGATATGCATTTGTTTATTTGTATAAAGTCTTATAGAAATATGTATTTAATCTCTCTTTAATACTTTAATATAGCTGGACACTGCTAGAAGTATTTATATGAGTTTATTCATAGCTATGTTTTAAATTAAACTACTAGTATGATTTATAACCGATCTCTTGATTTGATTAAACTGTGAGGTCTTTGGATCGTTGTTTTAAGGGGTTCAAACACTTTACATTTAGACGTTAAATTTGAGATTTTATAACTTTTACATAATAAATATATTAATTGCTTCAAATTCGTCAAATATGTTTCAGATTTTATTGTTTGCATGCCTTGTTAGATTAAAAGTAACATGATAAAACTTATTTGTGATTAATGCATTTGGGTTTTGATGTCTAAGCATGTAACATGTGTTGTATAACATCCATTACTCTATTCATTAATGAGCGTGATTATTAGTTTTATAATTACTAAGCATTCGTACGTGTTTAGATTCTCAATGTATAAATGTATATTCTTTGATGCTCGTCACAGTTTGATAATATGGGAAAATTTAGTGATAGTATTATCAATCGGAACTGATCATGTCTTCCTAATGGGCTAATGTCTATAGATAATATACCACTCGGCATAGGGAATTGTTTTCATCCTCATGTAACTCGAATTTTGCCTTCTTAATAATTAAGAGATTCTAGTATTATTTGCAATCGGAATATTTTGGACCGTTATTGCTTATTATCAAATAGAATGATGACCTTCATCTTTTCCTAGCAAGATAAATTCGCAGTATATGACAATAAATGTAAAAAAAAAAAAAAAAAAAAAAAATAAACATGTCATTTTGAATATGAAAATGTCGGAATTTAATAACCATCTTGTCATATATGTGTGATTTATGTATCATGTGGTTTTATTTGCTCGCATGTGAAACACTAGATTAATTGATTAATGACATACTTTATTAGTATAGATTATGTTTTATTATTTGATAATGCTATAGGCTAATGTGAATATTATATTAAATTATGTGTGAAATATATAAAAGAGCTAATCGGAAAAATGTGAGCTCTCCATTATTTGAATTTTATATAATAAAAAAGGTGCAGTTGAAGCACATGTGGTCATAAAGTATAAATTTATGAGCCAAGATTATTGTAGTAATTGGCATGACCAGTTGGACCATCATGGGTCAATGATGATGCGGAATATATAGAAGAACCACAAGTTTCTTCAAAGATAAATTTGATTGTTCTCAATGGAATGGAAGTTAATTGTTCATATATCACCACCATATTAAGGTAAGGAATTTACCTTATAAATTTTTGGAAAGAATATAAAGGGGATGTATGTAGGCCTATACATCCGCCATATGGATCATTCTGAGTTTTAAAATCGATGCATCGTCAAAATGATCATCAAAGACGCAACTTAAGGTTAGCGTGATTAATGGCTCGGCTTATAAAATGCGAGCATGGTTTTCCAGATTGTATCTTTGAAAATGTTGGTGAATACTTTCATATATTGGAATAAGTGTCGAACATAAAAGTAGCCCATGTTTAAATGCGAATTGCTTTTGTTGAAACGTTCAGAAAACGACTTCAGTTGATTGCAAAGCCAATAATTGTGAGAACAAATCTCTTAGTTTATGGGGGCATGTTAAAATTATGAATTCGCATCTTGCCAACAATATATAATGAATTCTCCCCATTATAATGGTTTTGGTCACGAACCATATGTTTCCCATTAAAGTTTTGTGCAAATTTGCGAAACCTGTATTGATAATCCCCCACAATGCACAATAATGGGATGTTGTAATTGATAATTCATTCAGGGGAAGAATGAGCAGCAAGAGATATGGAATGAATTATGATATAAATATTGATCCTCGCACCAATGAATATGAACTTGAAGGGACAATTTACATTCCAGATCTAGTAATTGCCAGACATGTTTAGTGACCTAAAGAAAGTGACTAGATCATATATACGCTGCTAGTGCTCCGTTTACAATGTGTGTCCCACCAGTAAAACCAATGATTGGTAGTAAGTCTATGGCACGTCTGCAGCGTGATAGACTAATTGATTCCAAATAAAAGTCCTCGAATGAAAAGATAAAATGGAGCAATAAAATCAAGATGGTCGAATCGAGGTAATAAAGTCCCCATAATAGTCTCTTAAGGAGAAACTAGACATGAAGGTTATTGAAAACCCCGGGTACATGAAAAACTTTGAGATCTCAACAAATGATAGATTATAATGTCTAGTAAAGTGTGGAATCGAACTAAAATAAAACGACGTCGATAGTACTATTGAGCATAATATTGCGCAAGATAATGATAATAATATAGTGCTATAATAAGAGTGAGGATCTTGAAAACAAACTTGCAAGATGATTGGCCAAAATGTAAAGACGCAAGTAACTCATGAAAAGAGTTAAGTCTCTTGTGATGAGACATGGTTACTGGGACTTGAAGTCCGCACATATGAATGTGTAAAATTATTGGATATGTATCAATCTTTATGAGAAAGTGAAATTAAAGAATTGAAATTTTCGTGTTTAAGGCATAACTAATGGTACACAATATTTTCTTAAAGACATGAAAATAATCATAAGGAGATATGTTCTTATGTGGTGGATCCAATAATGTATTTTCTGGCAATGTAAGAAATAATTGATGTGCGTCTAAAGGATATATGAATAGAGCTCGTCGATTTTGAATTTCCATAAGAAAATTCTCGAGAATACAAGTAGATTATAATTGGATTCAACGATATGGTTTAAAACAGATATGGGCATACGTGTGACGATTGCATTAATGTATACTTGCTGATGAGCCATGAAAATGAATAAGTTTCTCATAAAACTTTATAAAGTATCTGGATTTTAATATGTTATAAGTTTTATATAGTTTGATTATTTGAATATCGATAGAACTCCAAGGGTGTTTACAAAGGCAATTGAGTACTTAAAAAATGAATTTGACTTGACAAACATAGTTCGTCGTAATATATGAATTGAAAATAATAAGGATTAAATCCTTAAGTTGATAGATATACTTTGGTGGATAAATGATACTCATGTCTATGAGGTCACATGTTGCAAGGCCCCTTCAATATACAAAGCTGATGATCACAATATTAGTTTGGAAGTGTCAAATTTAAGCGTATAAGAAATAATGACGATTCTTGCTCGTCATATATGATATAATTTATCATTCATTTTGAATTTGTTTCAAAGTAAAAGAATGTACAATGAATGTTGAGTCCTCATATTGGAGGTATGAATCACAGCTGGTTAAAATAGTATTTAACAAATTCTTTCATGCGAGACACGACCAAATTTATATATAAAAGACACTGGCCATAAAAATATTGGTTGTGCCAACTTAAGGAATTCAAGTGATGTGATCATCAGGGGGAGAGAATATACACGTTACACTCTTTTTCCCTTTTCCTTGTTTTTTTTTCCACAGGGCTTTTCAGCAAAATTATAATAAGGCAACATCCCTAAGCGTATGAAGAAGTTATGTACCTTTTTTCTAGTATTGACATTTCATGGCGTTCCGTAAAGCAAAAAATGAGTATGATACAACATATTCGTGAATCATGTGGTATTTCTTCGGGCCATGAAGCTCCAACAGTCGTACATGAAAATAATGCAACATACATTGCTCAAAGGACTGCTACATCAAAGGTGACTGAAGCAAGCATATTTTACCGAAGTTCCTTTTCACCAAAGATTACAGAAGAGTGGCTATATTATTGTCCATAAGGTTTATTCATGCAACAACCTAACAGAGTTATATATCAAGGCATTTCCTACTGCAACATTTAAGAAGTTGGTTCAGGCATTGGACGCAAAAGACTCAGTAAACTTAAGTGATCTAATCATCAGAGGGAGAATATACACGATGCACTCTTTTTTCCTTAGCTATGGTTTTGTCCCACAGGGTTTTCCAAGCAAGGTTTTTAATGAGGCATCATATCTAAGCGTATGAGAATTAATGATGGATAGCCAAGAGGGAGTGTTATGAATAATTATGATTGTGGCTATCCATATACCTTAACCCCTCAAACCTTTCATCTTTCATATTCCCCCAATTATGATTGTACTAAATACTTTGATTATGAGAGTCGTATAAATTGAGGATCATTTGTAGTTTGTGAAATCAATCTCAATGAAATATATTGGTCTCGATTATCTCTATTTTCTTCTTCCATGCATTGGTTATGTGTTATTGCTATTAGGCCGTTGTTTCACAACAATGGTTTTATTAAAAGATTTATATTAAAATACTTTTACTAGTTATAAATGTAAGATTTTAGAAAATTTGGGCATGACCCGTGTATTGTTCCAGTTTTCTCATGATGACTATTAATCACAACGTATATGTTTAAATGATAAGCCGTTTTTATATTGTTTACAAGACCCAAGTAAATTTTTATAAAATCATATCAAGTTTCATTTAAGTTAAATGAGTGATATAAATCAATAAGCATGACTTAAACTTACAAGTCTAGTTTTTGACTAGTTTTTATATTTTTGATGGTATGAATTGTTAGGTCCGATATATGTCGTGTTTTTAATAAATAGGTATGACGGGTTACGTTATTTTTATAACACTAAACGGATTGTATGTTGAACGACCAATGCACCATTAGTATGAATTGGGCCTTGGGCCCGATCTACCACCATCCCATTTGCCGGGCTCGACCCATACTCGGCCCAATCATGAAAACTAACTTTTATAAACTTAGAAACCAGTTTTAGACTTTAGTGACAAAAAGAAAGGTTCATCATTTTTGGTACAAGTTTCGTGGTATCACAGGGATGGGAAAAGAAAATGTTATCAACAAAGATTTTCGGTGGATGAATTTGGCCACACCGAGGCTCGAACCCGAGACCTCATGGTGGTGGTGGTGTCGCCAGGAATGAACAGCCAAGAGGAGTATAACCCACATCTCAATAAGAAATATCAACACCCTTTATGAAACTAAAAAATCAAGACGGGACGTAAACTGCTTGCATCTAAATTATAACGACTAGATGATCATCAAAATTTAAACATGACTCGCCCACTGTGGTTCGATCACAGGGGTCTCGACTTAAGCTCAAAACCAAATCCAAAAATCCAAATTAAATAAGATATTAGCCACAAAATATGCACTTCTTTCACAAGCCATATTAGTTCTATAAAAAAAATTACCACACAAGCTTTTAATTAATGATAACAGAAAAAGAAAGAAAAAGAAAAACCAGTTAATCCATTTTACAATTTTCTGTTTCTTTTCATGTTTATAGTTAGCGACAACAACAACACCACAATTTTTAGAACTCAAAAAATTTAGATTCGACATTCAAAACAAATCAGAAGATTACAAAAGTTAAATTTACAATTAATCATAATCTAAACATAACGAAAGTATTAACCTTACTAAAACAAATGGTGGGTCGAGTGGATGAAGAACCAAACACAAAAACTCCAATTGGAGGTGACCCTGTTCGATTTAGACCAATTAACTTCTGGGATAGCTTCCTCTTTCACCCAAGAATAAAACCCCTCAATCAATTTCAAAAAGCCCTTTGATTAGTGGAACCCTAATTTTTTGAATTGAATAAGAAGTTGATGAACTATTCTTCTGAGCTTGAATCTCTTTGTAGATGAGACACTAGGAGTATGTTTGTGACCCTCTTGAACCTTCAAAACATGTCTCTACCCACTTTAAGCATTCTTCCCACCTCTTTCATCCACGCATGGCATCTATAAGGTAGACTTAGGAGTAGTTTGGATAGTGTAGAAAGGTGTTTATCATTAAAATGGGATGTTGTGACTTTGGAGATGAGGATGGCGTGCACCTTGTTATCCAGGAGAAGAAACACAGGTTCTGAAAAGATTAGATAGGGGAGGGGCGTGGGTAAGGTTAGGATTAGTAGGTGTATTTTTATTATTATTATTATTATTATTATTATTATTATTATTAAGTATATATTGTGTACCCCGTACTGTATAAATTGTTCTGTACAGGATAACGTTTAATTATTAAGACTATTTTTCGGGTATCCGTATTTTATAAATTTTATATTTTTGGAAACGTCTTGATGAGTGAAATATTATGGTATTATTATTAATTTGAAATTAGAAAAGTAATTTCGTGCCAATTTTATTATGGTGTCGGTACGCGTATGGTGTCGGGACATCGGAAAACATGAGATGACCTCTCGTTTAAGAGTTATAATGATCAGAAAATAAATAACTCGCATATTCTGATATAAATAATAGCCGGGAAATTGACGGGTTGTCACACGTGTCTAGGTGATGCAGCGAGCAATCTTTGGTGTCTTGGCCATGGATTTCGTCATGTATCATTGATTTTGTCCACTTCGCCGTGACATGTAGTAATGACAAATCACCCTTAACCCTTTGTCGTGTCTACCCATATTGCCTTTGAGAATTGTTTTGCCCTTAACTCTAGTGGTGGAGATTTGTGTAACCGCCAAGCTTACGATAGAATACATGCTAACTGTGCAATGAGTGATCACCTCGAAATTGACACTTAGAATAGTTGAGAGATTTGAGTGTTTTGTTCCCATTTCGTGAGGTGTTCGCTTTGTTTTATTCTAGCATAAGGGATTTGTAAACTTATATTTTCCAAGTAATGGGAGATATCTTTTTAGGAATCTATCTAATAAGGTCTACTCGAGGGCAAGTAGAGTTCAAGTGGGGGATATTTGATAACATCAAATAGTCCTGAATATTAAGTGTCAATTTAAGCCCGATAATGCTCGTATTTTATATCATTTATATTGATTTACGCTTGTTTTCCTCTATATTTCACTTTCAGGTAAAATACGAGCATTGGAGCTAAAGAGACGCGGATTTGAAGAGTTTATTGAAGATTTATTATAGTATGCTCACTTTGAAGAAGTTACGACGTAACTCCTCTCTCACATTACGCCGTAACTAAAGCGTGGCTCAGAAAACCAACTCATCAGAAGATTACGGCGTAACTCTTTCAAAGATTACGACGTAACCAACTAGGTCAAATGAGGTTCCGCGCCGCTGCAAGCTACACAGTAACTATTGCATCAATTACGGCGTAACCAAGATTTATTGAAGATAACGGTAACTCCTTCCATAGTTACGCCGTAACCAGCATTTTTAGTGCAAAATACGAAAAATTGGATGTTACGGCGTAACTCTTTTAATTAGTTACGCCGTAACCAAATCTGGCCTATAAATACCCCATGATTTCCAGCATTTCAAAGCATCCCATTTCACACACAACACAAAAGTTAACGTTAGTAGAAGTCGAAGGCAGATCTAGAGGAGCATACGGAGCTATCTCCAAGGGAGAAATCACTCCCCTACGATAAGCATTAACATTTTATCTTTTCTTTACTTTCAATTCATGTATTTCGTAATGTTAAACATTGAATCGATGTTATAGTTAATATGGCGCTAAGCACCTCTGGTGCTGGCCTAGTTATGATTCCTTAATGGTTTTGTTTGCGTTTACGTTGCTCTCGTATAATTATTTCTAGTGTATGCATGCATAGTTTGTTGGTAGCTACCCTTGTTTGGTAGTTTTGAATGGCGGTAGTGGCTAGTTACTTAGGAGATATGACCAACTGACCCTAAGTAAGTAGACTGAGATGGGAAGGGTAAGATATGACCAACTGACGACCCATTCTGCTTGTGCGATTTGACCAACTGATCACCTACCATTTGGATGAACTTAAGAAGTAGGGGGTGAGTGTTTAAGATGCTAGCGCCCGGGCACTCACTATTATGAATCTAGCATGTAGCGGTACTTAATGACTTGGCATAGGGGACTAAGAACAACTGGACTTATGACGGGTCACCTGATTTCTCCAGTGGGACCCTTTGCTGATAGGTTAGGACGAACTGACCAAATGCTGTCCTAGCGACTTTGACCCCACCTGAAGTAATTGGAAGTAATTAGACGTAAACATAACTAGTTAGGATGAATAACTAGGTTAGCACCCCTCTCCTCTATTGATCACAACCTTCATCTTTACTTGCTTTAGTAGTTAATTATATCAAAATCATATTAAAATCTGTGACCCCTAGACTTAGTTTAAATCCGCACATTTAGCTCTTGGGACGACCTCGGTTTTACCGATTACTACACTACACACGATCGGGTACACTTCCCGTTAGTGCATTAGGGTAGACCATATGTATAACGAGTAATTATAAATATTAAAACCTGGTCAGTAAAACCTGCATCAATAGGAATTATATGACTAGCACAAAAACCGTATACCACTCAAATTCCACCCCAAAAATGTGAGGTTCGCGCCTAGATCTTTAGGAATAAAAGCATTCATCTTTAATGCTTAGTGAGTGTACCGGTAGTATAATAGATTCTAGAACTTGTTTCGTGATGCAATCCAAGATCGCTAGTGAGACTACATTCGTGTAGTTAGGATTTACTAAATGATAAGAGGCATTAGGATAACCTTTGTTTTAAACCTTTAATTTAATTACGTCATCCACATCCATTGAGTAATTTTTGCCCACACCTTTGCGACGTACTCATCTTTAGTACACGATACCCATAGTTAACCACTCAGATCATATCCTTTTCGCGGTTCTCGTGATGTTCCGGTTTTCGGAATATCAATTAAGAGCATTGTTTACAATCCACTCCCAAATGTTACACCCAAATTGCCTTAGCCACCTTGTATACACCAATCTTTAGTGCATTATTGTAATCATTGTTTAAACCCTTAGTTCAATTATCTAGTTACTTACATGGTTTCTAAGTCAAGTCATATCCTTTGTATACAGTTTTGGGACGATTGGGACTCATGGGTTAAAGTAATATTTTATGGAGTAACTGGAAGGAACGATAAATTCAAATTCCTTTTGTCTACGTAATTAAGTACTCCAAGTGTTTTGATCTTTTAAAATCGGGTCAATTAGTGTTTATGAAATAAAAACTCAAGTGTATGGATGCCCTATAAATCCTTTATTTTGATGTTATCGTGAGGATGGTAGAGTAAAAAGGGTATGAAAAAAAAATCGAAAAAAGAGAAGTGTTCAAAAAAATCGAAAAAAAGTGTTAAAAAAAATGCTACCATCCTACATCTATCTTTATGTTTATATTTTTTATTTTATGTCTTTTGATTTTGTTTCAGGTCATTATTTACTCTTAGCGAGTCGAGTCTTGGCTTAGCAATGCCACGTTTTACATGCTTGCAACATAAGATTTTTAACTTGCCACCACTAAATATCCCATTATCCAACAAAACCCTTTATTTCCCTACCCAAAGCCTAACATTACAGCCCTTTGTAAAGACCTCTTAGATAGTTATTCGTAGGTGCTTACGCCAAAGCGGTGGAGGTTTGATCTATTCTCAAGCCTATGGTAATCTATGTAGTATGCCAGGTAGTGAGTGTTTATCTTCCATTTCCTTACATGTTATATTTCATATAAACCCGAAAGATGAGAGAATCCAAACACCAATTGTGAGGTGCTAGTGTATAATTTACGTGCTTGTTATGACTATTGTGGCGCTTGTACTTCTTGTAAACTATTTTAAACCAATACTAAATGACCCCTAACTTATAAATTGATTGACCACAAGCACATTTGCTTGAGGACAAGCAAATTCCAAGTGTAGGGATATTTGATAAGGATTTAAAACATACATTTTTAGGGGGTCATTTAAGCCCTAAATTGATACATTTTATATCCATTACTACTTAAAATCGTTCCTTTCTTCATTTTAGGTCTTTTGAAAGCAAAATGCTGGAATCAAGCACTTTTGGACGAAAAGGAGCGAAAACATGAAGAAAACGATAAAGTCAAGAAACAAGGCTAATTTCTGCACTTGACGGCGTCCCAACCCAAAGGACGACGCCGTCGGTAAGAAGGTTTTCTAATAAAATTTCAAGCGACGGCTCAGACTTGATTTCGATTCTACAACAAGACGGCGTCATGCCTTATTTCTGGAGGGCGTCTCCCTTTATTTTACACTAGACGACCAAGACCCATTCCAAGACGACATCCCTATCGAAGCCAGAAGGCGTCATACTTCCTCACATGACGCCTTCCCAATGATGATTTGGCCCAAACGAAACCCTAATGACCGTGACCAGACGGCGTCACCATCAAAAGGCGACGCCTTCGCATTTGTAAATCTATATATAGACTTCGATTTTTCTGCATTTAAAGTGTAATATTTTGGAGAGCAAACCCTAGTTCATTCATAATCCGACTTGGGCAGTATTTTAGGGTTCCCAACCCTTCTTTACACTCAACTATAAGTTTGTTAATCCGTTATATCACCATGTTTATCCTATGTTCAATTGTTTGTGTGTATGCATGCTTATCTATCATGAATAGCTAAATTACTATTTTGTTTGCTTAGATCTATGAAACCTAGTTGTTGATTATTGTTTGGTTGTCTCTTGTTTTAATTGGTAGACGCTAGAGTAAGGAAAACTAGCTTCTTCTTTAATTGTGATGAGCTTGAACGTCCTAAATAGCACAAAGCTTGAGAGTGCACTTGAACCATCGTTGTGTTTATTACATGACATGTAGGATAATAGAGTATTCGGGGGAGATACTACGGTACTTGGCAATCCCGGGTAGTCTAGAGGAGAGTTACAATTCATAGAACTAGGGTATTAGGCACCCCCATGACCAACACGGAATACAACGCACCAATTAGAATGAGGATGTGACAATTCAACCGACCAATAAGAGATAACTAGGGAGTAAGAACATCTAAGTAAACACGCTTTTAATTATCATAAGAACACACCAATCAACCTGTAGCTTATTTTTCTTTTCATTAGTTTTTTAGTTTAAATTATTAGTACTTAAAATTGGTATAAGTACCCCCACTCCTATACCCCGAGATTTTACGTGTTTTTCTAAAAAATAGAAAAAGCTAAAAAGAATCACCCTCAACCTCACATTCTCGTCATACATCTCTACTAGCATCTCTATTCCCCTAGAGAATGATCAACCCCCTGGGCTTACCCATACTACACTGAAACGATTAGGTACACTGAGTAGTGGGTTGTAAAGCTTTCCCGTAGGAAAGGAAGTCTTTTGACCTCGAACCCACGTATCAATTGGCATGCATCGCATTTCCTCACATATTTTGTAGCGTCTTTAAAAATGCTTGGCCAATAGAACCTTGCTTCAAACACTTTTCTTGAAGTCATGTCAGCTCCATAATGTCCTCCAGTTGGTTTTGTATGACAATTTTCCAAAATTTGTTGTTGTTCTTTCCCGAACACACATCTTCTAATGATCCCATGGGCACATGACCTGAACAAGAATGGATCATCCCAAAAATAATATTTTAAATCTGAAAAGAATTTCTTCCTCTGATCGTGCGTCTTATTACTAGGAAGGAATCTTGTGGCTAAGTAATTTGCGTAGTCAGCGTACCACGGATCCGGATCCGAATCCTTAATTCGGACCGAAATTAGGTGTTCATCAGGAAATGAATCACGTATAGCTTCCTCGTTAAGTTTATCTAATTCAGGATTTCAAGTCTAGATAAATGGTCTGCCGCCAAATTTTCAGCACCTTTTTTATCTTTGATTTCGATCTTGAATTCTTGTAGCAATAGCACCTATCTTATTAATCTAGGTTTAGCATCCTATTTAATAAACAAATACTTCAAAGCTGAATGGTTAGTGTTCTTGTTCCCTAGAAAACTCCTAATTCCTTTAAGATTAGTATCCTAGAAATTACGTCAACCTTAGCTCTATCAACTTCAATACCAGATCGGGAAATTTTATGTCCTAAAACATTCCCCTCCTTACAATGAAATGGCATTTTTCCCAATTAAGGACAAGATTATAACAATAACAATAAAGAAAGTATACATGTAAATCGATATGAAAGCGAGAAAACTACATCATAGCAATGACAATTTCATAACTAGACTAACACCAAAGGTGTTTAGTCTCTCATACTAAAGCATTCAGAAAATTCAATGTTTGACATCATAAATGAAGAGATGAATTAAATACACAAATGTAATATGAAATACTAAAATTTGTGTGATGATAAGCATGAATTCTCCCTTGAAAATGACTTGTATGCTGCTGGAAATCGTCCTCCTTGAAGCCCTTAATCGTCTATGTTGTTGTTTGTTTTGAGGATATGTGAAAATGCGAAATTAAGGCTTGTATTTATATTCTCGACTAAGTTACGGCGTAACCTCTAGTTAGTTATGCCATAACCTTTGGATCTAGGACGATCTTATCTTCATTGATGGGAATACGGCGTAACCTAAAGGTAAGTTATGAACGTATAACTTTCGTTAACCATTTTACGTAGCAACCATGAAAGTGGTTACGTCGTAACATCTTTTGCCCACAAAATTCTTCTAAGTCTTGAAAAGATATAAGGCGTAACTTGTGTAGGAGTTACACCGTAAACTTGGTCAGCGTTGACTTTGATTTTCTAGTGTTAATCCATGTTACGGCGTAAGTAGAGTATGGATTTACGCCGTAACTCTTGTCTGGTCAGCATACTCTTATGTATTTGTAGTAAAAACCTTCCAATTCCGTGTCTCTTCGTTCCTATGCTCATTATTAACCTGAAAACAAAATACAAACGAATAAGAGTATATATTCAAGTAAAATGATACAAATGATGAGCATATTAGGGGGAAATTGACATTAAAATATCGGAAAATTTGATGTTATCGAGTTACCGTAATGATGTTCTATAGAAAACCTTTTTCAGAAAATGATTTCAAAACATTTTCCAAACTTTGTAAATTTAGTCATGAACTTTGTGGGTATATTTACTGGAAACCCTCATGAGACTTCACTCGTCCATTCTGGCCACCGAGGGGTTTAAAAGGCTTGTTGCATACACTAAATGCAACTGTGATTTCTACGAAAGTGAGTTAGGTTTTTCATTTATTTGTTTTGTTTACTTCATGTTTTTCTAGTATAATACATGTGGTTGTGTAAGTGAATTCAGGGAATTGGATTTTGCTCATGGATCTCAAGGCACACGTTCTCAATACGTATATCTTCGATCATACAAAGCAAAATTCAGGGGAGTCTTTCATTCTAATTCCACTTGTCTCTCTTTATTTACCATTTTACGTACAATATGGACATTGTGCAATTCAAATGGGGGACGGGAGTAGAATTATCACTTGACCTTTATTTGCCTTCATTTTTCTAGTTTGTTTTGAAAAATTATGCTATTTTTAAAACTCTTAACATGTTTTTCCTAACCAAAACTAGATTAGATCTTTGTTGAGCACAACTATCCTTTATTCCACTGGTGAGGATTTAGCCTTATATTCGTTTTCTCATATAACACAATCCACCAAATATTGTTAGTGCCGGTAGTATTGTAGACTTTAGAACTTGGCCCTTATATCATTACAAGACCATATACGAGTATTGCATTGAGTTTTCTATGTGCAATGGGGATAGATAGTTCAAGAAGGCAATGTTTTAAGATTTTTACCAAATCAGCCCAGATGTGTTAAATTGTTTGTGTTTATCGACTTGTCACCTAGACTAGTCCACCTCTCGTTAAAAACCCATTTGTTGCACTCATTTTTAGTGCAAGATACCTTTAGATAAACCCTTCTAAGCATTCTTTTGTTTTTTAACCCAAATATGTATTGTTTCGTTACACCATTTCGCCTTAGCCTATCGTGTATTGTTTTATCCATAATTGGGGAATTGCTAGTTGCTTAAGTTCATGGTTCAAGTAGTGGGATTCAGGAATTACACTTTTGTGGAAAAATTATCATTTTTTATCATTGAATACCCCTTATACTCATTATATTTTGATGTTCTCCATCTCAAGTGGGGGGATGTTATTATTATTGTAAGCACTTCATGCTAATAAAATGTAGAAGTTATTGAAGAATGGACTGGTGTATATCTCTTTCACATTATTGATTATGAAAAGCAAGTTTACATTATCGACATTAGTCCAAGGTTTGTGATTATGACCTCATATGTTGGTCGAGGATGACTCGGATTTGGTACGTTTATAAACCAACTGGTACGCTTGAAGAATGTGTTAGTGTTCATTTCTTATCCACATCATAAACACTTGTTCATTATTGTTGATGATCCGATTTTCGTGTCTTAATACTTGAGCTTTTGGATGGATGGTGGGTAGTGATGATTTGACTATGGATTTAGACTATTTATTCATTTTTCAGTAGACTATTTATTCATTTTTCAGTTTTACACCATTTATATGTGCATCCCATGTCTAATTCCTACCCTTGGTTGTTTTTAATGTTCATTCTAACCTTTTTCTTACCTGAGTGAGAGAATTGAGTAATCATGGTTGTCTTGCTCATGGATTTGAGCATGCATCCATGGTTTTGTAGCTTTTACTGTGGTTTTGCTGTTGGTAACAATGACTTAGCAAATAACTCAACCCCGAGCCTTATATTTGTTCACCCAATGTTTCCTTTAAGGATTATCTTGACCTTAGCTCTAGTGGTGGAGTTTATATTCGCCAAGCCTATGATAGAATACATGTTATGATTGTGCAAATGAGTGATCACCCCAAAAATGAAACACATAGACTAGTAAGAGTGTGAGTGTCTTTATTCCCCTTTTCGTGATGTGTTCGGCTTTGATGTTTCTAGCATAGTTAGTTTTTAAATTCATAAATTCCAAGTTAACTTGGGGTTATCTTTTTAAAAATTATTCAAAAGGTCTACTTGAGGGCAAATAGAGTTCAGTGGGGGGATATTTGATAACATCAAATAGTCTGGATATTTTAGTATCAATTTCCCTTAGTAAATGCTCATATTACAAGGACTAAAGGTTTTACGATGAGAACAATGGAGGACTAAAGCTGGGAAAGTCATATGAAGTTTAAATTATCATAAGGACTTGGTATAAAAATGACAAGAACGAGCAGGACAAAAGATTTTAATTCAAATGAAGTTTATTTACCACAAGGACTAAAAGTAATTATGTCAAAGACGATGAAGGGCGAAAACCGTACAAATCATATTAAGTTTTACACATATAAAAGTGCAAGGACTGAAGATAATTAAATCAAAAACGATGAGGGGGCAAATCCGTACATGCCGATGATGTTTCAATTCTCCAATCTTATTGTTTTCAGAAAAATTAGTTACGCCATAATTTATGCGTTTGGGTTACACTATAAATATGTCCAATTTTCTTAACGTAGCGGTTATGCTGTAACTCGACATTTACGGTTACGCAGTAACTGAGTCGAGCTGATGCAGAATTTCTGACCAGGTTTTAATATTTATAAAGTCTCGTCTACCTAAGGTCTACCTAATGGACTAACGGGCAGTGTACCCGGTCGTGTGTAGTGTAGTAATCGGTAAAGCCGAGGTCGTCCCAAGAGCTATGAGTGCGGATCTAATTTAAATTCTACTGTCAATGGTTTTAAAAGGGGTTCTTATAATTTGATTAATTAACTAAAGAAATGAAATAAAATTGAAAGCGAATAAAAGTGGGAGATGAATCAGTAGAGAGAAATGTGCTAGCCAAGTTACTAATCTTGATATGCTATGATTACGTTTTTTGATAAGTGTTTTCTATCGCTCCACATGGGGGTAAAAGTCACTAGACTCGGTTGGTCAATTCGTCTAGTCCTATCTTCCATAACGTCCTATTCCGTAACCTAATGATTACAAGAGTTCGTGGGTTTACAAAATGGAAGAGTCATTAAGTGCCGCTACAATCTAAGACTTATTCAACGGAACCCAACCTATGGTCAATTCTTACCACTACTCGCAACCTGATACAATAGGGTCCTATGGTCAATTCTCCTAGCTTCTTAGATACTACCCAAACTTCCAAGCTACCAAAATGAGGGTGTCCCAAAATAAGCAAAGAAAGTATACATATAAAGCGATAAGGAAACAAGAAAACTACATCATAACAATAATAATTTCATAACTAGGCTAACACACAAGGTGTTTAGCCAATCAAATTGTAAATTACAGAATAAATGATGATTAAAACAATGATCGAATTAAACATAATATTTGATACAATTTACTTGATGTTAAACTAATGATGATGATGATTGCAAACGAATTCTCCCTTGAGAGATGGCTTGGAAGTGCTGGAAATTGCTCTGTGAATGTGCCCTAATCGTCCCTTGGAAAGGGGTGAAGGGAAATAATGAAAAGTATAGAATTAGGGTTGTATTTATAGGCCACGACAAAGTTACAGCGTAACCGTAATTCAGGTTACGCCGTAAAACTCTCGTAAAATAAGTTACGAAGTAACTTAATACCAGAAAGAGATATTATTGGTTCTTAGAAACATCGTCGACATGTACGGATTTACCCCTTGGAGTAGCGCCTAGTTTTCACTTCAAGTCCTTGTGCATTATAAGTGTAAAACTATATAGGATTCGTACGGTTTCAGCCCCTCATCGTTCTTAACATAATTATATGCAGTCCTTGTGGCATAATAAACTTCATATGAATTTCCATCTTTAGTCCCTGATCGTTCTTGTTATTTTCTAACAAGTCCTTGTGATAAATTAACTTTCATATGATTTGCCCAGCTTTAGTCCTCCATCGTACTTGTTATTTTTACTTTCAGCATATATTTTTCCACCGCTTGTAATCATATTACGGCATAACTAAATCACCATACGCCGTAACCTTCACACTTGGTCAGCACGTTATAAATTACGGCATAACCTTAAGGATAGGTTACGCCCGTAAAACTCTCGTTAACTTTTACTTCGATTTTACGCTGTAACTTCCATAACTTGGTTACGGCGTCACCTTCATGATACTTAGAAAAATTCCTTGGCCTTTAATAATGTCTTACGATGTAAGTCAATCGTGCTACTTACGCCATAAGTAACTTCTGAATACATTTTTGTCCTTTTTGGCCTTTTCTCGTATCTTTTCCGCTCCAACGCCTCAATTAACTTGAAATATAAATATGAACGAATTAAGTACCCATATTAATATAAATGAGGCAATAAACATGGGAATTTGATATATAAAATATCAGGCTAATTTGATGTTATCACGAGCCTATAAATACAAGCTGTAATTCAGCTGATTTCGATATCCTTTTCCACCCTTCTCCAAGGGACGATTGGGAGACCATTCCAAGTCGTTTTTCAGCAGTTCAAAGCCACTTTCCAAGGGAGAATTCACTTACTATCATCATCATTATTAGTAACTTGTATCAAACAACATGTTTAATTGTTATATTTATTCTTGTTTGTGTACTTTACAGCATGAGAGGCTAAACACTTTATGTGTTAGCCTAGTTATGAAACTATTAATGTTTTGATTCTTGTTCCTTTGTCTATTTATCGTTTATGTGGATATTTTCTGAGCCTATCGTTTGATCCTCGCTTTTTTGTAGTATTGAGGCTAGAGTAGAGTCGATTGGATAGCTTAGATGACCATTTGAACACTAGTGTAATAGGCTGCTAGGAGTGTGACGATCACCCAAGTGTAGGGATTGATCAATTACCGCCTACACTAGATTAGGTACTTAAGAAGCGCGGGTAAACCTTGTCTGGATGAAGGAGGGATTGAATGCCGATACCGCCGGCATTAGATAGGTTTTTTAAGATAGTTGGGGGTTTAATGATTATGAACTAAGATACCCAACTTCCGTGACCACGAGGTTGAGATAAAAGGAATTATAGGTTACGTACGACAACCAATCGTGCCTAATGATATTAAAACCACCACGTAAAATGAGATGTAGACGTTGCACTTAGGAACGAGATCATTGCGTTAATAATGTAGTAACTAGGTTAGCACATCTTTCTCCCTTGATTAATCCAACTCGTTTCCCTTTCCGATTATTTATTTCTTGCAATTAGTTAATTAAACAAACAACTCTCAAATTGTGATAATTAAAACTCAAGTTAGAAACCGCCCATTAGCTCTTGGGACGACCTCGGTTTTACCGAATACTACACTATACACGACCGGGTTCTCTGCCCGTTATTCATGTTGACCCGAGTGGTAGTAATACCATGTCACGTATTCATGTTGACCCGAGTGGTCGTAATACCATGTCATGTAATCATGTTGACCCGCGTGGTCGTAATATCATGTCAAGTAATCATGTTGACCCGCGTGGTCATAATACCATGCCACGTATTTTTTTTGGGTAACCATAGATTCCGATCTTTTGGCCGATTAATCCACAGGGTTTGAACCTATCGCCGCAAAGACTCAAACCATTTCACTTATTCATATTGACCCGAGTGGTTATAATATTATGTCAAGTATTCATGTTGACCTGAGTGGTCATAATATCATGGTCAAGTATTCAGTTGATCTGAGTGGTCATGATTTCGTGTTTCATGTTGGTCGTGAGGTCATATCTCATGTTATATGTTTTATGCTCTCATGACATGTATGAAATAAGAACTCGGATTGCATCCGTGCAAGAAGGTTTTACATCTTATTTGAAGGTCGTGCTATATACGCCACAGAACTTGCCTTCGCACTCGGTCAATAACGTGTCATATGTGCTCGGTCAGGAAAAAGTTATCAATTTGGCAAACTCCGGAAAAGGTTGGCTTTCAAATGTGAATAAGCCCAAACTGTCAAAATAAGTTAACCTAAACACCATCTTAAGTAATGGGCTATAAATAAGATGAGATAACTCATGAACTATTAGAGATCAACTCAGAAAGTACTCAAAATAGATTCGATTCAACGAGTCGAGCTCGAGCCACTTGAGTATTCTTTTGAATCGAGCTTGAGCTCCAATATACTCGGCTCATGAGCCTTATCAAGCTTAAGTTACATCATACTTTTACCCTTTTATATACATGTAGTTACTTGATTATCATTACTTTATAAGGTAATATGCATACGAATAGAATCAAGTCGAGCTTAATATTACAATTAGTTACCCAACTCGAGCTTGATATGTCTAATCGATCGAGTTCGGGTCAAGTTCCGAGCTTGAGTTTTAGATGACGAGTCGAGCTTGAGCTTAGAATTCAAAGCTCCATCGAGCTCGAGTTTTAGTAGTAGAGTTGAGATCGAGTTGGAAATAGGCTCGACACGACATGTTTACACCCCTCAAATAACACAAGTAAATCAAATAGAAACATTTATTATATCAAAAAAGAACAAGTGCAACCTGACCCTAACGTCATCGGTCAACTTGAAGATTTGTTGTTAGAAAAACTTGATCTTTACATTATATGGAATAATGTTGTGGTAGGATCAAATTAGAAGAAAAAATAAAATGAAAATGGTGAGAAGAAACCACAAGCATACATTTGAGATGCACATACAAAAATAGATACATCCATTACTTTAATGTTTGATGCAATGGAGATCTGCTCGTTTGATTCATATCCAGTACTGAACCTGTCTATCTTGTCTCCAGTAGTTCATAACTACAATACATGTAAATATCTAATGTAGCAACTGAAACTATCTTACTGCTAATGACATACTGACATCAATATTTAATGATACAAGATTACAAGCATATAGAGAAGCTACCAACAAACACTAGGGGCCCTATGCACAACAACTAACAACCTTTTAATTAAACAACACTAAACTCCACCTAAACACAAGAAAAACAAGACTTCATAACCATGAAGATGCACATCCACTCACTTCTGTTTTTGTGTAATTGGATTTGACCATGCTATTTTTCATCGGAAAAGATGTGATACTATTACGGCAATAACAGCAGGCACTACAGGATGAAGATGAACCTGAAGATATTATATCTTTATGAAAAGAGATATAACACCCACCAGCCACCCCTAATAAACTAACAAACTAAAGTAAAACAGTGGATCAGGACTGAAGTCGCCCAAAGACAAAAGCAAACAGCGGGAATTGGACCCACTCAGATCTACCAAGACAGCAGAACTAATAATAGTGTCTTAGTCTTGGTCTTAATATGTACCCTTTTTTGGTATTGATTAGCATATTAAACAGTTTCATATAACAGCAGAATTATAACAAAAATGTTTCAACCTCTGGTTCGAAAGATAAACCATACGTAGAACCCTTTTGGAATGCCAATATGCACAATTCTCATTTGAACAACCAAGAACATCACACAATACAAAAATGTTATTACTATCCTGCCATGAAATTTCTAAGTCTCACCAGTCATTTGTCTATTTTTTGAATGTCTACTTTACCCTTCCAACAAAGACAACACAAGAATCTTGTTGGCCCTTATCAACATCTTTAACTTTTTATTAAGGAGAGATAACACTGACCACTAATGAAACAAAACAGTGGATCACAACTGAAATTGCCCAAAGACAAAAGCAAACAGCCGGAATTTGTTTCACTCAGATCTACCAAAGCAGCAGGATTAACCATAGTGCCTTAGTCTTACTATGCATCTCTTTCAGTTTTAATGCAACAGTTCAACGTACTATAACAATAATAATAACACGTGACTGTGCCAGCCTATATGATTCAAAAAATGAGAGTTAAACTAACGCCATATGTCAAACCTTATGTGATGCGAGTACGCGTAAGAACTCCCACTTGAACTACCAATAACATCGACCTATTAATAACCTATTAGTTGGTTATTCCTACTCTTCCATGAAAACCAAAAAGTCTCACCAACCCTTTTTCTATGTATCTAATGTCTAACATACACATCAACATAACAACACAAGTATCTTGTCGTCTTGCTGACCCTAATTAACAATATCTTAATCTATCTAGCTAATTATAAATTATAATTATGGAGTAATATATAATTCTAACTTGACAGCTTTCTGACAATGGGAAGCTGCAATATCTTTATCTATCTAGCTAATTATAAATTATAAAGAAGAATGAAGAGGGTATCTCATGGAATCAATCAATGGGACTATGGGAGAAGAATAAACAGATTGAAAGTTCATAGGGAGAAGGCAATGAATGGTCTTATTATTAGTATGCTATAAGCACAATTGCTATTAGGCTGCATCATTAAAGCAACTCCTTTACATAAAACAGTACAGCAAGAATCATTAACTGAATTGACTTTGTTTTTTCTTGATTATACATGAAGACTTTCGCTGTGACAAGAACTCCAATAACCGTCATTTATAACAACTACTATTAAACATAAAGAGGCTGCATAGTTCAAGTCTTCAAGAAAATAATGACTCTAAGAGAACCATATTCTAAGATGAATTTAGGTATCTTCACTCTAAGAATGCAACCACAAAGTAATTGGAATCTGAGTCCACGCAGAAAAAAAGTGCTAATTCTCCTCGGTTACTTCAAGATTGTAAATAACTACAGTAATATATATTACTTAAAAAAATTGCTATGAATTTGAATCGAACAAGCAGAGTCTACACTTCTGCATATATAGAACAAAATCAAGACACTAAAAATTGCACTTTCATCATCAAATTGCCGCAAAGATGACAACATTAATGATTTTCAGATAAGACATGATAACGTTGATAGAACTTTCATTAGAGGTTTTGAAAACTGCTATGATATTTTCACAAGTTTGGAGTAACATACAACTTGTCTTATCTTCTTTAGTATCACCCCATCCCCAATACTTAACGACAGAACAGAGCAAAGAACTTCTGTACAGAATCTCTACACAACACTAAACACTCAAAAACAAAGCTAAAAACAAACGATAAATGTAAAACTAAATACATTACCAGGAAACTCCGCTTTTTAAACCGCAAGATCAAAACTCTAACATCCAATCAGATTGACAAGCATCAAGTGGTCAACCAGCAAAGAATGTTACTATTGTTTGTGCTTTGATCCAGTTAGATAGACTTGAGATTGTACTATAGTTCTTCCAATTTTGAACCCGGGTACGACTGTAAATCCCACCTTTGATACACCCTTATCATAATATGCATCTTTTCTTGTTACATCTTCCATATAAATCATTGAAAAATCAACCCCTTTTTCCACTTGAAAGATCTCGACCGGTGGACTAAACGAACGAGCCAATTTATGAAGTAGCCACATTGAGCTAGACATATTAACAAACTCCTCATAAAAACCGCTCAAAGACTTCCACGAATCCATAACCTCCTTATTTCTATCCAAATTCTTGAATATTGACGATTCCATAGTCGGATGCACAAGCTGTTCATACTTTCTCTCACAAAACTTCGAAAACGGAAAACCAGGATTCTTATTCAAAGTCTCCAACGGATTAACGGACACATGCTCAAATAACTCCATCATATTATCATCACACCCCTCATTCCCATCCACACCAAAATTCTCCGTATCAAAACCTTGAAACATACCCAAACAAACATACGACAAAAACGCATACCTATTATGCCCCTTTTTCGCATAAACAACATTCGGATGAACATAACTAGCCGCTAATCCCAAATCAAACCCCGCCTTCTTCATCAACTGAATCAAAACCTTGGTAAACCGATGCAAACACCTACACGCATCTCTCAACATAGAATCAAACACCCTAACAGTCGGCAAAAAACCATTCGGCGGTTTCAATATCTTCGACAACTTAACCGACAACTTCCTATTAACCTCCTCAATCTCGCCCAACTCTTTCCTCAACATAGCAACCTTATCATCTTTACCATCAATATCAGATTGCAACCTATTAAACATAGTCTCTAAAGCTCTTAACTTGTTTTGATTCTCATTAACTTGAGCTTCCAAACAAGACCCACTTGTAAAATCAGTACTAAAATCAGGGTTCTTTCTTGAATCAATATATAACTCCCTAAAATCATACATTTTTTGCAGCTGACTAACTAAAGCTTTATCATTAACCATGATCATTTCTTGATCAAATGGCACATGGGCAGTTTGTAATTGCAAATAAGAAGCTTCAAAAGACGAAACAACAGCAAAAACAGAAGAAAGAACATACTTACCAAAATGGGTATTGAAAGGTTGGATAATGGTTTGACTTTTGGTTTGACTTTGACTTTTTGGAGTCAAATTCTTGGAATTTAAATCAGGTTTAATGATGATAACTTTTTGATCAGTGATGAAATCTTCGGCTGAGTCAAGGAGTGTGAAGCCGTCTTCTGAGTCAGATACGGCGGCGGAGATGGCGGCTGATGATTGTTCATCTTCTTCTTCGTTAAAGAATTCAATGGTTTTTGCTTTGAATGCAATTGCAAATTTTGAAAACATGTCTGAGATTTGGGGTGGTTTTGAATTGGCTGATGATCCTAGTTCCATGTTTGGTTTTTGTTTTTTACTGTATAAAAAAGTGATTATGTCATGGTTTTAAAAGATTGAGGTGGTGGTGGTGATTCGTGAAGAGAGAGGTTTTGTGCCTTGAATGACTTTGAAGGAAGGTATGAGTGTAGAGAGAGGTAGAGACTACTGAGACCAACTCATATTTTTGTGTTATAAAATTTGTTAGGCAAGTTGTGCATTTCATTTCCATTTTAAGATATTTTATAAAATCTAATGTCTTTGCTATATAAGAG
>OU343223.1:78793902-78860604 GCA_910596185.1 Chrysanthemum makinoi
TACATATACATACAACACACACAAATCCATTAGTAAATATTCAGAATCAATTTATTTATTATAACAATAAGCGAAAAATGAAATACCTGTCCGGTGCGACCTAAAGTGATGGTGACTCGAGACCTTGAAGAAGAAGAAGTCTCTGCCATAACACTAACCAAATACAAACCCTAGCTAACTATGTATGTTGTGAAATTGAAAACTGAAACCCTAACTAACTAATTAATTAATTAATTAATTAAAACGCAGTTTAACATTGTCGACTAGCCCGTAGTTTGGGAGATCACATCCGGGAGGGACTGGAATCAAAAGGAAGGGCAGGGCGTCTGTGAGTGTTTTTTTTTTAATTTTCAGCCACCCCCAATAATTAACTAAAATGAAATGAAAAAAGGGCTTTTTCTTTGTTTGTTTGCTTAAAAAAATGATTTACGTAATTTGATCAAAGGTTATATATAGTGCGAGCTATGACGCGATTGCATGATCAAGTTTTATGTTTTCTTTGGTTAAGGTGAAGCTTTTATTTATAAAGCGTCCATAAGATGGCATAAAATATTATTTATATATTTATATTATATTTCATATATATCGAGTTCTGAAAAAGACGTGACATAAGATGTGGCGTGGAAATATAAGTCTCACGTTTTTGCGGGGTCTTGGCATTTGTGTGACTTTTAGAATCATGAATTTGATTGATTTTAAAGTAGATTGTTTTTTTATTTTTAGTTGAATTTAAATGTTTACTTTCTATTTTTATTTATAGACTCAGTAAACTTTTTATTAATAAAATATTATTTTTACCTAATAAAATATCTTTAATTGGTTGAAATCAAACAATAACATTTATTATGAATCACCACCAACAGAAACGCTTAGACAAAAAAAATATCATCTTACATTTATTTAGCCTAATGTTTCTTAAACTTTACCATTTTATCCAACATTTCTAAAGTATAGTAATAATCTGCTACTATCTTTTATTTTATTTTTTGCTTAAACTTCACTAACGAAAAATATACAAACACGAAAATGATGCGTGTCATTTATCGAAAGTTAAGTAAGTCAAAGAAAAATAAATATTTGTCATGTTTATACCAAACTACTTTAACAAAAATTTATCATTAACTTCACTGAAACTATAGGTTATTTCTTTAAAAGAAGAGGAAATGTTATTTACGCGTTAAGATTATAATATTTCTATTGAAGCAATGAAATCTTGAAGTTTTACCTTTTCGGTGTCGAGAACGTTTAGTTCGATTATATATAGTACTTGGGATTATTTAGCGATTAAAACTATTTTTCTTTGTTGGTCCATTTGGCGATATTGTGGCACAACTGAATGATTTGCATAAGATAATGTCTTTGAAACAAATTACATTAGTTGATTTTTCTAACTTTACAACAAACAAACTTCTTTGCAATGAGTTTGATTGTCAAACAACTTCGCTCTTTCATCTATAGAAGTCGTACCTCCAGGGATCGGTTGCACTTGTAACTAATATTCGTTCATGGTCGAAGAATTAGTATACTCCTTATCGCCCCATAATTGGAATGAACATGATGGATCTGGACACACTCCTTGTGTCAATGATATTTTGTATGATATTATTAAACACGCGAAATTTACTTAGTAATACTTAGAAGATGGATTATATGATGTATTGTATAAAACACAAATTAAACACAAAACTTAAGCTCCAATATTATTGATGAATAATATGAGTGATCTTAGATTATCACTAGGGTTACACCTTGAAGCCTTTGTGAGTATCGTAGATAAATTAACAAGTACCTAAGACAATGACCTAGGACCTCCTTTTATACAACAAGGAGTCCTTTACAAGATAAGTATAAAGCTAACATAATAGAATATACACAAGATCTATTCTATTCTTATCTAGACGCGTTTAACACTTAAAACTTCGATAGCGGTGGTAATAATGAGTGGCGGTGGGAATCGTTTCCCCTTTGCTAGTGTTAATCAGCGATGTAAACCACACTATCCGTGGTAACGAATTATTCCCAACAATCCTCCACTAAACTTATGATTTCTCTGCAAATCAATAAGTTTCTTCAATATGCATTATTTTCAAGAATTTGGGGAATTTAATTAAACACTTCACTTCTTCCATAACTTAATAGCTCTTGAACATTGATCTTGAAGTCTTTGTAACAATGCTCTGAACTTTTCATTGTCTTCATTAACTCTTATTGGTAAGGTTAACATCACTTGTAAGAGCTCCGGCTCTAAGTGGATATTCTTTCTCGACAAGCATGAAAAAGTCTTCTCCATTTGTAGAGACATGATGAACTTCACATGAATCATAGTAAAACCATTTAGTACCAAAACTTGTGAATAAGGTTTTCGAGAAGTCATCATCAACATTTGGTTCATAGAGCCTTCTAAGATTCACCCATAACTACATCTCCTTAGTATCTTTGAGATCTTGAGTGTTAAACCTTTCTTGAATTAACCTCCATAGTGTATCAGGTCATCTCGTCAAAAGCTTTTATAAGATCTTCAAATTGAATAAATGATGAAGTTGCACCACCTAGCCTTGTGATCTTCCATGTTGGAGCATAATTGCTAGCAATGTAAACTTCCCAATCAATAATAGGATGTCGAACTTGCAGTGGTTCTGGATAAAAATCTCTTTCTTCAATTACAATCATTCGGTCAATTGATCTTGATGAATTTCTCGATTTTTCCTTGAACATTTCTTGATCTTCATCAACAGTCTTCTTGCTGTTTGAGAATCACTTACTTTGGCCTTTCTCTTCAATCTAGGAACTCTTTTTGCTTCTTCTTCAGAACCCATTGGAATAAAATCTTTATCTTGTTTTAGAGTTACGTAGTAAGCCTTTTCAACTTGATCAGACATTCCTTTGAATTGATGCATCTTCCAACCACCAACATGACAACAATAAGTCTTCATATATGAAAGAATTTGTCTCTTGGTAGGTTGTCTTGATTTCTTTTGACCCTTTTTGACTGTACTAATCACATCTTCAAGTGCTTGATTGTTCTTCATTTGAATGAAATCCTTCAACTGAGATGTTCTTTGTTCCTCGATTAAGGATGCATCGGCTACGGTCAATTGCCTTTTTTCTTGATTTCGGATTATTAGCAATCAAGAATTCAATATCATCTTGGTAGGAACATAACTAAACTCTAGATTCTTCTCTCTAGAGCTGTAGGTTGAGCAGTGGAAAGTGGATCAAAAAAATCTTCCATTCTATTCAATCTTTTAGCTTCCAAAAAGCTTGCAACTTCCATTTCTTTCAATCTTTTCTTCTCACCGACAACTTGTTCTTACGCTATCTTCTTAGCAAGTTCTCTCAAATCAATGCGAACTTGTCTTTCTTTGAAATCTTGCTTCGGTTTCTACATCTTCCATGCTTGCTTTACCCTTGTCTTTCTTCAATTCATCAACTTCTTCACTTGCGTGGCAAAATTTGGCTGCTGGTGGAAATAAATCGATGGTAAAATCGGTTGCGAGTTTGGAAAATGTCTTGATCTTCATTGCTCTCCATGAGTTTCATTTCCTCTCCTTTACTTGTATCTCTTCTTCTTCAAAAATCAATTAATCCTCCACAGTTTTTTTTCCTCCCGTTTGGAAGAATTTCCCAAATCATGATCAACTAATCACCATGTTGGGTGAGGATGAAGATGAAATCACCACTTCTTGATCCTCTTGTCTTTTCAACCCTTGTATCTCTTCCTTTAAAGTCTGAATCTCTTTCTTTAAATTTTGAATATCTTTGACATCTTTGCTTCTTGACTTGTGCCAAACTTCTGTAGAGATTCAACTTTGCTTTGCTAACTGGTACACAAAACCATCAATTCCAATTGGTTCCCCTTGCCCTCATCACTTCCAATTTGTGTTACACGTTGGGAGAGGTGAATCATGGGTCATAGGTTGATTCCTCCCTAGTTGGACCGGGTTGAAGTCTAGAACCACCAGCACTTCCTAGACCATAAGGTTCGAAACTTGTTTTGTTGTCATGAGAGGAGTTGTTTAGTCCTTCTCATAGGTTCTTGGCGGTGAGGTATAATCAATATTTGGAACATTAATTATGGGTGTGTTTTGTTCGGTTGAAATTTTAGCATTTTGTGGTAGGGAGATGTAAAATCATATTGCCATCTTTGTTCAAATTTTGAAAAACTTTAGGCTTTAGGCAACTGAGTTGATAAACATTAGTGTGAGGTTGCAGTTGAAACTCATTTAGCTTGCTTGCACAAACCTTGGATACATTAAAAAATTTGTTTTACTTTGTACCCTTTTCATACTTGTAAAATATAATTTGACCAGTTGAAAATCTTATCAGTAACTAGACAAACCAAAGGAGAAGCCATGGTTGAACTAAATTGCTCATAAGATGTTTTCTTGGGACTAAGACAATGCAGCAGTATGAATCAAAAATCTCCATTGGAGACAAAAACCACTCTTTTTGAAAGTAGCCTTTTTGTCAGTGGTATCATACCCCATGGATGCTAAAGTATCATGAATGTCAGGCATAGGTAATGTGATGAGATCATTGAGATCACCCAAGTGGAGTACTCCCCTCAGGATGCCTGGTAACATCAATAGTTACCCCATCCACAGTGGCTCTTAGAGCATCCACTGCTTCATGTGTATCTCCAATCTCAAGTGTTATGGACTTAGCAGTAGTCCAAAATCTGTTTTATTTGAGAGATATAGATTGTGGGTTTTAAAAGCAAAGCATACCTTATATGAGTGGTATTGAGTAAGTCCACAATCGATGAAAAAGCAGGGCATTTCTTCTCATTAGACTTTTGTAGATAGGCCACGAGATTGTGCTCATCTGCAAACTTCAAAGATGCCATAGAAACTTTTGATGAAAAACGATATTATGTCGTTAGAATGAAAGAGTAACTAGCCAATGAGAGAGAAAAGATATATAGGGTTAGGGTTTAGAATTATTAGTAAAATTATCTTTAGAAAGTATTAAAATATGGAAGAAGATAATTCCCTTAAAATTTTAACCCTATATATATGGCAACGATGGTTTTCTTGGCTAGTAAAAATTGATTCTTGACACAATCGGTTGTAACGGCTAGAACACTTGATGGTAAAATAACCTTGTCGGTGGAAGCTGTGAACTAGCGATGGTAATTTTAGCAAAAATTTCAAAAGCGTGGTAAATAAAATCATGATAACAGATTTCTCTTATCATAGTTTTAGCAAACTACACGACTATCAGCGGTTTGATATATCTTTACCATGAGTCGTTTGCTATGGACTAGCCAACTCTTAATCATAAAGAATATGGTGAGTTGATAACCATATAGTTTTTGGTAAACTATCAACCATAAACGGATTTGTCAAGTCTTTACCGATGTGGTTTGCTCTGGACTAGTTGAGTCTTATGTGTGTAAGACATGGTGAATCAATAACCATTTGTTGTGTATCTCCATATACACCTTTACATTCAACTCCCATCAAGACTTGGTTATGTATCACGTAGAGATAAGAATAGCCAACTTGATACATACCAAAGTTACCTTTAACCAAACCATTGTCCAAGTAAAATATCTTCCAAAGTCAAACCAATAATATCTATATTTACTCCTTAACCAACCAAAATAGGAAAAAGTAAATATACTCATTAAATAACCCTTTCAAGCTTTGGCTATATAAGAAGGCTTGGCTTTAGATAAACTTCATCAATTCACATTTAAACACAATATCCCCAAAACCATAATCATGAGCAATCCTTCCAACACCATCGACATCTCTTGGATTCGGAAGAAGAGTATGTCGAGCTGAGACATCCTCGAGACATGAGGATGGTGTGGATACTTCCCACCGGGGCTGGCACTTCTTCCAAAAGTATACCAAAGAAGCTAGCGTGTGCCTATAACTAAACACGCAAAATCTCTTAAGTTCTACTCGGCTCTTGAGATGATGGCGAGAAAATGATGAGACCTATTCCATGGCTAAAGATTTTCCAAAAGCTCAACCTTGGAAACAACTATCTCAATATGAATCGAGATATCCATCCCAATAAGGCTGCAATGCTACCAAAGCCTCCTCCTTGGGTTCTTGGCTTGCATGTCCAAAATGCAATCCACTTATGAGAACAAAAGGAAGAGGGCACCAAGAAACAAGCATGACTATGTGGGCAAATGCAAGAAGCCAATGGAGTAGCTGAAGTTAGATGTAGGATGTACTAGGTTGCAGTCTTTTGTTTTTTGATGATAATAAGTACTTTCACTTTGATTGTAATGAATCACGTTATATTAATGAAGTTCTTTTGTTTTCCTTTTTCCCTTTGTAATCTGTCCTTCAGTTTATGTAGTGATGCTTGTAATCTGTACTTCATGGATGTAACTGCTGCACTTAGAGTGCAGTTTTGTGTAATAATAATAATAATAATAATCCATGTTTTCCTTTATCTTTAGTGTTCCTGCATCATACATTTTGTTCCACTAACTTCATTATCAGAACTGACATACTGTCCATAATAATGCTCAAAATCTGAAAGATAGGACTTGTTTCCAGTCATGTGCCTTGAACACCCAATATCTATATATCCTTGATCTGATCTTTTTGTCCTTGGATGTTCCTGCACATAAGAGTAAAGAGTTAGTTTCTTTTGGGGACCCAAGCCATGATTGACTTGGATCTCCCTCGTGTATCAATATAGTTAAATCTATCAAAGGTCATTGATACACCATTGGGATTGGTTGTAGAGGTATTTCCTTTAGGTTTCCATTCCCAACGTCTTGAGGCCTTCGCGGCATTGCCCATGTCCCCATTTTCTTGGTCAAAACCCTTGCGGTGGTAACTTTTGAATGAAGCGATGGTAGCTATTTGGTTTCTTTAGGCACCTTTGTTGATTATAATTAACTTTTTAGCTTGAAAGGTTCCTTTCCTGTTTGTGCGATTTTGCAAAAGTTGTTTTGGAGTTTGCACTTTTAGCAAGTGACTTAGAGGCGGCAGTGTTAACGAGTTTTTGCGTGTGTGCTTAAAATTTTGAGCCACTTCTAAGTTGAAATGCTCTTGGGACCATTTTGCAATGTGAATTAGGGTGTACATTATTTTGAAACATGTTAGTCTCCACCCTTTTTCTCCCATGGACTTCCCTTCTCCCAACATGATAGTCACAATAAGCATGTAAATGATCAAAACTACCACGATATATAGCATGCCTTATTGTACAATACAAAATCACTGCCTAGTTTTTGAGATTTAACATGATTCCAACTCCTCACAGTTACCCCTAGGAGTTGTAGGAAACTTGTTCCTATACATCTCGGCATACCTTACAATTGGTCTAGGTTTATTAAGCGGTTTCCTAGGTTCCTCGTGCCAGTATTAACAACTTTTGGGATAGAAGCCTCTACATTCTTCTTAACATTCTCATCAACAATAGATGAGTCACTAGCACTCTCAAAAACATCATTATCAAGCTTACTCTCTTCCTCACTCTTCACTACTGTGTCTTTTAAAGGACCATATTCTCTTTCAAGATCCTTAAAATCCTTTATGCATGTATGAGCTAAATCTATACCTGGAGGTGATGGAACACCTCTTAGTGGTGGAGGCACCGTATTATAACCCATACCAGACTTAACTTTACTATGTATTTGAGCATTCCAAATTTTATCAATTGACTTAGGCTGATGATAACATGTGTCTAAAGTTAAATTGACATTTTCATTTTTCTTTTGGAGTTTTTCAAGCTCCTTTTGGTATGCTTCATTCTAGCAGGTTGTATGTTCTACCTTTCTCCTAAGAAGAATCATATCATCATTATATTTTGACTCATTTGTCCGATAGTGCTCTATTTTCTTTTCTATCTTGCCATAGCTCTCCTAAGATTAGACCGCAGTATAATAAGCGATATATAACTCTTGCCTTTCATTAGAGTATAAATCATTAAGCCTTTCAACTTCTTTAGCAACCCTACATGTTTTAGAACAACTATCAAAGTTTTGTACCTCGAGTCGAGAAAGCCATGAGAGTAAATTCGGTAGCAACAAAGACATCGAATGTTCTTCTTCTTGTTCATCACCATGAAACTCAATCATAGCTCACACCATCAATAGCCGGCATTGCCTTTGGTTCTTCCACAGTTGGTCCCTTCTTTTGCTTGTACCAAGTAGACATGTTGTCCTTGGTCTTTGGTCTTCTGCACTCTCTAGCAAAGTGTCCAAACTTGTGGCAGTTAAAGCACTCAACTTTCTTCTTATCAAAGCCTAGAGTTTCATCACCATTGATGTGAATAGGCTTGCCGGTCTTCTTGTAGAATTTCCTAGCCCTCATGCTAAGAAGAGCTATCTGCCATTTAATATCCATCTCCTCCAAGTCATCTTCATCAATTTGCTCTATGTCTTCATGAGTTAAGGCAGAGCCATCAACTTGTGTGGATATGAAAGCATAAAAGGTAGAATCTTCAATACTAGCAACCTTCTTCTTTGAACTGCGGTGGTAACATTTACATTACCGGTGGAAACTTTAAAACTAGCGTGGCAACTTCATCATCATTGTCATCTTGAGAATCATCATCCTTGAGGTTGACAACAATACCAAGCTACTAGAGCTTGTACCAAGTTTCCCAGCCTTCTTCAACCTTTGCTCAATGAGTTTGAAGTTGTTGTAAAGATCATTGAGCTTCATTGTTTCAATGTTTGACTTGTTTTCCCAAACAGTGACATTAGTTTGAAACTCTGAAGGCAAACTTCTTAGAAACTTCAAATTGAGGTCTTCCTTTTCTACCTCAATGCCAAACACTGTCAGTTGAGTAACAATCTTTTGTAGTTTGGTGAAGATTCTACCAAGTGAATCATTGCTTGAAGCAGAGAAGTTTTCATAATTTTGCTTCAACAAAGTCTTATGTGTCTTCTTAGTAGCATCATTACCACCAAATACTGAGCAAATCTCTTCAAACAGTTCTTTAGCAGTCTTGAACTTGCTGAATGCAATGATCTGGTCTCTAGGAAGAGTCATCGGCAACAAACTTCTAGCCTTAAGATCATTCTTCCTAAGTGCTTTTTCACATTAGATTGAGGTGAAAGCTGTCACAACATCTGTGTCACCAACCTTCTCATTACTAGTCACAGGCTTGAAAGAATCACCAAGTTGGATAATCTCCCATAGAGCATAATCACGAATGAGAAAGTATTGCTCAATCAGTATCCTCCACATCTCAGACTCATTAAGTTTGAGCTTAGGTAGCCAATTGGTGTAGAAGCATTGAATTTGGTTGTTTTCCATCTCCATTGAATTGAGTGAGTGAGTTAAGCTAATTCCTTGGATCTTCTAAAACAAAATATCAGAACCTTTTCTCTGATACCACTTGATGGATCTGGACACACTCCTTGTGGCAATGATATTTTGTATGATATTATTAAGCACGCGGAATTTACTTAGTAATACTTAGAAGATGGATTATATGATGTATTGTATAAAACACAAATTAAACACAAAACTTAAGCTCCAATATTATTGATGAATAATACGAGTGATCTTAGCTTATCACTAGGGTTACACCTTAAAGCCTTTGTGAGTATCGTAGGTAAATTAACAAGTACCTAAGACAATGACCTTGGACCTCCTTTTATACAACAAGGAGTCCTTTACAAGATAAGTATAAAGCTAACATAATAGAATATACACAAGATCTATTCTATACTTATCTAGGCGTGTTTAACAAACTTAAAACTCTGATAGCGATGGTAATAATGGCTGGCGGTGGGAATACGTTTACTTGCTAGTGTTAATCAAGCGATGTAAACCACAACTATCCGTGGTAACGGATTATTCCCAACAGAACAGTTCCCACTCCGAAGGGAGTTTGGAACTTAATGGCAGCGTGTATGGTGGAGACTACAATGCCCATCTTTTGCATAGTTTTTCTCCCTATTAGCAAATTGTAAGGAGAATCGGCCACGACTATATGGCGAAGGTGGCGTTCCGTCGCGGGATAAGGGCCGCCGTAGCGATAGTGATTTCAAAGGTACCTCTCCAATTGGCCATGAGTGTTGGCGGAGAACCCTACCAAAGGTGCTTTTGAGTCTACCCTCTATGAGCGTATAGATGGTTTGAGCTTTAGGAAGCAGTGCTCATAGATGATCTCTCGGGGAGCTCCCATAATCCATGTATGCTCGGTTTACCTCCTGTTGGAGACCACACTTTGATGAATCTGAGGGTCGGTCGGCGGTCATGCGCTTGAATGGGCCGGAATGTTATCTCTCTACACTTCCCGACTCTCCATCGCTTCTTTCCGCTTTAAGGTTGGATGCGTGCACGTGCACCATCGGTGTCGGAACTTCTGCGGTAGCTTCCTTTTGTTCCCCTTCATTCACCCAAGCGAGTGTCGGAGAACTTGTCCTTCCCTTTCTTGATGCCTTTAACCGGGTGTGCCAATTGCGGGCGTCTTGCCTCTTCAATTTGCTTCTTGACTCTCTGCATTGTTAGTATAAGTGCCCATGATCTTCGTGAAAGTGGCAGTATTTCGACATGTCCCTGGCTTTGTTTCGTGTTGACATCCGAGGTGGTGGGTCGAAGGACTTTGCGTCTTTCTCAGTAGCAAGGATCTCCCTAGAAGATTTGACCAGGTTTGCTAAGAGTCCATGATTCGAGCCTTTGTTATAGGGAGTGAAGCGGTCTCTATTCTTCTTTCTATTCTTGGATCCTTCCCAGGAGGACCCTCTAGAGAATTTGGCGGAGGCCTCTCTTTGCTCGATCGGAGCTCCATTAGCTGTTACTTCCTTGGACTCGATCCAAGTGTAAGTCTTTTCCATGAGTGCCTTGTAAGTGGTGGGAAGGTCGGTGGAAAGGAATTCCACCAAGCTTCGAGTTCGTAAGCCATGTCTGGAAGCCAGAAATTCTTTGCTCTTCGGGCAACCCCGGAATTTGCAAAGTTTCATCGGTGTACCTTGTGACGAAGGCCCTTGTGCTTTCGTTGTCCCTTTGCTTGATGGTGTGCACGGCTAGATGAGTCTTGGTGTACTTCTTCTGTTTGCATTTTGAAGTGTGATAGGAACTTAGCCTTGAGATCATCGGACTTACAATGCTTCCCACCTTTTGCCCATTACACCATATTACGTGCGAGTCTCGAGGAGGTATGCGTGAACATGTGGCATGCTACTGAGGCATAACCCATTTGCATCTTGATAGCTCCTTCGAACAAATGTAACAAGTTGTGGAATTCGCCTTTCCGTCGTAGGTGCCTATGTGAGTAGGCATCTTCAAACCATCGGGTAGAGGGTAGTCTTCGATCCACTTCATGAAAGGTGTGCAAGCTCACGAAGCTTCCATAGAAAGGGTTATGCGGAGGTGGATAAGCAGGTGTCGGGTTATGCGGGTTAGGAAGTGGTTGTGAGAATGCGGCATAGGCCATAGGAGGTTATGCGAAGGGTTTCCCCATCGGTTGTGTAGGGTGTATAGGAAGGTGTTCTTAGGGCACTGGCTTGGTAACTCTACGGTTGTGGAGAGACCCATTGAGGAGGATAGGTATTATAGGGTGGCGGTAGGTAGGGATTCATGCCTTGAGGGGTGGCTGGTTCATCCAGTATGGAGGAGGTCCTCCGGACACTCGAGGCGATATGATGGAGGTATGGAGCCCCCATCCCCACTCTTCCTAAGTGGCTGCCGGGAGAGGTGGTAGATTTACCCCTCCATTTCCTCTTGGGTTGCTTCCTCCGTTGGAGTTCTCACTCCTTCTTTCTCCTGCACTCTTTCCCTTCTTCAGGATCCACTCGGGACCTTCTTCAAAACCAACGAGTTCTTCCGTTGGGTCTCCCTATGGAAAGAACCATTTCGTGGTAGGGCGAGCGCCCCCTGCTAATTGGTCAGGCCTTTCATCTACCTCAATCTCTTACGTCATATTCCTCCTTTGGAATACTCCAATTCCTTCCATCTCGGTGTGCGAACTTGCCTCTTGTAAGCCCTTAGCAAGGACTCTAATGCTTCGAAGTTTACCTCAACGAAGGCAGGGCTAATTTCTGGAACAGGGTTAGCGGAAGTTGAGGCATGATGTATAGGAGTGGTTTCCAAGCAAGATCGTGTGGTGAAGGTGGAGGCAGTTATGGGGCGAGATTATCGGTGTTAGTTGTGGTGAGAGGTACCAGGGTAGAAAAACCTAGTGGAGGTGTATCTTTTCTTCCTGGTTCCATGCCGGAAAAGTAAGCGTAATAGTTAGGGTATCAAGACTTGGTGATTCTGGGACTAATAGTAGGCGTGTCCCATCGATGCAAATCTCTTGATTGTACAATAAATTGCACTACCGGTTGGGATATGAAAGTCTTTGAAGATATCAAAGTCTTGAAGATATCAAAGTCTTGTAAGTTGCAAAGAAATCTTGGAAGAAGTTAAAGACTCAAAGTCTTGTTAAAGACAAAGTCAAAGTCTTGCAATATGAAGTCAAAGTACTGCAAGAACAAAAGAACTGTTATATTAGTTTATGGAAAGAATTGTATTCTATGTTTAGATTACTTGTCATACAAGGTTATCAATTGTAAACCGACTAGGATATCCTTGAGCCTATAAAAGGACTCCTAGATTGGCATTAGAGATATGACTTACGATTTTAGAATTAGAGTTTTAGAGAAAGTTCGATTATCTTAGAGTTGTATTAGAGTATGCATAATAAGCGATTTAGAGTTTATAATAAAAGGTTATTCTTCTTAGCTTTGTTAAGTAAATTCAGCGTACTTAATAAAGATTACTCAGTGTTTCTTTGTTAATAACTTAGGATTTATCAGAGGTTATTAAACCTTAACAAGCTAGTTAAGTTAGTTTGATTAAAGTATATCGATCCAACAAGTGGTATCGAGCTTGTGTGGAAACTCGACTAGGAAGAAACCCTACTTCAACTATATTCAAGATGTCGTGAAATGTTCCACCACCCTCCATCACCTCACTCGAATTCCAATAATCAAGAAGGAGAATATGATCTACGGTGCATGAAGATGAGGCGATACATTGCCATCACGAGACCATGCTCTTTGAAATGTTATTGTGAATGGGAATGAAGTTGTAGCAGACCCCATTGATATTCTGGACAACCAAAGCACCTAAACCCGTATTACCGGCAACCTTAAGGAATCAAGAGAAGGCACTCAATATTCTCTTATCGCCATTCGGATGGTCATCTTCTCAAGTTTCATGATGCTAAAGATGCTAAGCAACTCTGGGCTGCTCTCAAGACCAGATTTGGAGGGAATGAAGCCTCTAAAAGATGCACAGAAATTTGCTAAAGCAACAGTTTGAAACTTTCACAGTTGGTGAAAGAGAGTCTTGATCTTTGCATATGATAGGTTTGAGAATCTTCTCAACATGTTGGAGCTATACAAGGCGAAGTATCGGTTGAAGATGCTAACCTAAAGTTTCTAAGGAGTTTGCCATCCTCATGGCATGTGATTGCTACAATGATCAGAGGACAACAAGGTTTGGATGTCATGGACTTTGATGATCTATATCATCAACTTAAGGTGTATGAGCATGAGATGAGTGGTCAAACAAGTTCTAAGTCTCACGGTATTGCTTTTCTATCATCGAGAAGAAGGCCGGTACTTCCAAAATCTTGCTTCTCCTCAAAATCTTGTTTCTCAAAGTCTGCTTGTCTATACACCCCCCCCTCATATGTTCAACAGGTCCCACCAACTACCACTATGGCCTCGGATGAAGTTATGTGCTCCTTCTTTGCACAACAAGCTAGTTTACATGTCACTTATGAAGAAGATCTAGCACAGATTGAAGAAGATGCACTTGAAGAAATTGATATCGGGTGGCAAGTTGCTATGATCATTGCAAGAATCAAAAAGTACATGAAGAAGACAGGCAAAAGCATTGATTTCAAACCAAAGCAGGGCATAACTTTTGACAAATCTAAAATTGAATGCTTCAATTGTCAAAAGGCTGGTCACTTTGCAAGAGAGTGCAGGTTTGCTAAGTATCAAGCAAGCAGGACATCTGAAAAGCCAAAACTTGAGCTTAAGGAAATTCCCATTATTGAAACAAAGGCTTTGGTTGCTCAAGAGAAGTTATCGAAGTTGGTGGAGTGAAGAGTTTGATGATGAACCGGTGACTTCTTGTATGGTAGCGATGGAAGATGCGATTGAAGACACGTGGAAGCATTGGAATTTAGTCTTGCTTTTGATGAAGTATCTGAACATCTTTGCTTTGGAATCGATGATGGCTTTGGAAGATTTGGTGGAGCAAGGAAAGTGAAGATGATCTGTTCAACTTCGCATTGGTGGCTACGTCCCCAAATCAATCTCCTATCTCTGAGGTATGCTCAAATTGCTATGATTTTTATCATAAATTGCTTAGCGGTTATGTGATTGAGAGAGATAATTGTGTTAAGGCTAGAGTGAGGTAGCGAGGTTATCAAATAACTTTAGAATCTATGGAAGCCAAAATTTTAGCACATGAAACTAATGAAGTAGCTTGGGTGAAAAATATGCACAAGGATTACGGTTAAAGCTTAGTGAATGGAAATTAAAGCTGTAAAATTCTTTGAAATTGAGAAATTAACTAAGGAAAGAGATGATTTGTTAGCTAAGTTTCTTTGCTTGGGGTGAAGCTGGTTTGTCACATGTTTCTTATGTTCAAAAGCGACAAGAGCTTATCTTAAAAATGGATTAGGTTTTGGTATGGATTTTAGTAAGATAGAAGAAAACCAATCTAGTAATCGGGATGAAGGTGAGTATGAGGATATAACCACTAGTGATGAAGAACTCATTAATTATGTAGATACATCTAGTAATGATGGTTCATTAAGTGACTCACCTCCTGCATATAAGAAAGCTAATGATTATCATCTTTGTTCCACATCCTCTGGCATTCATCAACCCCTTAGGCCTGATGTTTCTCGTTTTGGAATAGAAAGTCTAGAGTTTAGGAAAAAGCTAGTTGCTAAATCTAGGTGCGAAACACCCAAAGCTGTTGAAAGCGGTGTTCAAAATCAAGCGGTACCTTTAAATCAAAGTCTTTGCTTCACAAGCGATACCTTCTTCAAAATCTTTTCAAAGCGATCTTGCTAAACCTTTTTGTGATAATTTTGGTCAAAACAAGTTTAATCACTCACCAAGAAGGCAAAATAATTTTGGGCATAGACATAGAAAATGTCACTTTGGTCATATGGGTCAAAAGCGTGTTTTGTGTGTTTCAGACCTACTCATCTAATTAAGGATTGTGAACATCACTCGAAATACCTTAGAAAATTTCCAAAGAACAGGCCAACGAAACCTAGAGAGTACAAACCGGTTTGGACTAATTCAAATAGGGTTAATCACGAAACTTCACATCAGATCATAGATACCCACATGAGAAGACCTTGATTATCTCAGGTACTTTCCAAAATCTTGTTAACCTCAGATACTTTCACAAAGTCTTGCTTTCGAGACAAAGATCTTGATAAAATGCTTGGAATAGGTATGCTAGGAGATCTCACTATCAACCTAGAATGTATCACAATTCATATAGGGGATCTAGATCACAGGAACCACAGTTAAACTGAATGGGTAAAAGGGGAAATCTTGGTAAGGGACACCGATGCGTTCAACAAAAAGTGAATCGGATGTTTGTGTGACACAAGAAAATGCTAATAAGCGGTGAAAGAGATTTATGTTGAAAAACCAGAAAGTTTTGAAAATCCACATGCTCAAAATCAAAAGATAATTTTGGATCATCATTTGAAAGATAGTGGGAATTACATTCTCAAAGAATTTGAGTTTGTAACTCCACAAGGGAACACAAGTCGATAATGGCTTGGGTTCCTAAAATTCTAACTCTTTTCTTTGTGTGCTGAGGGCAACCGGAAGAGGAGCTTAAAGATCATCTTATTGTGGATAGTGGTTGCTCTGGAAGTATGACGAGGAGACAAAGAGATCTGTCGATTTTAGGAAGATTAGTGGAGGAAAAGTTGCATTTGGGAATGATCCCAATGGAGGAAGGATTCCTGGGAAAGGAACAATTAAAATTTGGAAGAATCGATTTTGAAAATGTCAGATATGTGAAGGAGCTTAAGTTCAACTTGTTGTCAGTCTCTCAAATTTGTGATAAAAAGCATCTGTGTTATTCACGACCGAGAATGTCTCATTCTTTCCTCGACTTTAAACACTGTGATGATGACTTGGTAATACTTAGAGTACCAAGGACAAATGATGTGTATAGTTTAGACATGAAGAGTCTACATTCATATGGTACAACCACATGTTTGGTGGCTAAAGCAACATCTGAAGAGGCACATCAATGGCATAGAAGATTGGGCCATGTTAATTTCAAGAATATCAACAAAGTGGTCAAAGGCAATTTAGTTAGAGGTCTACCTTCAAAGACTTACAAGAATGATCAATCATGTTTGGCATGCAAGAAGGGTAAACAACACAAAGCTTCTAGCAAGAAGCTTGAGGAAAGAACTATTAGAGAACCATTGGAGTACATTACATATGGATTTATTTGGACCTGTCTCTGTGGCAAGTTTAAATAAGAAAAAGTCTTGTTTGGTTATTCTTGATGATTGTAGTAGATTCTGTTGGGTTTTCTTTTTGGGTTTTAAAGATGATACTTTTGATGCTATCGGACGATTATTGCTCTTGAAAACCAATTGAGACTCAAGGTTAGAGGTATTAGATGTGACAATGGGATTGAATTCAAGAACAAACTTATGGATGAATTTTGTGCAAACAAAGGCATAAAAAGGGAGTTTAGTATTGCAAGAACACCACAACAGAATGGTGTTGCAGAAAGGAAGAATAGGACTTTGATTGAAGCGGCAAGAACAATGTTAGCGATTCTCACCTACCTATTGATTAAGGCATGAAATCTTGCTTGTTATGTACTATGAGTCTCGATCACTAAACCACAGATGAAGACACCCTATGAATTCTTGATGGGCACTAAACCCAACATTAGTTTTATGAAACCTTTTGGTTGCCCTCTTACTATTTTAAACACTATTGATAATCTAGGGAAGTTTGATGGCAAGTCAGAAGAAGGATACTTATTGGGTTATTGCACTAACATAAAGGCTTTAGAGTAGACAACAAAGTTACTAAGAAGGTTCAAGATTGTCTTCATGTTGAGTTTTTAGAAGATCAAGACAATGAAAAAGGTAAAGGTCTTGATTGGATGTTTGATCTTGAGATTTTATCTCCTTCAATGAATTATGTTCTGTTAGAGAAGAAAATCAACCTATGCACAATGAAGAAGATATCCAATATGTTGTTCATGATGTTCATATTAGACGATCTTTGTTCTGCTAAAGATTACGTAAGTTCAAACCAAAATCTTCTTGTTCCTAAGCAAAATCTTGTTTCTTCAAAACAAAATCTTGTTGCACCACAATCCTCATTATCTGGCGAGGATCAATCTATTCAAGAAGAACTTAATCAATTGCTTCTTCAAGATGTTTTAGCACATTCTTACACTGATGAACAAAGGAGAGCTTATGAAGAGGCAAAGAAAAAGAACAAGGCTGAGAGTTCTCTTACGATACTTTGGGCGAGTACTTTTGAACAAAGTCTTCTTTGCACGATTAATGATACTTTAGATGATCTAGATGATCATACCATGCACGGATTAGAAGATCTTGATGATGAATTTGAAGATGAAGGTATTTTCCCAAATTCCAATGAAGGTCCTGATGTTACTAATTTAGATGATAATTATGAAGTTCCACGGTCTCCAAACTTAAGAACTCATAAGGATCATCCTTACGATCAAATCATTGGTCCTTCTACTTACGGAGTCTTGACTAGACACAAAGCAAAGGGTTTCACAAAACCTCACAATGCTTTACTTAGCTTTGTGTATAAACAAAACAATTTGAATCATAAGGACCATCAAACCTGTTTATTTACTTGTTTCATCTCTCATGAGGAACCCAAGAATATTGCTCAAGCTTTGACTAAAGAAAGCTGGGTTGAAGCTATGCGGGAAGAACTTCTTCAATTTAAACTTCAAGAAGTTTGGGTTTTATGTGATCTTCGAGATGGGAAGAGAGTTATTGGAACGGTGGGTTTTAGAGTTAAAAGAGATGAAAGAGGTAATGTTATCAAAAACAAGGCAAGGTTAGTTGCTCGGGGTTATAGACAGGAGGAAGGGGTAGATTATGATGAGGTATTTGCTCATGTAGCAAGAATAGAAGCTATTAGAATATTTCTTGCCTTTGCTTCTTATATGGGCTTTCAAGTTTACGGATGGATGTTAAAAGTGCCTTTTTATATGGCAAGATTACAGAGGAAGTTTATGTCAAACAACCTCCCGGTTTTGAAGATCCTAAACATCCAAACAAAGTCTACAAGGTTGTTAAGGCTCTTTATGGCCTTCATCAGGCACCTAGAGCTTGGTATGAGAGACTCTCCACATTTTTATTGCAACATGGATATAGAAGGGGAGCTATTGACAAGACTTTGTTTATCAAGAGAGACAAGAAAGATATCATGTTAGTTCAAGTTTATGTTGATGATATCATCTTTGGGGCTACCAAGCAGTCCATGGTTAAGGAGTTTGGCGGTGATGCGAAAGAATTTCAAATGAGTTCAATGGGAGAGTTGACTTTCTTTTTAGGACTTGAGTTAAGCGGTCAAAGGAAGGTATTTTTATCAGTCAAGACAAGTATGTTATTGACATACTTAAGAAATTCAATTTTGATGATATGAAGGCTTTTACTACACCTATTAAATCTATCAATTCATTGGGTAAAGATGAAGATGGACACCATGTTGAAGTCAAGCTTTATAGATCAATGATTGGCTCTCTTATGTATCTTCTTGCATCTAGGCACGATATCATGTTTGCGGTTTGTCTATGTGCAAGATATCAAGTCTCACCAAGATCTCTCACATGAATGCGATTAAAAGAGTTTTACTGTTATTTGAAACAACATCCTAAGTTGGGGTTGTGGTATCCTAAAGAGTCACCTTTTCACTTAGAAGCTTTTGGATAGTGACTATCTTTGGTGATAATTATGATAGAAGATCCACAACTGGTGGATGCTAATATCTTGGAAGAAGGCTAGTCTCTGGCAATGCAAAAGCGGACAATTGCGGCAACATCATCTCTGAAGCTGAATATGTAGGCTGCGCAAGTTGTTGTGGTCAAATTTTGTGGATGCAGAATCAACTCTTGGACTATGGGTTCAATTTCAAAAATACTCCTATCAATATTGATAATGAGAGTACAATTTGTATTGTTAAGAATCATGTGTATCATTCCAAGACAAAGCATATTCAGATTAGGCATCACTTTATCGGAGATTGTTATGAGCATAGGCTCATCAATGTAGTTAAGGTTCACACGGATGACAATGTAGGTGATTTACTCACAAAAGGTTTTGATGTGTCACGATTCAATCACTTGGTCGTGAGCATTGGAATGATTAACTACTAAGCTTAGTTTAAGGGGAGGACTATAAGGTGTTAGTATAGTCACGTGTATTGCTTGAGGGGAGGATGCTTGTTGATACTTTGTTTATATGAAGAAATTTTGGCAAAGTCTTGTTTTCTTGAAAGTCTTGCTTGGAAAGTCTTGCTTGGGAAAGTCTTGCTTATGTGGAAAGTCTTGTTTGTCGTATTAAAGTCTTGTTCCAACGGTAATATTGATGGGTAATTGATAATACGGTAACTTTGTTATTATAGGCTGTGATTTTTCAAATCCTACCTATAAATAACTACTTCCGATTTTCCCTCTCATATTATTACTTTACATCTTTTCCATACTTATCTCCCAATCACCATCTCTTTATTCTTCAATAAATTCTTTATTGTGCTCACTTATTCAACAATGGCGAATCGTTTAGCTGTTTCAAAGCACAATATGGTGGCTAATTTGGACAAGGCGAATATAGCTTTTATGATATTGTTGATTATCTTCTTGGGTCGCCTATTAGTTATGCTCTTTTAGTTGAAACGGATGTTATTGAACCATGGATTCAAGAATTTTGGGCTAATGCTAGAGATAACATGGAGGAGGATGAATATTATATTAGATCTCTGATTCTTTGGACGGACTATCAAAATTACAGAAGCCTCTATTCGAGAAGATTTATTATTTGGAGATGAAGATGGGGCTATTCGATTTGACAAGCAACTGATTTGGGATACTTTTAGGAATCTTGGTTATGAAGGATCTTTAACAGAACAAACATTCAAGAAAGCATTATTATGTCCTCAATGGAAGTTTTTGATTCATGTATTGCTTCATTGCATAAGTTCTAAAAGTACTTCTTGGGAGCAGTTTGGGTCTAATATAGCATCTGCAGTGGTTGGACTAGCTCTTGACGAGTGTTTAATTTTTCAAAGCTTATTTTGGATGGGATGCTATCACATATATCCTCAGGGTCAAAATGGTGATGTACCCAAGGTTTGTACAGGTTTTCTTAAACAAGCAATTGGTGATGTTCCAAAACCTCTTTGCTTTGTTACTGTTATTGTGCAACAAGACAAAATCTTTACATTTATGGCTAGGAGAAGTGCTTTGTTTAGAGGTGGAGATATTCCATTAACTTCTACAATGATGGAAGTTGTTCAAGCTGTATGCGTAATGAAGCGGAGAGGATGAAGAAAGTGAAGGTCGATTACTGTTTCTCAAGATGCGCTTCACAAAGTCTTTGCCTCACAAGTCTTGCATCTGAAAGTCTTGCTTCTATTGAAGGTCTTGCATCTTTCTGAGTCTTGTTTCTCCAAGCCACGAGGTTCAAGCGAGATTGAAAGAACACCTACTCCATCTCCACAACATTACGTTCTGTTTGAGAAGAACATTCACATCTTCAAGGTGATGATCATACTATTCCTCGTGAAGGTTTGACTTTGGATAATTATGCTTTGACAAGGGAGCTAGTTAGGTTGAATAAGGCTGTTGAGTCTCAAGCTAAAGCGCTTAGGAAGTTGAGACGTAGGTATGTTTGGTTGAGAAATTTTATTAAACCCTATATTCAAGGTTTCAATTTATGGGTTAAAGAGGAAAACAAGCGTCGTAAACAACTTGAAAGGAATTTAAAGCGAAAGAAGGTTCCTAAATCATCTTACGTCAACTTGGGGAGGAATTTAGAAAAGAAAAATTTGAAAGAAGATGTTACAAAGAAGAAAGAATTTGTAAATCTTGAAGAAAAGATTATTTGATTCGAGGAACAAGAAGAAGAAGTGCAAGTTCAAAGTCTTGAACATCAAGATGTTGATGTTCAAGATGCTTGATGTTCAAAGTCTTGAACATCAAAGTCTTGATTTTCATGATACATCTAGGGAAGAAGTGATAACTCCAAGGGTATTGAATTTTGAAGAAGAAGTTGGTCCTTCTACATTTGTTATAGAAGAAGAGGAGGAATCCACATTCATACCTATTCATTATGCTAGTGATGATGAAGTAATTGCTACAATATTAGATTTATCACAACCAAGAGGAGGGGTTACTATTAGAGATGTACAAGAAGAAGAACAACCAAGAGCTTCTCAACCAGTCATTGATCCTAAAGACAAAGGGAAAGGTATTATGGTTGAAACAAAGAAAAAGAAACTCACTTTGGCAGAACTTAGAGCAATTGAAGTTGCTAGGAATGAAGCTGCTGCTAGAAAAGTTCAAGAAGAGTTAGATGCTCAAGATAGAAAAGAACAAGAAGCTCAAGAGGCTCTGAATAGAAAAGCAACTCAAGAGGTGCAAGATGAATTAGATGTTGAAACTCTTGAACCTTTACAGTCCCCTACAACTGTTAGATTTATGCCAAGAAGACCTAATTTAGCTAAGGACAGGAATGCTATGATGGCTTATCTGAAAAGTCAAGGGTATAAAGGATTACAGAAGTTTAATTATCTTGAGATGAAAAGATTATATGATCTTTGCTAGGGAGGATTATAAGAAGAATGTTGCGAGGCATCAAAGATTTTAGAGAAGAAGCTACACGAATGGCGAAAGGAAGAAAAGTTTAAAGAGAAAAAGAAAAACTGAAGTTCTGAGATGTTCAGTTTTCTAAGAAAGAAAAGGTAGAATTAAGATCTGAGACTAGTGATGAATTGAAGAATTATCTCGGAGTGGTAGATTTTGATTATACAAAGGAAGATGATGACATGAAGATGAATAGATCAAAGATCAGTGTTTTTAAAGTTGTGAAATCCAAGAATGAAGAATACATGATTTTTCATAAAGAAGATGAAAGCTTCAAAGTTTTCAAAGGCTATGGGATTTACTGCATATTATAGATAGAGTAGACCTATTCTACTTATATCATGTTGTGAAGGCTTACTTTGAAAATAATCCATTGGAAGGGATTGGTTTGGTTTTACATGGTGATCTCATAACTATTATGGGAAGCTGATGAAGAGCATGATGATATCTGGAAGAATCAAGAAAGCTGGGAAATAGTTTCTTTGGAGATTCTTTGAATAAATCTGGAGTTCATGTTTTGGAGCTGGAAAATGGAACAATGATACACATGTTTGCAGAAAGAAGATATCCTCTCACAGTTGAGCTCATGAGAAGAATGCTAGAGCATGGATTGGAAGTAGAAGAGGATAATGAAGCTGCTTGCATGGTTATCAACTTGTTTATAAAGCTGGACTACCATTCTTTGAGGATGATCAATAAGCGGTATGAATTTTATTTGAATAAATACTTTTTGATATATCGGTACTTTTATTCAAAATCTTCTGATCGACGATACTTTCATCAAAGTCTTGTTCTTGAACTAAACGTTAAATAAATTTTATAAGAAACCTTTTTGCTAAGTAATAAATATTTTGAACTAAAGGTTGAATAAATGGTTTTGGTGATGATAACATCAATAGGTTATCAATCCACCATGGTTACAAAAGGATTGACTAATCCATGAGCAAACGGCTCTGGTAAAGATATATCAAATCCGTTTTTAGTTGACAACTTGCTAATAAGTTGGATGGTATTCAACTCACCATATCATTAATGTGAAGAGTTGGCTAGCCCACAAGAAAATGGCTTGTGGTAAAGGCGGTGGAAAAACCATTATTGGTAATTAGTTCACCATTAGATAGAAGAACTAACTAGTCGAGAAGGGTACAGCTTTTGGTAAAGACAAAACAAATCTGTTGATAGCTGGTGGTTTGCTAAAAATCATATGGTTATCAATGTACCATGGTCTTACACACCAAAACATTTGGCTACTCGAGAGATAATGGCTTTGGTAAAGAGTTCTAAATCCATTAATTTTCAATGATTCACTTGAAAGTGATGAGAATAGTATGCAACTTAAACTGAATGTACAAATTGTCATATGTTCTTTGTGTTCTTTGAAAAGATGGAGCTTCTTTGGATCTTTGTAAAGAGAACAATTCTAAGAGATACTTTGACAAGAACGGATGTTCTGAGAGATAAAAGCTTAACGACTAAGAAACAATCCGTCTTTAAAAGATGAAGCTGTTAAAGATATATTCACAAAGGAACTTGAAGTCAAGCAAGTAGAATTCAAGTTAGGGGAGGATTGTTGGGATATGAAAGTCTTGAAGATATCAAAGTCTTGAAGATATCAAAGTCTTGTAAGTTGCAAAATCTTGGAAGAAGTTAAAGACTCAAAGTCTTGTTAAAGACAAAGTCAAAGTCTTGCAATATGAAGTCAAAATCTTGCAAGAACAAAAGAACTGTTATATTAGTTTATGGAAAGAATTGTATTCTATGTTTAGATTACTTGTCATACAAGGTTATCAATTGTAAACCGACTAGGATATCCTTGAGCCTATAAAAGGACTCCTAGATTGGCATTAGAGATATGACTTACGATTTTAGAATTAGAGTTTTAGAGAAAAGTTCGATTATCTTAGAGTTGTATTAGAGTATGCATAATAAGCGATTTAGAGTTTATAATAAAAGGTTATTCTTCTTAGCTTTGTTAAGTAAATTCAGCGTACTTAATAAAGATTACTCAGTGTTTCTTTGTTAATAACTTAGGATTTATCCGAGGTTATTAAACCTTAACAAGCTAGTTAAGTTAGTTTGATTAAAGTATATCGATCCAACAGTGATCGAAGGTACGAGGGGTGTATGTTCCAGCCAAGATTGTCTTTCACCTGAGAATAAGAAATACGAAGACACTACGTTAAGTGATTACGCAGGGGTTGGACCCTGCGAACCACCTCCGGCGTGGAGTAAGTATGAGTTATGGTTGTATATGTGTGTGTATGTAAAGAGATGAATGTTGAGTGAGCTTACCATAATCCTCTGCCCGTCCAACCTATGTATAATGGAAGAAATAGGGTTGAGGGAACCTCTGCGCAAATGTCAGAGAACATGGGGGTGTCCCATGTTGGTGGGTAACCGCTAGGGCTTAGTGACCACATTCTCAAACTTGGCGGGAAAGCCAGGAAAGAGAGGGAGATCGTGGGTTTGACCAAGTCAGGAAGATCTCCTATCCGTTGCTCCTTCGTCAACCATACCCCGAAGGGCTTAAGGCTTCGAATGGCGAATTCCCCGTAGGTAACCTTCGCGTGCACGAATGGTTTGACACCCACGAACATTCAGGAGACCTAACTTGGGCCTTCATTCAGAAGGGCTTCGACACATCTCAAAGGGGGGTCCATCGAGCTGTTCGGAGGGTACATCATCACTTATCTATCATGAGTAGCTAAATTACTATTGTGTTTGCTTAGATCTATAAAACCTAGTTGTTGATTATTGTTAGGTTATCTCTTGTTTTAATTTTTAGACGCTAGAGTAAGAAAAAATGGCTTCTTCTTTAATTGTTGCAAGCTTGAACGTCCTAAATATCACAAAGCTTGAGAGTGCACTTAAGCCATCGTTGTGTTTATTGCGTGAGTTGTAGCTTTAGGATAATAGAGTATTCGGGAGAGATACTACGGTACTTGGCGATCTCGAGTAGTCTAGAGGAGAGTTACGATTCATAGAACTAGGGAATTAGGCACCCCCCCATGACCAACACGGAATACAACGCACCAATTAGAATGAGGATGTGACAATTCAACCAACCAATAAGAGATAACTAGGTAGTAAGAACATCTAAGTAAACACGCTTTTAATTATCATAAGAATACACCAATCAATCCATAGCTTATTTTCCTTTTCAATAGTTTTTTAGTTTAAATTATTAGTAGTTAAAATTGGTAGAAGTACCCCCCCCCCCACTCCTATACCTCGAGATTTTACTTGTTTTTCTAAAAAAATATAAAAAGCTAAAAAGAATCACCCTCAACGTCACCTTCTCGTCATACATCTCTATTCCCCTAGAGAACGATCAACCCCCTGGGCTTACCCATACTAAACTGCAACGATTAGGTACCTTTGCCTAGTGGGTTGTAAAGCTTGCTCGTTGAAAAGGAAGTCTTTCGACCCCGAACCCACGTATCAATTTTTTGGTGCCGCTGCCGGGGAATAGAATAGATAGTTAGTTTTCTATATCGATTAGGTTTACTCGCTTGATTCCTATCAAGTGAGCCTTTTTTTCTTAGCTTTCTTGTATTATACCCCCCTTCTTTGTGTTTTTGTTCGTAGCCTTGTCACTTTTCGTCATGGAAGGTGATAATCCACCCAAAAACACTCCACCACCACACGTCCCACCCACTCCAAGCCAACCACTTGACCGACATTCCTTTAACCAACTTCGCACCCAAATCACTAGCGAAATCAATGAGCTTAAAATTTTACATAGGTTACTTGAGAATACAATTGAGAATGCACTTGAAAAGCGGCTGGCGCATCGGGTATTAATTCAATGGTTTGTGATGATTCGGATGATGAATTAAGAGAACGTGACATTGAGGTCACTGAGATAATAGAAGAAAGTAAGGATGAGGAAACTAATGCATATTTTAACCATTATCCCAATAAGGAAGAAATCGCATACCACAATTACATAATTGACAACCCTCGGCTACCCATTGTTAAAATCAGTCCTAAAATTAGGAGAGGAAGTCCTTGGAACATTAAGATCCCATGTATGATTGGATATAGGCATGTCGAGCACTCTTACATAGACATAGATTCTCCTATCAACGTGATGTCCTCATTTGTTTACAACAACATAATGAACACACAGCTTAAGACTAGGAGAGACTCTAAGTATCCTGGTGGGGTTTGCAATTTTGTTGGAAGGGTCAAGCATGTACACGTCTTTATCAGGAATTTCATCTACTTAGTATATTTTATGATCCAAAAGATGTAGGATGTGTCATCGACTATAGCTTGTCACATGTAGTGTTAGAAAAACCGTTTGTTGAAAAGTCTAAGCTAAGTTATAACAAATCTGAGGGAACGGTTAGATTTTCGGAAAGGAGCAATGAAATTACATATAGGATGCCTTGGAAAGTTAGCGGATATGGTCCTCTATCCTACTTTGAAAGGGATAACATTAGAGCCTTTGAGGAAAAGAGCAAAGAGGATATAGAAAAAGACATGACCTTTATGTGGGAGAAAAGGAGACTCTACTATAAGTATTGCTTGACCCTAGGGCCTAAGTATAAATTCGATGAGGACTTTGTCAATGATGCAGGTTTTACTGACCAGGTTTTAATATTTATAAAGTCTCGTTATACCTATGATCTACCCTAATGCACTAACGGGTAGTGTACCCGGTCGTGTGTAGTGTAGTAATCGGTAGAGCCGAGGTCGTCCCAAGAGCTATATGTGTTGGATAATTACTAAGTCTAGGTGTCACAGATTAATAATGGTTTCGATAGGGATTTAATTAATTAAACTACTAAAGCAGAATAAAGCAAATAAAAGAAAATAAATGGTAAAAGGAAATCAATAGAGGAGAGTGGTGCTAACCTAGTTAATCCTCCTAGCTAGTTATGTCTACGTCTACTTACTTCCAATTACTTCAGGTGGGGTCAAAGTCGAGAGGACATCATTTGGTCAATTCGCCCTAACCTATCAGCAAAGATGCCACCACATGAGAAGTCAGGTGTCCCCTCATAAGTCCTGTTGTTCCTGGTCCCCTAAGCCAAGTCATTAAGTACCGCTACATGCTAGATTTATAATAGTGAGTGCCCGGCCGTTAGGAACTTAGACACTCACCCCCTAATTCTTAAGTTCATCCAAACGATAGGTGATCAGTTGGTCAAATCGCACAAGTAGAAAGGGTCGTCAGTTGGTCATATCTTACCCTTCCCGTCTCAGTCCGCTCACCTAAGGTCAGTTGGTCATATCTCCTAGGCAATTGGCCTCTACCGCCATTCAAAACTACCGAACCAAGGGTGGCTACAAATAAACTATGCATGCATACACTTAGAAATAATTGTACGGAAGTAAAGTAAACGCAAACAAAACAATTAAGGAATCATAACTAGGCCAGCACCAAGAGGTGCTTAGCCGCTCATATTAATCATACAAACCAATTCAATATTCAAATGTACGAAATACATTAATTGAAAGTAAAGAAAATATAAAATGCTAATGCTTATCGTAGGGGAGTGATTTTTCCCTTGGAGACAGCTCTGTATGCTCCTCTAGACCTGCCTTGAGCTTTTTCCCACGTTCTCTGAGTGTTGTGTGTGGAATGGGATGATTAGAAATGCCGGAATTCGTGGGGTATTTATAGGCCAGATCTGGGTTACGGTGTAACTAATATAAGAGTTACGCCGTAACCTTATATTTCATCATATTTTGCACTAGATCTGCTGGGTACGGCGTAACCTTATGAGTGGTTACGCCGTAGTCTTCAATAAACTTGGTTACGCCGTAGTTGATGTAGTAGTTACGGCGTAAGTATCAGCGGCGTGGAACCTCATTTGACCTAATATAGTTACGTCGTAACCTTTGGGAAGAGTTACGTCGTAACCTTCTGATAAGTTGGTTTTTTGAGTCACGCAATAGTTACGGCGTAATGTGAGAGATGAGTTACGCCGTAACTTCTTCAAAGTAGCATACTGTGATAAATCTTTAGATATTTCTCCAGTTCCGCGTCTCTTTAGCTCTAATGCTCGTAATTTACCTGAAAGTGGAAAACAATGGAAAACAAGCGTAAATCCATATAAATGATATAAATTACAAGCATTATCAGGGGAAATTGACACTAAATAATCAAGACTATTTGATGTTAACAGTCAACATGATAGGGTATGCCATGATGAGGAAAAATGAAGTCACGTAGGGCATGACTTTGAGTCTAGCTACAAGACTCATAAATAAAGAAAAATGTTTCTTGGGAGGCAACCCATGTTTAATTGTTTGCTTGTTTGTTTTTCATTTTTATTTGTGTGTTTTATATATCTTTTTCATTGTTGTTTAATTCTCATGTTTATTTTGTGAAAATGCTTTATTTTATTTTTAACCTCGTCTTGATTACATATAAAGGTATTTTATAAAAAGATAAGTATAGGGAAGATCACATATGTTTTCAAGAACTTGCATGAACATGAGATTAACAATAATTGGAATTGTATATATTTGTGTGTTTGTTAGAGTCAAATGCTTGTGTCGAGTAATAATGGATGTTTTGCAGGAATTTTTCCAGGTCTTTAAAGAAGTAATTTTTCCAGAATGTTTTCGGAAAACGCACGAGACCCTTTCTGTCAGAACAACCTGACGGCGTCGGAACTAAAGCCCGGCGGCATCAGGAAATGTATAAACAGATTCAAAGTTTTGTTTCTGTCTAATTTGTAATTTTTGGAAACTTCTAATTCTTAATTTTTCAGAAAATTTGAAAACATCCATTCCACAAGCATTATATCTTATTTGCTTACTAGTCTAGTTTTCTTTTATATATATAGTTTATACCGTCGATTTCTTGCGAGGTTTCGTTTCATTTTCTTATAAGTGTGTAGGTTATATTAGACAAGAAGATGAAGTACATGATGGAAGCAACACTTATTACTTGTTCATCCTTCTTGGAGGAGGATTTAATCGCAACTTTATACATATCCCACCGAGCTAATCAGGGAAGTACTAGTTTCTTTCTCTTTTATTTACCTTACTTTATCATAACTTTGATACTTTCGGGGAACATTGGGGACAATGTTCAGTTTAAGTGTAGGGATGAAGAATAAAATGGGAACTTAGAAACTATTCACTCATTTGATTTTTGTCTTGTCCTTAGTAATTTTTGTAATAAACTATGAGAAATATTTGTTAGGGTAATTTTAGCACCAAATTTAAAAAAATTTATGGCATTTACGAGTAAAACTTTAGTCTTAATAAAGCGTCTCATGTATAGGTGATAACATCAAATAGTCCTGAATATTAAGTGTCAATTTCCCCCGATAATGCCCGTATTTTATATCATTTATTAGGATTTACACTTGTTTTCCTCTATATTTCACTTTCAGGTAAAATACGAGCATTGGAGCTAAAGAGATGCGGATTTGGAGATTTTATTGAATATTTATCATAGTATTCTCACTTTGAAGAAGTTACGGCGTAACTCCTCTCTCACATTACGCCGCAACTAAAGCGTGGCTCAGAAAACCAACTCAACAGAAGATTACGGCGTAACTCTCCCAAAGATTACGACGTAACCAACTAGGTCAAATGAGGTTCCGTGCCGCTGCAAGCTACGGCGTAACTATTGCATCAATTACGGCGTAACCAAGATTTATTAAAGATACGGCGTAACTCCTTCCATAGTTACGCCGTAACCAGCATTTTAGTGCAAAATATGAAGAATTGGATGTTACGGCGTAACTCTTATAATTATTTGCCGTAACGGATCTGGCCTATAAAATACCCCACGATTTCCAGCATTTCAAAGCATCCCATTTCACACACAACACCAAGTGAATGTGAGTAGAAGTCGAAGGCAGATCTAGAGGAGCATACGGAGCTATCTTCAAGGGAGAAATCACTCCCCTACGATAAGCATTAGCATTTTATCTTTTCTTTACTTTCAATTCATGTATTTCGTAATGTTAAACATTGAATCGATTGTTATAGTTAATATGAGCGGCTAAGCACCTCTGGTGCTGGCCTAGTTATGATTCCTTAATTGTTTTTTTGCGTTTACATTGCTTTCGTATAATTATTTCTAAGTGTATGCATGCATAGTTTGTTGGTAGATACCCTTGTTTCGGTAGTTTTGAATGGCGGTAGTGGCTAGTTACTTAGGAGATATGACCAACTGACCCTAAGTAAGTAGACTAAGATGGGAAGGGTAAGATATGACCAACTGACGACCCTTTCTGCTTGTGCGATTTGACCAACTGATCACCTACCGTTTGGATGAACTTAAGAAGTAAAGGGTGAGTGTTTAAGATGCTAGCGCTCGGGAACTCACTATTATGAATCTAGCATGTAACGGTACTTAATGACTTGGCTTAGGGGACTAAGAACAACTGGACTTATGACGGATCACCTGATTTCTCCAGTGGGACCCTTTTTGATAGGTTAGACGAAGACCAAATGTTGTCCTAGCGACTTTGACCCCACCTGAAGTAATTGGAAGTAATTAGACGTAAACGTAACTAGTTAGGATGAATAACTAGGTTAGCACCCCCTCTCCTCTATTGATCACAACCTTCATCTTTACTTGCTTTAGTAGTTAATTATATCGAAATCATATTAAAATCTGTGACACCTAGACTTAGTTTAAATCCGCACAAATAGCTCTTGGAACGACCTCGGTTTTACCGATTACTACACTACACACGACCGGGTACACTGCCCGTTAGTTCATTAGGGTAGACCATAGGTATAACGAGTAATTATAAATATTAAAACCTGGTCAGTAAAACCCGCATCAAGTTTTTGGCGCCGCTGCCGGGGAGTTATATTAGGATTTCTATTAAGTCTTTCATTTTAGTTTTGTTTTAAAATTTTCTCAAATTCTCACGATCTCTTTTCAAGTTTCAGGAACCATGGAAGTTGTTAACATTGATAACCTCACTCTTGAGGAATATTTGGCATTGACAAGAGAAGAACAAGGGTCGGGGCTCGTAAGACCGGAAATTGGAGCTAATGTCCGTTTCGAGATTAAAGATCAATTTATGAGGGAGCTTCGTGCTAACCCTTATTCAGGAAACAGGGACGAAGATATGTATGAGCACGTTGATAATGTCTTGTACATCGCAAGCCTTTTCAACATTCTGGGTGTGTCTCATGACGCTGTTATGCTAAGGGTGTTCCCCATGACTCTTACTGGGGCTGCAAGTAGATGGATCGAAAGATTACCCGCCGGAGCAGTTGATACATGGGCTCTACTAAAGAAGCACTTCATCCAGAGGTATTGTCCACCATCGAAGATATCTAACCAACTCTTGGAGATCCATAATTTCAAGCAAGAAGATGATGAAACGTTGTATCAAGCCTGGGATATATACAACGATCTCCTTTACAAGTGTCCTACACATGATCTAAACAACCAGCAGAAGGTCAACATCTTCTACAAAGGAATAAACATGACTACAAGATAGATGTTGGACTACCAAGGACCAATTCCAAATATGACTCCTACTCTTGCAATTGAAGCCATCCAAAAAATGGCTGATCATTCCCAGAAATGGCACGATGGAGGAAGCAAAAGAAACCAAGGCGGAAATCTTGACGGAATTGCAGCCATCACTAGCAAAATTAAAAATCTGAGTCGAGATATGCTAAAAATCATAGAAACTGTTCATGCCATCTGAGGAGGTTGCGAAAGCTGTGGGGGAGGACATCTCACCAAGAATTGTCCTCACATTAACGAAGAAAACATAATCGAAGAAGCTAAATATGGAGAAAATCGACCATTTTACGGAGATAATCGAAATAGTAATGGGTATCGTGGAAATTATAACCGTGGGCCTTATGGAGAAAAAAGGCCCAGCATTGAAGAGACCATAAACAGATTCCTGGAAAGTTCAGCCCAGAAGCAAAAAGAACAAGATAAATGGCTCAAGGATTTCCAGGAGAACACAAATAAAAATCTCTCCAGACACGACACAACCCTAAAAAACCTTGAAGCCATGGTAGAAAAGCTTAGTGCAGAGATAGAGATGAATGATAGTGAACCTGAGGGGGTCAAACCTATGGTAGTTTGTAATGCCGTTTTTGCTGATGATAATTCACAAGGAGTAATGGATGATGGGTCTTCTCCAGCCAACGTTGTGACAGATGCGACTGTCGACGGTCAATTATAGTTACGCCGTAACTATTTCCTAGAGTTACGGCGTAAACAGGTCAGAAATCAGTTTATTTTCAGTTAAAGATATTAGCGCAGATGGGTTAGTAATTCCATGTTCAGTTAGGAGTTATGATATCTTGGGGGTAGTGGATGTTGGGTCTAATATAAACATAATGCCACTTTCCATATTCTTAAAACTCAAATTAATCCATCTTTGGAAAACGGATATAGTAATTGAGATGGCGAATAAGACCAGGGATACTCTGTTAGGAATTACAGGTGGTACTTGTGTTAAGGTCGATAGGTTTGTTTCTGCCCCCGAATTTGTGGTTATCGACATGGAGAAAAAAACGAAGGAACGTTTGATTCTTGGTAAACCGTTCCTTGACTCGTTGGGATACTATGGTGATAGAGTATAATTTAAATTGGACAAAACCTTATGCCATGAGCAAGATGAAATAGTAACAACTGAGGATTCACCGGAGGTTCAATTGGATTATTCTGATAGGTTACCTCCTTCATATTTTGGCCAATTGCAGGGGACCGAGTCAAGTGATGATGACAACAGCAATGAAGAAGATGATGAGGTCCGACATTTTGTGCCTAGTAATGTTGTTACGGGTAAACTTCACTGTTGTGCTCCTGAAATTTGTTTGATTGAGGGGTCTAAAGTGACATTGCCTACGTGTTCTCCTTATCAAAAACGATGTAATGGTAGAGGAGAATTTCTCATTCGTAGGATTAAAAAAGCAGCAGAAGTTTGGTGGTGTTGGGAAGACGAAAAATTAGCTAAAAGGCGATGGATTCAAGGGCACAATATTATGAACGATTGGTTCACCAAGGTCGATTGGACTCTTCACTTTTGCGAACCAGCTATGATGTCTAATGAATTCACCAGGGCATGGCCTACATGCGACACCAACCAAAAGATCTGCGATGGAGGAGAATTCCCCGATCCTAACTGGCTCAAACGCAAGCAATGGGCATGTTTTGACGAGGAAAATAGAATGGATGTCGGATACAAGGGAATCTCATTTGAAAACTGGTTACGAGTAAAGTTTGGAGCTGTCAAACTGAAATGGGAAGAAGAGGCTAAATTTCGTTACGAATGGGAAAAGGCTAATTTTTTGCTGGAGAATCGATATTCCATGACTCCGATTGTTCCTCTATGTGTTTGGGACCAGCCATCTTCAAACAAAAAATCAGCTAAGGAGAACATTGACCAAAGGCCACCATAAAGCCCCGAGGCTCTGAGTCTAACTTAAAGACTCGTAAATAAAGAAAAGTGCTCTTTCGGGAGACAACCCGAATTATCCCTTTCATTTGTTTTATTTCCTTTATGTTGGGTTTTGTGTTTTTAACCATTTTGGCAGGGAAATTTGTTGCTGCAACATGCTGATCCGACCAAAGTTACGGCGTAACTCACTATCTTGGTTACGCCGTAACAGGCCTTAGTGCAGCAGAACTACTCAAAAGCATGACCAATTACGGAATAACCCCAGCTATGGTTACGCCGTAGCCACACCCCTGTCAGGTTTTGCTTAATTACGGCGTAACTCCTTATGGGAGTTACGACGTAACTATCCTCTGTAACACTCCTTTCATTTTAAACACGATAACCTTGTATTAGTTTTCAAATGAACTTTGTGGGTATGTTCCCAGTAAGCCCTCACGACACTACACTCGTCCACTTGGGACACCAAGTGGTCTAAAAGGCTTGTTGCATACGCTAAATGCAACCGTGATGCCTACGAAAGTGAGTTAGATTTCTTTTTCATTTTATTTTTCTTTTTAAAATTATGCTCGTCGGTAGTGTGATTTCAGGGATTGAAGTTTGCTCATGGATGCTTATGCGAAGGCACGACTCTCTTTCGTGGGCCTTCTTTCTTTTTGGAGCAAATTTCAGAGAAGTTCTCGCTCTAATTCTACTTTTCTCTTCACCTTTATTTAACGCTTAGTACAAAAGGGACTTTGTACAATTCAAGTGGGGGAACGGGAGTAGAATTATCTCTTGAACTTTATTGCCCTCGTTTTTCTAGTTTATTTTGAAAAATTATGCCATTTTTAAAATTTTGACATGTTTTTCTCAACCTAACTAGATTAGACCTTAGCCGAGCATATTATAACCCTTGATATTATATGGTGAGATTAGCCTTATCCGTTTCCAAATTTTTACCCCAAATCCACCAAATTATGAGTGTGCCGGTAGCTTGTAAACTTTAGAACTTGGCCTTTGCATCATTTCGAGACCATGGACGAGGTATGCTCGATGTATTTGGACTTTTCAGTTTAAGAATGCAGTATTATAGGATTATCACCCAAATAGCCTACCATTGTGTGTCTATCAATTAGTCACCTCGACTTCTCGACCCCCATGTTAAACCCTTTGTTGCACTCACCTTTAGTGCAAGATACCCCTAGATACACCCTTATGAGCCATTCCTTTCATTTTGTTCACCCAACATATTGTTTCGATACACCATTACACCTTAGCCTACCCTGTAGTCTTTATTTGTAATTGGGATGTCATTATTTGCCTAAGTTCAAGGTTCAAGTGGAAGGGTTCGGGAATTACGCTCTCGTCGACGACATATCCTTAAAGATCATTGAAGACCCCCTAAATTCTCATATTGTTCATCTCAAGTGGGGGGATGTTATGTTATTATGTTATGTTCAAAAAAATGATGAAGTGATTCGAAAAAAATAAAAAAAAAATATATTATAGTTATTGTTTTCATTTGTTTGTAAAGTGCGATGTTATAAGCACTATTGTTATGAGCTTAATATAGATTTAATATCGAGGAGGCCACCTCGGTCACATTTGAAGAATGAAGTTGGAAGTGTGCCCATCATGACGTCCTCTAATGGCACATCTACCTGATTATATCATGATCCGGTTTCTTGACTTCGAAACTTGAGCTTTGGGAAAACGGTAAGTGGTGATAACTTAGTTGTAGATTTAGACTATTTGCTTGATTTTGTTTTACATCTATTTTATCGCATGTCTTATCCTACCATTAGTCATGAAGCGTGTTGTCACACCCCGCCAGAGGCGGAAACGCGAGGTGCAACATAATCAATATACATCGCAAAGAGATATAGTACAATACCATAATTTAAATTTAGAGAAATATTGTAACATTACAACAAGGTTCTAGCCGACCTTGGCAATTGAAACATAAAGTTTGACATTTGAAAGATGACACTTTAATACATAACGACCCAGTTGACTTATGACGACTCCTTTATTTAAATTCTTCATAAAATATGCTAATCAACGATCACCTGAAATGCATGAGAAAACGGGTCAACTATGAAAATAGTTGGTGAGTACATAGGTTTTATGAAGACTATAATTAGAAAGTCTGCCTGGAAAATGTCCTATGAACTCACCATGTTACAAGTCTCGCCCATACAAGACTTGTAACATATAAGTTCACATACACTCCCATAATTCAAGTAGTATGCCCGTTCATTAATACGCATTTGGTCATAATAGTCCATGATAAATAATGCCTAATATATAATAGATCACGCCTGATCCGAACAAGGGAGACTTTATGTTGCTCATGCCGACAAGGAGACTTAGTATTGCTCTATCGGAGACTTAGTGTTACTCAGAGGGAGACTTGCACAGTACATAACTATTATATATCAACAATCCAAGGCTGCTCCGAACAATGGAGACTTTAAGACTTTGCACATAAGGCAGATTATAGGTCTATGCATACTAAGGGATCAGGAATAAGTCATAAAGTCATAATAAGCCAAAGGGTTCAAGATATATCAAATAGTCCAAACAATTTATGATCTAGAACAAAAATATAGTTTAAGATTTAATTTCATGCATTTCACCCCAAATAAATAAAGCGGTAAAAAGGGGGACTGTGAACTCACCTCAGTAATGCAGTCTAAAGCAGCAGTCGATTAGAATTATTGGATGGCACCGACACGCGACCTAGATTAGTATGGCAAATTTAGTCTTTATTCATGATTATGACTCGACAAGGTTTAATAAAATTTTGTTGTTGCTTGTGTGGCAACGATTAATGTTTAATATAATTTTTGTAGATTTTGGCTCTTGGAAGTGCATAAGTACATAATAAGAAAATATCAATGACGAATGGATCTTCAGTTCGATGGCAACCGGAAGACAAGGTACGGAAAATAATTACTCACAATATTAGACGTTAACTAATTATAACCAAAAGTCTTTAAAACTATATATATCTATATATGATCAATACTAATTGGTGATAAAGGTATATTAAAATCATACTTTATGTGATGGTTTTATTAAAAGATTTATATTAAAATACTTTTACTAGTTATAAATGTAAGATTTTAGAAAATTTGGGCATGACCCGTGTATTGTTCCAGTTTTCTCATGATGACTATTAATCACAACGTATATGTTTAAATGATAAGCCGTTTTTATATTGTTTACAAGACCCAAGTAAATTTTTATAAAATCATATCAAGTTTCATTTAAGTTAAATGAGTGATATAAATCAATAAGCATGACTTAAACTTACAAGTCTAGTTTTTGACTAGTTTTTATATTTTTGATGGTATGAATTGTTAGGTCCGATATATGTCGTGTTTTTAATAAATAGGTATGACGGGTTACGTTATTTTTATAACACTAAACGGATTGTATGTTGAACGACCAATGCACCATTAGTATGAATTGGGCCTTGGGCCCGATCTACCACCATCCCATTTGGCCTGCTGGGCTCGACCCATACTCGGCCCAATCATGAAAACTAACTTTTATAAACTTAGAAACCAGTTTTAGACTTTAGTGACAAAAAGAAAGGTTCATCATTTTTGGTACAAGTTTCGTGGTATCACAGGGATGGGAAAAGAAAATGTTATCAACAAAGATTTTCGGTGGATGAATTTGGCCACACCGAGGCTCGAACCCGAGACCTCATGGTGGTGGTGGTGTCGCCAGGAATGAACAGCCAAGAGGAGTATAACCCACATCTCAATAAGAAATATCAACACCCTTTATGAAACTAAAAAATCAAGACGGGACGTAAACTGCTTGCATCTAAATTATAACGACTAGATGATCATCAAAATTTAAACATGACTCGCCCACTGTGGTTCGATCACAGGGGTCTCGACTTAAGCTCAAAACCAAATCCAAAAATCAAAATTAAATAAGCTATTAGCCACAAAATATGCACTTCTTTCACAAGCCATATTAGTTCTATAAAAAAAATTACCACACAAGCTTTTAATTAATGATAACAGAAAAAGAAAGAAAAAGAAAAACCAGTTAATCCATTTTACAATTTTCTGTTTCTTTTCATGTTTAATGTTAGCGACAACAACAACACCACAATTTTTAGCACTTAAAAAATTTAGATTCGACATTCAAAACAAATCAGAAGATTACAAAAGTTAAATTTACAATTAATCATAATCTAGACATAACAAAAGTATTAACGTTACTAAAACAAATGGTGGGTCGAGTGGATGAAGAACCAAACACAAAAACTCCAATTGGAGGTGACCCTGTTCGATTTAGACCAATTAACTTCTGGGATAGCTTCCTCTTTCACCCAAGAATAAAACCCCTCAATCAATTTCAAAAAGCCCTTTGATTAGTGGAACCCTAATTTTTTGAATTGAATAAGAAGTTGATGAACTATTCTTCTGAGCTTAAATCTCTTTGTAGATGAGACACTAGGAGTATGTTTGTGACCCTCTTGAACCTTCAAAACATGTCTCTACCCACTTTAAGCATTCTTCCCACCTCTTTCATCCACGCATGGCATCTATAAGGTAGACTTAGGAGTAGTTTGGATAGTGTAGAAAGGTGTTTATCATTAAAATGGGATGTTGTGACTTTGGAGATGAGGATGGCGTGCACCTTGTTATCCAGGAGAAGAAACACAGGTTCTGAAAAGATTAGATAGGGGAGGGGCGTGGGTAAGGTTAGGATTAGTAGGTGTATTTTTATTATTATTATTATTATTATTATTATTATTATTATTATTATTATTATTATTATTATTATTATTATTATTATTATTATTAAGTATATATTGTGTACCCCGTACTGTATAAATTGTTCTGTACAGGATAACGTTTAATTATGAAGAATATTTTTCGGGTATCCGTATTTTATAAATTTTATATTTTTGGAAACGTCTTGATGAGTGAAATATTATGGTATTATTATTAATTTGAAATTAGAAAAGTAATTTCGTGCCAATTTTATTATGGTGTCGGTACGCGTATGGTGTCGGGACATCGGAAAACACGAGATGACCTCTCGTTTAAGAGTTATAATGATCAGAAAATAAATAACTCGCATATTCTGATATAAATAATAGCCGGGAAATTGACGGATTGTCACACGTGTCTAGGTGATGCAGCGAGCAATCTTTGGTGTCTTGGCCATGGATTTCGTCATGTATCATTGATTTTGTCCACTTCGCCGTGACATGTTAGTAATGACAAATCACCCTTAACCCTTTGTCGTGTCTACCCATATTGCCTTCGAGAATTGTTTTGCCCTTAACTCTAGTGGTGGAGATTTGTGTAACCGCCAAGCTTACGATAGAATACATGCTAACTGTGCAATGAGTGATCACCTCGAAATTGACACTTAGAATAGTTGAGAGATTTGAGTGTTTTGTTCCCATTTCGTGAGGTGTTCGGCTTTGTTTTATTCTAGCATAAGGGATTTGTAAACTTATATTTTCCAAGTAATGGGAGATATCTTTTTAGGAATCTATCTAACAAGGTCTACTCGAGGGCAAGTAGAGTTCAAATGGGGGATATTTGATAACATCAAATAGTCCTGAATATTAAGTGTCAATTTCGCCCGATAATGCTCGTATTTTATATCATTTATATTGATTTACGCTTGTTTTCCTCTATATTTCACTTTCAGGTAAAATACGAGCATTGGAGCTAAGGAGACGCGGATTTGAAGAGTTTATTGAAGATTTATTATAGTATGCTCACTTTGAAGAAGTTACGACGTAACTCCTCTCTCACATTACGCCGTAACTAAAGCGTGGCTCAGAAAACCAACTCAACAGAAGATTACGGCGTAACTCTCCCAAAGATTACGACGTAACCAACTAGGTCAAATGAGGTTCCGCGCCGCTGCAAGCTACGCCGTAACTATTGCATCAATTACGGCGTAACCAAGATTTATTGAAGATACGGCGTAACTCCTTCCATAGTTACGCCGTAACCAGCATTTTTAGTGCAAAATACGAAGAATTGGATGTTACGGCGTAACTCTTTTAATTAGTTACGCCGTAACCAGATCTGGCCTATAAATACCCCACGATTTCCAGCATTTCAAAGCATCCCATTTCACACACAACACAAAAGTAAACGTTAGTAGAAGTCGAAGGCAGATCTAGAGGAGCATACGGAGCTATCTCCAAGGGAGAAATCACTCCCCTACGATAAGCATTAACATTTTATATTTTCTTTACTTTCAATTCATGTATTTCGTAATGTTAAACATTGAATCGATTGTTATAGTTAATATGAGCGGCTAAGCACCTCTGGTGCTGGCCTAGTTATGATTCCTTAATGGTTTTGTTTGCGTTTACGTTGCTTCTATATAATTATTTCTAAGTGTATGCATGCATAGTTTGTTGGTAGCTACCCTTGTTTCGGTAGTTTTGAATGGCGGTAGTGGCTAGTTACTTAGGAGATATGACCAACTGACCCTAAGTAAGTAGACTAAGATGGGAAGGGTAAGATATGACCAACTGACGACTCTTTCTGCTTGTGCGATTTGACCAACTGATCACCTACCATTTGGATGAACTTAAGAAGTAGGGGGTGAGTGTTTAAGATGCTAGCGCCCGGGCACTCACTATTATGAATCTAGCATGTAGCGGTACTTAATGACTTGGCTTAGGGGACTAAGAACAACTGGACTTATGACGGGTCACCTGATTTCTCCAGTGGGACCCTTTGCTGATAGGTTAGGACGAACTGACCAAATGCTGTCCTAGCGACTTTGACCCCACCTGAAGTAATTGGAAGTAATTAGACGTAAACATAACTAGTTAGGATGAATAACTAGGTTAGCACCCCTCTCCTCTATTGATCACAACCTTCATCTTTACTTGCTTTAGTAGTTAATTATATCAAAATCATATTAAAATCTGTGACCCCTAGACTTAGTTTAAATCCGCACACATAGCTCTTGGGACGACCTCGGTTTTACCGATTACTACACTACACACGATCGGGTACACTTCCCGTTAGTGCATTAGGGTAGACCATATGTATAACGAGTAATTATAAATATTAAAACCTGGTCAGTAAAACCTGCATCAATAGGAATTATATGACTAGCACAAAAACCGTATACCACTCAAATTCCATCCCAAAAATGTGAGGTTCGCGCCTAGATCTTTAGGAATAAAAGCATTCATCTTTAATGCTTAGTGAGTGTACCGGTAGTATAATAGATTCTAGAACTTGTTTCGTGATGCAATCCAAGATCGCTAGTGAGACTACATTCGTGTAGTTAGGATTTACTAAATGATAAGAGGCATTAGGATAACCTTTGTTTTAAACCTGTAATTTAATTACGTCATCCACATCCATTGAGTAATGTTTGCCCACACCTTTGCGACGTACTCATCTTTAGTACACGATACCCATAGTTAACCACTCAGATCATATCCTTTTCGCGGTTCTCGTGATGTTCCGGTTTTCGGAATATCAATTAAGAGCATTGTTTACAATCCACTCCCAAATGTTACACCCAAATTGCCTTAGCCACCTTGTATACACCAATCTTTAGTGCATTATTGTAATCATTGTTTAAACCCTTAGTTCAATTATCTAGTTACTTACATGGTTTCTAAGTCAAGTCATATCCTTTGTATACAGTTTTGGGACGATTGGGACTCATGGGTTAAAGTAATATTTTATGGAGTAACTGGAAGGAACGATAAATTCAAATTCCTTTTGTCTACGTAATTAAGTACTCCAAGTGTTTTGATCTTTTAAAATCGGGTCAATTAGTGTTTATGAAATAAAAACTCAAGTGTATGGATGCCCCTATAAATCCCTTTATTTTGATGTTATCGTAGAGGATGGTAGAGTAAAAGGGTATGAAAAAAAATCGAAAAAAAGAGAAGTGTTCAAAAAAAATCGAAAAAAAAAGTGTTAAAAAAAATGCTACCATCCTACATCTATCTTTATGTTTATATTTTTTATTTTATGTCTTTTGATTTTGTTTCAGGTCATTATTTACTCTTAGCGAGTCGAGTCTTGGCTTAGCAATGCCACGTTTTACATGCTTGCAACATAAGATTTTTAACTTGCCACCACTAAATATCCCCTTATCCAACAAAACCCTTTATTTCCCTACCCAAAGCCTAACATTACAACCCTTTGTAAAGACCTCTTAGATAGTTATTCGTAGGTGCTTACGCCAAAGCGGTGGAGGTTTGATCTATTCTCAAGCCTATGGTAATCTATGTAGTATGCCAGGTAGTGAGTGTTTATCTTCCATTTCCTTACATGTTATATTTCATATAAACCCGAAAGATGAGAGAATCCAAACACCAATTGTGAGGTGCTAGTGTATAATTTACGTGCTTGTTATGACTATTGTGGCGCTTGTACTTCTTGTAAACTATTTTAAACCAATACTAAATGACCCCTAACTTATAAATTGATTGACCACAAGCACATTTGCTTGAGGACAAGCAAATTCCAAGTGTAGGGATATTTGATAAGGATTTAAAACATACATTTTTAGGGGGTCATTTAAGCCCTAAATCGATACATTTTATATCCATTACTACTTAAAATCGTTCCTTTCCACATTTTAGGTCTTTTGAAAGCAAAATGCTGGAATCAAGCACTTTTGGACGAAAAGGAGCGAAAACATGAAGAAAACGATAAAGTCAAGAAACAAGGCTAATTTCTGCACCTGACGGCGTCCCAACCCAAAGGACGACGCCGTCGGTAAGAAGGTTTTCTAATAAAATTTCAAGTGACGGCTCAGACCTGATTTCGGTTCTACAACAAGATGGCGTCATGCCTTATTTCTGGAGGGCGTCTCCCTTTATTTTACACTAGACGACCAAGACCCATTCCAAGACGACATCCCTATCGAAGCCAGACGGCGTCATACTTCCTCACATGACGCCTTCCTAATAATGACTTGGCCCAAACGAAACCCTAATGACCGTGACCAGACGGCGTCACCATCAAAAGGCGACGCCTTCGCATTTGTAAATCTATATATAGACTTCGATTTTTCTGCATTTAAAGTGTAATATTTTGGAGAGCAAACCCTAGTTCATTCATAATCCGACTTGGGCAGTATTTTAGGGTTCCCAACCTTTCTTTACACTCAAATATAAGTTTGTTAATCCGTTATATCACCATGTTTATCCTATGTTCAATTGTTTGTGTGTATGCATGCTTATCTATCATGAATAGCTAAATTACTATTTTGTTTGCTTAGATCTATGAAACCTAGTTGTTGATTATTGTTTGGTTGTCTCTTGTTTTAATTGGTAGACGCTAGAGTAAGGAAAACTAGCTTCTTCTTTAATTGTGATGAGCTTGAACGTCCTAAATAGCACAAAGCTTGAGAGTGCACTTGAACCATCGTTGTGTTTATTACATGACATGTAGGATAATAGAGTATTCGGGGGAGATACTACGGTACTTGGCAATCCCGGGTAGTCTAGAGGAGAGTTACGATTCATAGAACTAGGGAATTAGGCACCCCCCCCCCCCATGACCAACACGGAATACAACGCACCAATTAGAATGAGGATGTGACAATTCAACCGACCAATAAGAGATAACTAGGGAGTAAGAACATCTAAGTAAGCACGCTTTTAATTATCATAAGAACACACCAATCAACCTGTAGCTTATTTTTCTTTTCATTAGTTTTTTAGTTTAAATTATTAGTACTTAAAATTGGTATAAGTACCCCCCCCCCCCCCCCACTCCTATACCCTGAGATTTTACTTGTTTTTCTAAAAAATATAAAAAGCTAAAAAGAATCACCCTCAACCTCACATTCTCGTCATACATCTCTACTAGCATCTCTATTCCCCTAGAGAATGATCAACCCCCTGGGCTTACCCATACTACACTGCAACGATTAGGTACACTGCCTAGTGGGTTATAAAGCTTGCTCGTTGAAAAGGAAGTCTTTTGACCTCGAACCCACGTATCAATTGGCATGCATCGCATTTCCTCACATATTTTGTAGCGTCTTTAAAAATGCTTGGCCAATAGAACCTTGCTTCAAACACTTTTCTTGAAGTCATGTCAGCTCCATAATGTCCTCCAGTTGGTTTTGTATGACAATTTTCCAAAATTTGTTGTTGTTCTTTCCCGAACACACATCTTCTAATGATCCCATGGGCACATGACCTGAACAAGAATGGATCATCCCAAAAATAATATTTTAAATCTGAAAAGAATTTCTTCCTCTGATCGTGCGTCTTATTACTAGGAAGGAATCTTGTGGCTAAGTAATTTGCGTAGTCAGCTACCGGATCCGGATCCGAATCCTTAATTCGGACCGAAATTAGGTGTTCATCAGGAAATGAATCACGTATAGCTTCCTCGTTAAGTTTATCTAATTCAGGATTTCAAGTCTAGATAAATGGTCTGCCGCCAAATTTTCAGCACCTTTTTTATCTTTGATTTCGATCTTGAATTCTTGTAGCAATAGCACCTATCTTATTAATCTAGGTTTAGCATCCTATTTAATAAACAAATACTTCAAAGCTGAATGGTTAGTGTTCTTGTTCCCTAGAAAACTCCTAATTCCTTTAAGATTAGTATCCTAGAAATTACGTCAACCTTAGCTCTATCAACTTCAATACCAGATCGGGAAATTTTATGTCCTAAAACATTCCCCTCCTTACCATGAAATGGCATTTTTCCCAATTAAGGACAAGATTATAACAATAACAATAAAGAAAGTATACATGTAAATCGATATGAAAGCGAGAAAACTACATCATAGCAATGACAATTTCATAACTAGACTAACACCAAAGGTGTTTAGTCTCTCATACTAAAGCATTCAGAAAATTCAATGTTTGACATCATAAATGAAGAGATGAATTAAATACACAAATGTAATATGAAATACTAAAATTTGTGTGATGATAAGCATGAATTCTCCCTTGAAAATGACTTGTATGCTGCTGGAAATCGTCCTCCTTGAAGCCCTTAATCGTCTATGTTGTTGTTTGTTTTGAGGATATGTGAAAATGCGAAATTAAGGCTTGTATTTATATTCTCGACTAAGTTACGGCGTAACCTCTAGGGTTAGTTATGCCATAACCTTTGGATCTAGGACGATCTTATCTTCATTGATGGGAATACGACGTAACCTAAAGGTAAGTTATGAACGTATAACTTTCGTTAACCATTTTACGTAGCAACCATGAAAGTGGTTACGTCGTAACATCTTTTGCCCACAAAATTCTTCTAAGTCTTGAAAAGATATAAGGCGTAACTTGTGTAGGAGTTACACCGTAAACTTGGTCAGCGTTGACTTTGATTTTCTAGTGTTAATCCATGTTACGGCGTAAGTAGAGTATGGATTTACGCCGTAACTCTTGTCTGGTCAGCATACTCTTATGTATTTGTAGTAAAAACCTTCCAATTCCGTGTCTCTTCGTTCCTATGCTCATTATTAACCTGAAAACAAAATACAAACGAATAAGAGTATATATTCAAGTAAAATGATACAAATGATGAGCATATTAGGGGGAAATTGACATTAAAATATCAGGAAAATTTGATGTTATCAGTTACGCCGTAATGATGTTCTATAGAAAACCTTTTTCAGAAAATGATTTCAAAACATTTTCCAAACTTTGTAAATTTAGTCATGAACTTTGTGGGTATATTTACTGGAAACCCTCATGAGACTTCACTCGTCCATTCTGGCCACCGAGGGGTTTAAAAGGCTTGTTGCATACACTAAATGCAACTGTGATTTCTACGAAAGTGAGTTAGGTTTTTCATTTATTTGTTTTGTTTACTTCATGTTTTTCTAGTATAATACATGTGGTTGTGTAAGTGAATTCAGGGAATTGGATTTTTCTCATGGATCTCAAAGCACACTGATGAGTGTCTAAATACTCATCATTTTTATACTGTTAGAATGCCAAAAACATCTGAAAACACTCAAGAAACACATCAAAATGATGAAAATATCACAAACAAGTGTTTTATATGTTTTAAATGCAAAAACATCAAAATCTGATGAAAAACATATCAAGTTTGCATAATTGGCAGTTTTAGTCCCCCAAGTTTCAAAAATTGTCAAAATTAGTCCCTGGTAATTCAAAAACTTGTAAAATGTCATTTAAGGTCCATGAGATTCAAAAGTTGTCAAAACAAATCCTTTAAAGTTCAAAAATCACAAAATGACAACTTTGGTCCCTTAACTTTGAAAAATGTCAATAATAGTCCTTGGTTAATTTAAAAAGTGAAAACTATCAAATATTAACCTTGTACTATTAAAAAAATGACAAGAATGGTCCTTTTGATAACTTTTGGGAATTTACATCTTTAGTCCCTAAAAATCCAAAAATTACATATTAGGTCCTTAAAGTTTTAAAATAGTAAATTATATACTTTTGGTCCTTGTGTAATTGTTTAATGGCAGGTTTGGTCCCTCAAAGAAGTTTGGAAAGATGATAAATCAGATCCCTCAAGTTTGGCAGAATTACACTTTTAGTCCTTGGGCCCTTTTTAATACTTAAACCAAATGGACCCTTGATTATTATTATCTCAAACCAAATCCAATCCTTAACCCAGCTCAGGCCCAATACCCTGCCAATCCAAAAGCCAACCCAACCCAGTGTTTAAAAACAGAACCCGCCAGGCACTGTTCATCCCTCCCAACTCCACCTGTTACCACTCCTGCACCCACACCTGTGCTACCACCTTACCCCCACCTTTCCAGCTGTAAAGCTACCTCTCACTATCACCCCCCTCCACCTCACAATCCAACCATACCATCAATTAATGCAAAAACCTGCTTCAAGACTTTTTCCCGCCAAATTACAACTGGATGGTTCAGAGATTGGAAAGAGGTGGGAAAGCATCAGAGGTCGACAAGGAACAAAATGAATCAATAAATATCAAGAGAGAAGCAGTGTAGAAACCAAGTAGAGTAGTTTAGTTTTAGTTAATGTCGTTTTAGTTTAATTTTGATTTTCAGTATATGTTTTATCTTTAAAGCTTTGTATTTCATGTTTTCCTTGTGCAATAAAACTTTTGTAACCTTCAATTTCAGTTTTAATCCAAGTTCTCAGTTTATGCAAATTTTTAAGCCAAAATCTAAAAATTAGCTTATAATGTTTGTGGCTGTTGTTTTGTGCTAATTATCTTGCATAAGCTTTTATAAAGCTTGTCCAAGCTATTAGAACCTTAACAATTTAGTTTAGTTTCAAAAAGAGAAAATCTCAAAAATTACTAGAAATTAGTTGTAAAATAAAAAATCTATGGGAGATGATCAAGAAGCTGGTTCAGAGCTGTTCTTTGGAATGATTACTGGTATAGAGCTTCTTGGGAAGCATTAGGATTGATTCTCAGACCTTGGTTCCATGTCCTGTGCTTGAATTTCATTTGTAAGCTTTTTAACACATTTTGGCATTTTACTGTTTTGGTTGCTCATTAGTTCAAATTTCTGTTAGTTCATGTTCATTAGCTGTAGCTAAGTTAAATTAAACAAGAAAACCAGTTTTTAGTTCAGTAGAATTTGTAATTCATATAAATTTTATTTTATCAGTTACAATTGCATAAGGTTCATTAGTGAGCTTTTTGTTGTTATGGCTATTGATTTAAGCTTATTTAGTCTCATTTAGTTATAATATTAGATCTGCAATATATATCATGGTCTTAATTTGTGTTTCTCTTTGAAAATTTTCAAATCAGTCAACAGAACTAGTGTTTGGATTTGCTAATTTAACTGCTTTAGAGACTGTTTATGTTATTGATTATTATTGTTCTGTGTTACTTTAGTATAATATAGCTCAGTACTAGCATAAAAACCTGTCCTAATTGAGTAAAAAGTCAAAATAGCTTGTATACCTTCCAACAGTTCACTGTTGGGAATTTTGAGTTGCAAAATTCATTTTACAAGCTTAAAAGTTGTTAGTCTAGCTCTAGATAATCTCATTACAGCTTATTATAACCTTATAAGTTCATAGAATCAAGTAAAAGCTCATAAAAGTCAAACTAGCTTATTTTTATAAAAAGTCAAATTTCACTTACCTGTTTTTGAATAAACTTAGGAATTTTAGTGTAAGCTCAATATTAGGATTTAGCTTAAATGCTTTTGGGATAGTAAAATATAGTTGCTTAAGAAAATTAGAAAAATAATAGTTTGCTTTGTATCAGCTTATATAGTGCTTAATCAGTAGCTTCTTTTGAGCACCCATTTCTGAACCATCCCCTGTGCAGCTGATATGCACCACCACAGTGGCATCACCACCACTTTGGTGGGTCCCACAGGCCACACCAGTGGACCCCACTGGTGGTTCTTGGTTTCTTAGCAATCACCACCCAGCTGACTAGCCATTTCAGTAAAGGTTTTGAGCTTAATCAGTGTGGACCCCACTCTTAGATAAGCCTTAATGTTGTCCCATTTTTGAGTCAAAACTAGTTTTTGATTTGCTTAATTGTTGGCTTAATCTGCTTTTCAGAAGTTTAGAATGATTGGAATAGGTTAGTAATTAGTTAATATAGCATAACTTAGCTTCTGTGATTAGTTGGTGGTCATTTGTAGCTTTTAGCTTATTTTGATTTGCTTATTTATAAGCATTTACACCACAGTTTCATATTCTCACAAACAAGCATATGTTTTATATTTTTTATAAACTTAGAATAATATTTTAGCATTTTCCTGAATTTTTCAGATTTTTCCTTCACTGTTTGCTATTTTTCTTTATTTTAAATAGTTTTTAATCCTTTTTAATTAGCTTTAAATACAAATAAATCAGAAAAAGTTCAAAAAAATAATTTTTCAATTTTCTTAGGTTAAGATAAATATAAAAGTAATAAAAAGTATTTTTCCATAATTTTCTTAGTTTAAAAAGTATTTTTTTAGCATTTTAATTAGTTTTAAATAGTTTTAAATTAATAATAAATACATAATAAGTCTTAAAAATATATTTTCAGTTTTAAAATAAGTTTTATCATATTTTAGACTTTTCTAAGTTTTAATTTCATTTTTCTAGGTTAATTTTGTATTTTCTTGTATTTTAGTGCATTTTAAATACTTAATAAATAGTTTTTAATTAATAATAATTAATTAAATAGTTATAAAATAATTTTCTTTTTCTATAAATTTTCTTTTATCATTAGGATTGTAAAAATGTCATTTTTATATTTGTAGGCCTTTTATTTCTTTAAAACTCACGTTTTATTTTGTACGTAGACGTAATTTTTTTTTAAACGTAAGTTTTAAGTTGTAGGTTTTAAACGTTCATCGACTTTAAAAATAGTGATAGCGTTTATTTAATATCTTTTATCTTTTTAATTTTCTTAATTTGCATTTAAGTCGCTGTTATTTGTAAATCTTTTCTTTAGGTAATTATCCATCAAAAACCTTTACTGATCGCTATCCTTAGTGATCATTCTATCATCTGAAGTTGTTTATACACCAATTCATCCTCCGTGGGACTTAACGACCCAGGAATTCCCTATATTCCTCTGATCTTAATTGTATTTGTGTTTTAGGCAGTTTTAAGTCTGTTACGGTTAGCCATTCACAAGTGGCTAGCTTGTGTGATTTGACTTGACTGTTTAGCACAGATCAAATTTTGGCGCCGCTGCCGGGGAGGCTGTAAGCGTGTTTTAAGCATTTCCAGATCCATTCTTGCACATATACCACCTTTTTGTAAACAGTTTTTTGTAAAGTTTATATAAATCAAAAAGTTCATTAACACTTTTCCTAAAGTGTTAACAAACCCAAAAATATTTTCATTCTTTGTTTATTATGGCATGTTTTTCAAAAATCCAAAAATATTCCTCTTTACCCTCTTACCCTTTTGATTCTTCATTTCTTACCCTCTAGAACCATTTGATTCTTTCTATGTCTTATCCTCACCCTCTTGGTTGTCAATGGTGTGGTGGTCCTTATAATGGTGGCAATTGCCCCAGTTGTAGCATGGTGGAATCAGGAAACGGGTCTGTCTATAACCAAGATCCCTATTCCTACCATAACACAGCTGATTTATTCCATCAGCTACCACACTGTGAGACTCAGCAGTTATACTGTTGTGAGTACTGTGATGGTTCACATTCCAGTTCTGATTGTCAATCGGGAAACACGCTTGTCTATGAGCAGGTTCCTGATAACAATTATGACTACAACACATATGACTCACAGCCACATCAGTTTTCCTGTTGTGAGTATTGTGGAGGTCCTCACTCTAGCTCGGATTGTCAAACAGGGAATCCATTTCCTTGTAACAATTACGACTCTTCGTATCAAGACCAACCTCCACAATACCAAATGATTCAAGCAACTCCTCATGAAACTACGACAGGCCTTCTACTGAAGAGTCTTGAGTTATTAAAAGAACTTAAGGAGGAGTCGGCTTTGTCACACGAGAAATCCATGGACAAATTGTTAGCGGAGGAACGGGCTGCTAAATTAGATTCCCAGATTGCCATTGAAAACACTGTTAAGGAATCAATTAAACTACAAAAAGCATTCAAATCTAGCTCTCAATTCCATTTCATTCCTGATGACGATGATGATAAAGATACCCTTGATATTATACAATTTTATTCATCAAGTTCATCAGTTGAGATTCCATCCGTGGAAATGCAGGGAGAAAAGAATATGACTGAATCACTAGCAGTAGAAATAATGGAACTTGTAGAATCCATAACTGCTAGTCCTTCTCAACTCCCTCAGTCTGCTGTTATCACACCCGAGGTTCACACTCACTCTCTGAACATGGGGGACGAGCATCTTGACACTGTTCCTGAAAAGGAATCGGACGAATTCATAAAGTCTAGTGTTGAGGACCTTATCCCAATCCCGAGAGAGTCACAGGGAATTCTTGATCATGTGTGTGATATCCCTCCTCCTCTTGTCTTCCAAAGTAATCATGTTGAGATGTGCTCCGATTCTAATGATGACGATTCGTTATCTTGTGGAGACATCAGTTATATGGAAGAATTACCTTCTGAGCTTGTCAGCTTAGGAGAAGAGAATGAGGAAGAAATAATCCAAGACGAAGCTCTTCGTCTTACATTATTAAATGTTAATCTTCTCATTTCTAAAATCGAGGCTTTTAATGAAAAGCCTACTTCATATCCTATCCCCTTTGAGGATAGTGAACTTTTGTTCAATGATTCTATTCCCGAATTGCAAACGTTCCATTTTGATCATATGGGAGAGAAGATTAGTGGTAATACCACTTCTCATTCTCATAATTCTCTCCCCGATTATGAATCATTCACTTTTGAGGAGTTCCCCAGTGAACTCACTCAATTCAATCCCGAATATGAATCATTTTCCTTTGAGGAGTTCTCCTGTGAACTCACTCATATCATATCTCCGCCGGAGTATGATAATTTCCACTTTGATCTAGACATTCCCATAATATGTCTTGATCAAGCGAGCTTAACTGAGGAGATTCATGAAACTATGAATTCTCCTATTGAGGATGAAGAGTTAGTCATGATTTGTATCATGATTTTCTTTCTTTTCTTCATATATCCCGTGACTTCTCCTGTTCTTCACTCCTTCGGGAATGAAGACATTATCTTTGACCCAGGCATTTCCATGTACCATTTGTGAGCCGGGTCCTGTCTGTCATGATCTCATCGGTGTGGAACTTTCACGTACTTCAATGTTTATCCAAACATCTTGATTGAAAGTCCGATGGAGATTGTTTCTTCCACTTACTTCCCCATGAACAAATTAATTCGGGGTCGAGTCAAGCTAGTGACTCGGGAATCAAAAACATTAGCATGCACCACATGGGTTTTCACCCATGAGTACCACTCTAGTGTGGGGGAGATGCCCCACATATTCAAAAAAAAAAAAAAAAAAAAAAATGAAAATTGTAAATATTAAAAAAGAGAATAATTGTTGTGTTTCCACACTTAGCTAGTAATGTTATCTTTTTACGTTCTAAGTTTCGGCATAACAGTCGGTACTTTGAATATTGAGGACAATATTCATTTCTAAGTGTGGGGGGAAATTCTGGCGAATTTGATCATAAATGTACCCTTTTAGTCCCTTTTCCCCCCAAAATGGCCAAATTTTAAAATTTTTTATTTAGTGGAAGTACTATGTACTAAACACAACAAATGGTAATCAGTCCACCATGTCTAACCCACATAAGGATTGGCTAATCCAGGAGCAAACGGCTCTTGGTAAAGATATCTCAAATCCGTTGACGGCTTGCAATTTGCCCAAAATTGTATGGTATTCAGCTCACCATATCCTAAAAAGTGAAGAGTTGGCTAGTCCAGAAGCAAACGGCTTCTGGTAAAGACAAATCAAACCCGTTGAAAGCTTATGATTTGCTCAAAATCATTTGGTTATCATTGTACCAAAGTTCTTACTTGAACTGAAACAATTGGCTACTCCAGAAGTAATGGCTTTTGGTAAAGAGATAAAATCCATTAACTTTTCATAAAACATTGCTAGGGACTAGCAATATCTTAGTGTGGGGGATTGATGAGTGTCTAAATACTCATCATTTTTATACTGTTAGAATGCCAAAAACATCTGAAAACACTCAAGAAACACATCAAAATGATGAAAATATCACAAACAAGTGTTTTATATGTTTTAAATGCAAAAACATCAAAATCTGATGAAAAACATATCAAGTTTGCATAATTGGCAGTTTTAGTCCCCCAAGTTTCAAAAGTTGTCAAAATTAGTCCCTGGTAATTCAAAAACTTGTAAAATGTCATTTAAGGTCCATGAGATTCAAAAGTTGTCAAAACAAATCCTTTAAAGTTCAAAAATCACAAAATGACAACTTTGGTCCCTTAACTTTGAAAAATGTCAATAATAGTCCTTGGTTAATTTAAAAAGTGAAAACTATCAAATATTAACCTTGTACTATTAAAAAATTGACAAGAATGGTCCTTTTGATAACTTTTGGGAATTTACATCTTTAGTCCCTAAAAATCCAAAAATTACATATTAGGTCCTTAAAGTTTTAAAATAGTAAATTATATACTTTTGGTCCTTGTGTAATTGTTTAATGGCAGGTTTGGTCCCTCAAAGAAGTTTGGAAAGATGATAAATCAGATCCCTCAAGTTTGGCAGAATTACACTTTTAGTCCTTGGGCCCTTTTTAATACTTAAACCAAATGGACCCTTGATTACTATTATCTCAAACCAAATCCAATCCTTAACCCAGCTCAGGCCCAATACCCTGCCAATCCAAAAACCAACCCAACCCAGTGTTTAAAAACAGAACCCGCCAGGCACTGTTCATCCCTCCCAACTCCACCTGTTACCACTCCTGCACCCACACCTGTGCTACCACCTTACCCCACCTTTCCAAATGTAAAGCTACCTCTCACTATCACCCCCCTCCACCTCACAATCCAACCATACCATCAATTAATGCAAAAACCTGCTTCAAGACTTTTTCCCGCCAAATTACAACTGGATGGTTCAGATGAATTCAGAGATTGGAAAGAGGTGGGAAAGCATCAGAGGTCGACAAGGAACAAAATGAATCAATAAATATCAAGAGAGAAGCAGTGTAGAAAACAAGTAGAGTAGTTTAGTTTTAGTTAATGTCGTTTTAGTTTAATTTTGATTTTCAGTATATGTTTTATCTTTAAAGCTTTGTATTTCATGTTTTCCTTGTGCAATAAAACTTTTGTAACCTTCAATTTCAGTTTTAATCCAAGTTCTCAGTTTATGCAAATTTTTAAGCCAAAATCTAAAAATTAGCTTATAATGTTTGTGGCTGTTGTTTTGTGCTAATTATCTTGCATAAGCTTTTATAAAGCTTGTCCAAGCTATTAGAACCTTAACAATTTAGTTTAGTTTCAAAAAGAGAAAATCTCAAAAATTACTAGAAATTAGTTGTAAAATAAAAAATCTATGGGAGATGATCAAGAAGCTGGTTCAGAGCTGTTCTTTGGAATGATTATTGGTATAGAGCTTCTTGGGAAGCATTAGGATTGATTCTCAGACCTTGGTTCCATGTCCTGTGCTTGAATTTCATTTGTAAGCTTTTAAACACATTTTGGCATTTTACTGTTTTGGTTGCTCATTAGTTCAAATTTCTGTTAGTTCATGTTCATTAGCTGTAGCTAAGTTAAATTAAACAAGAAAACCAGTTTTTTAGTTCAGAGAATTTGTAATTCATATAAATTTTATTTTATCAGTTACAATTGCATAAGGTTCATTAGTGAGCTTTTTGTTGTTATGGCTATTGATTTAAGCTTATTTAGTCTCATTTAGTTATAATATTAGATCTGCAATATATATCATGGTCTTAATTTGTGTTTCTCTTTGAAAATTTTCAAATCAGTCAACAGAACTAGTGTTTGGATTTGCTAATTTAACTGCTTTAGAGACTGTTTATGTTATTGATTATTATTGTTCTGTGTTACTTTAGTATAATATAGCTCAGTACTAGCATAAAAACCTGTCCTAATTGAGTAAAAAGTCAAAATAGCTTGTATACCTTCCAACAGTTCACTGTTGGGAATTTTGAGTTGCAAAAATCATTTTACAAGCTTAAAAGTTGTTAGTCTAGCTCTAGATAATCTCATTACAGCTTATTATAACCTTATAAGTTCATAGAATCAAGTAAAAGCTCATAAAAGTCAAACTAGCTTATTTTTATAAAAAGTCAAATTTCACTTACCTGTTTTTGAATAAACTTAGGAATTTTAGTGTAAGCTCAATATTAGGATTTAGCTTAAATGCTTTTGGGATAGTAAAATATAGTTTCTTAAGAAAATTAGAAAAATAATAGTTTGCTTTGTATCAGCTTATATAGTGCTTAATCAGTAGCTTCTTTTGAGCACCCATTTCTGAACCATCCCCTGTGCAGCTGATATGCACCACCACAGTGGCATCACCACCACTTTGGTGGGTCCCACAGGCCACACCAGTGGACCCCACTGGTGGTTCTTGGTTTCTTAGCAATCACCACCCAGCTGACTAGCCATTTCAGTAAAGGTTTTGAGCTTAATCAGTGTGGACCCCACTCTTAGATAAGCCTTAATGTTGTCCCATTTTTGAGTCAAAACTAGTTTTTGATTTGCTTAATTGTTGGCTTAATCTGCTTTTCAGAAGTTTAGAATGATTGGAATAGGTTAGTAATTAGTTAATATAGCATAACTTAGCTTCTGTGATTAGTTGGTGGTCATTTGTAGCTTTTAGCTTATTTTGATTTGCTTATTTATAAGCATTTACACCACAGTTTCATATTCTCACAAACAAGCATATGTTTTTATATTTTTTATAAACTTAGAATAATATTTTAGAATTTTACTGAATTTTTCAGATTTTTCCTTCACTGTTTGCTATTTTTCTTTATTTTAAATAGTTTTTAATCCTTTTTAATTAGCTTTAAATACAAATAAATCAGAAAAAGTTCAAAAAAATAATTTTTCAATTTTCTTAGGTTAAGATAAATATAAAAGTAATAAAAAGTATTTTTCCATAATTTTCTTAGTTTAAAAAGTATTTTTTTAACATTTTAATTAGTTTTAAATAGTTTTAAATTAATAATAAATACATAATAAGTCTTAAAAATATATTTTCAGTTTTAAAATAAGTTTTATCATATTTTAGACTTTTCTAAGTTTTAATTTCATTTTTCTAGGTTAATTTTGTATTTTCTTGTATTTTAGTGCATTTTAAATACTTAATAAATAGTTTTTAATTAATAATAATTAATTAAATAGTTGTAAAAATAATTTTATTTTTCTAATAATTTTCTTTTATTATTAGGATTGTTAAAATGTCATTTTCATATTTATAGGCCTTTTATTTCTTTAAAACTCACGTTTTATTTTGTACGTTTACGTAATTTTTATTTAAACGTAAGTTTTAAGTTGTAGGTTTTAAACGTTCATCGACTTTAAAAATAGTGATAGCGTTTATTTAATATCTTTTATCTTTTTAATTTTCTTAATTTGCATTTAAGTCGTCGTTATTTGTAAATCTTTTCTTTAGGTAATTATCCATCAAAAACCTTTACTGATCGCTATCCTTAGTGATCATTCTATCATCTGAAGTTGTTTATACACCAATTCATCCTCCGTGGGACTTAACGACCCAGGAATTCCCTATATTCCTCTGATCTTAATTGTATTTGTGTTTTAGGCAGTTTTAAGTCTGTTACGGTTAGCCATTCACAAGTGGCTAGCTTGTGTGATTTGACTTGACTGTTTAGCACAGATCACACACGTTCTCAATACGTATATCTTCGATCATACAAAGCAAAATTCAGGGGAGTCTTTCATTCTAATTCCACTTGTCTCTCTTTATTTACCATTTTACGTACAATATGGACATTGTGCAATTCAAATGGGGGACGGGAGTAGAATTATCACTTGACCTTTATTTTCCTTCATTTTTCTAGTTTGTTTTGAAAAATTATGCTATTTTTAAAACTCTTAACATGTTTTTCCTAACCGAAACTAGATTAGATCTTTGCTGAGCACAACTATCCTTTATTCCACTGGTGAGGATTTAGCCTTATATTCGTTTTCTCATATAACACAATCCACCAAATATTGTTAGTGCCGGTAGTATTGTAGACTTTAGAACTTGGCCCTTATATCATTACAAGACCATATACGAGTATTGCATTGAGTTTTCTATGTGCAATGGGGATAGATAGTTCAAGAAGGCAATGTTTTAGGATTTTTACCAAATCAGCCCAGATGTGTTAAATTGTTTGTGTTTATCGACTTGTCACCTAGACTAGTCCACCTCTCGTTAAAAACCCATTTGTTGCACTCATTTTTAGTGCAAGATACCTTTAGATAAACCCTTCTAAGCCATTCTTTTGTTTTTTAACCCAAATATGTATTGTTTCGTTACACCATTTCGCCTTAGCCTACCGTGTAGTGTTTTATCCATAATTGGGGAATTGCTAGTTGCTTAAGTTCATGGTTCAAGTAGTGGGATTCAGGAATTACACTTTTGTGGAAAAATTATCATTTTTTATCATTGAATACCCCTTATACTCATTATGTTTTGATGTTCTCCATCTCAAGTGGGGGGATGTTATTATTATTGTAAGCACTTCATGCTAATAAAATGTAGAAGTTATTGAAGAATGGACTGGTGTATATCTCTTTCACATTATTGATTATGAAAAGCAAGTTTACATTATCGACATTAGTCCAAGGTTTGTGATTATGACCTCATATGTTGGTCGAGGATGACTCGGATTTGGTACGTTTATAAACCAACTGGTACGCTTGAAGAATGTGTTAGTGTTCATTTCTTATCCACATCATAAACACTTGTTCATTATTGTTGATGATCCGATTTTCGTGTCTTAATACTTGAGCTTTTGGATGGATGGTGGGTAGTGATGATTCGACTATGGATTTAGACTATTTATTCATTTTTCAGTAGACTATTTATTCATTTTTTAGTTTTACACCATTTATATGTGCATCCCATGTCTAATTCCTACCCTTGGTTGTTTTTAATGTTCATTCTAACCTTTTTCTTACCTGAGTGAGAGAATTGAGTAATCATGGTTGTCTTGCTCATGGATTTGAGCACGCATCCATGGTTTTGTAGCTTTTACTGTGGTTTTGCTGTTGGTAACAATGACTTAGCAAATAACTCAACCCCAAGCCTTATATTTGTTCACCCAATGTTTCCTTTAAGGATTATCTTGACCTTAGCTCTAGTGGTGGAGTTTATACTCGCCAAGCCTATGATAGAATACATGTTATGATTGTGCAAATGAGTGATCACCCCAAAAATGAAACACATAGACTAGTAAGAGTGTGAGTGTCTTTATTCCCCTTTTCGTGATGTGTTCGGCTTTGATGTTTCTAGCATAGTTAGTTTTTAAATTCATAAATTCCAAGTTAACTTGGGGTTATCTTTTTAAAAATGATTCAAAAGGTCTACTTGAGGGCAAATAGAGTTCAGTGGGGGGATATTTGATAACATCAAATAGTCTGGATATTTTAGTATCAATTTCCCTTGGTAAATGCTCATATTACAAGGACTGAAGGTTTTACGATGAGAACAATGGAGGACTAAAGCTGGGAAAGTCATATGAAGTTTAAATTATCATAAGGACTTGGTATAAAAATGACAAGAACGAGCAGGACAAAAGATTGTAATTCAAATGAAGTTTATTTACCACAAGGACTAAAAGTAATTATGTCAAAGACGATGAAGGGCGAAAACCGTACAAATCATATTAAGTTTTACACATATAAAAGTGCAAGGACTGAAGATAATTAAATCAAAAACGATGAGGGGGCAAATCCGTACATGCCGATGATGTTTCAATTCTCCAATCTTATTGTTTTCAGAAAAATTAGTTACGCCATAACTTATGCGTTTGGGTTACACTATAAATATGTCCAATTTTCTTAACGTAGCGGTTACACTGTAACTCGACATTTACGGTTACGCCGTAACTGAGTCGAGCTGATGCAGAATTTCTGACCAGGTTTTAATATTTATAAAGTCTCGTCTACCTAAGGTCTACCTAATGGACTAACGGGCAGTGTACCCGGTCGTGTGTAGTGTAGTAATCGGTAAAGCCGATGTCGTCCCAAGAGCTATGAGTGCGGATCTAATTTAAATTCTACTGTCAATGGTTTTAAAAGGGGTTTTTATAATTTGATTAATTAACTAAAGAAATGAAATAAAATTGAAAGCGAATAAAAGTGGGAGATGAATCAGTAGAGAGAAATGTGCTAGCCAAGTTACTAATCTTGATATGCTATGATTACGTTTTCTGATAAGTGTTTCTATCGCTCCACATGGGGGTAAAAGTCACTAGACTCGGTTGGTCAATTCGTCTAGTCCTATCTTCCATAACGTCCTATTCCGTAACCTAATGATTACAAGAGTTCGTGGGTTTACAAAATGGAATAGTCATTAAGTGCCGCTACAATCTAAGACTTATTCAACGGAACCCAACCTATGGTCAATTCTTACCACTACTCGCAACCTGATACAATAGGGTCCTATGGTCAATTCTCCTAGCTTCTTAGATACTACCCAAACTTCCAAGCTACCAAAATGAGGGTGTCCCAAAATAAGCAAAGAAAGTATACATATAAAGCGATAAGGAAACAAGAAAACTACATCATAACAATAATAATTTCATAACTAGGCTAACACACGAGGTGTTTAGCCAATCAAATTGTAAATTACAGAATAAATGATGATTAAAACAATGATCGAATTAAACATAATATTTGATACAATTTACTTGATGTTAAACTAATGATGATGATGATTGCAAACGAATTCTCCCTTGAGAGATGGCTTGGAAGTGCTGGAAATTGCTCTGTAAATGTGCCCTAATCGTCCCTTGGAAAGGGGTGAAGGGAAATAATGAAAAGTATAGAATTAGGGTTGTATTTATAGGCCACGACAAAGTTACAGCGTAACCGTAATTCAGGTTACGCCGTAAAACTCTCGTAAAATAAGTTACGGCGTAACTTAATCCAGAAAGTGATATCATTGGTTCTTAGAAACATCGTCGACATGTACGGATTTACCCCTTGGAGTAGCGCCTAGTTTTCACTTCAAGTCCTTGTGCATTATAAGTGTAAAACTATATAGGATTCGTACGGTTTCAGCCCCTCATCGTTCTTAACATAATTATATGCAGTCCTTGTGGCATAATAAACTTCATATGAATTTCCATCTTTAGTCCCTGATCGTTCTTGTTATTTTCTAACAAGTCCTTGTGATAAATTAACTTTCATATGATTTGCCCAGCTTTAGTCCTCCATCGTACTTGTTATTTTTACTTTCAGCATATATTTTTCCACCGCTTGTAATCATATTACGGCATAACTAAATCACCATACGCCGTAACCTTCACACTTGGTCAGCACGTTATAAATTACGGCATAACCTTAAGGATAGGTTACGCCCGTAAAACTCTCGTTAACTTTTACTTCGATTTTACGCTGTAACTTCCATAACTTGGTTACGGCGTCACCTTCATGATACTTAGAAAAATTCCTTGGCCTTTAATAATGTCTTACGATGTAAGTCAATCGTGCTACTTACGCCATAAGTAACTTCTGAATACATTTTTGTCCTTTTTGGCCTTTTCTCGTATCTTTTCCGCTCCAACGCCTCAATTAACTTGAAATATAAATATGAACGAATTAAGTACCCATATTAATATAAATGAGGCAATAAACATGGGAATTTGATATATAAAATATCAGGAAAATTTGATGTTATTACGAGCCTATAAATACAAGCTGTAATTCAGCTGATTTCGATATCCTTTTCCACCCTTCTCCAAGGGACGATTGGGAGACCATTCCAAGTCGTTTTTCAGCAGTTCAAAGCCACTTTCCAAGGGAGAATTCACTTACTATCATCATCATTATTAGTAACTTGTATCAAACAACATGTTTAATTGTTATATTTATTCTTGTTTGTGTACTTTACAGCATGAGAGGCTAAACACTTTATGTGTTAGCCTAGTTATGAAACTATTAATGTTTTGATTCTTGTTCCTTTGTCTATTTATCGTTTATGTGGATATTTTCTGAGCCTATCGTTTGATCCTCGCTTTTTTGTAGTATTGAGGCTAGAGTAGAGTCGATTGGATAGCTTAGATGACCATTTGAACACTAGTGTAATAGGCTGCTAGGAGTGTGACGATCACCCAAGTGTAGGGATTGATCAATTACCGCCTACACTAGATTAGGTACTTAAGAAGCGCGGGTAAACCTTGTCTGGATGAACGAGGGGATTGAATGCCGATACCGCCGGCATTAGATAGGTTTTTTAAGATAGTTGGGGGTTTAATGATTATGAACTAAGATACCCAACTTCCGTGACCACGAGGTTGAGATAAAAGGAATTATAGGTTACGTACGACAACCAATCGTGCCTAATGATATTAAAACCACCACGTAAAATGAGATGTAGACGTTGCACTTAGGAACGAGATCATTGCGTTAATAATGTAGTAACTAGGTTAGCACATCTTTCTCCCTTGATTAATCCAACTCGTTTCCCTTTCCGATTATTTATTTCTTGCAATTAGTTAATTAAACAAACAACTCTCAAATTGTGATAATTAAAACTCAAGTTAGAAACCGCCCATTAGCTCTTGGGACGACCTCGGTTTTACCGAATACTACACTATACACGACCGGTTTCTCTGCCCGTTATTCATGTTGACCCGAGTGGTAGTAATACCATGTCACGTATTCATGTTGACCCGAGTGGTCGTAATACCATGTCATGTATTCATGTTGACCCGAGTGGTCGTAATATCATGTCAAGTAATCATGTTGACCCGCGTGGTCATAATACCATGCCACGTATTTTTTTTGGGTAACCATGGATTCCGATCTTTTGGCCGATTAATCCACAGGGTTTGAACCTATCGCCGCAAAGACTCAAACCATTTCACTTATTCATATTGACCCGAGTGGTTATAATATTATGTCAAGTATTCATGTTGACCTGAGTGGTCATAATATCATGGTCAAGTATTCAGTTGATCTGAGTGGTCATGATTTCGTGTTTCATGTTGGTCGTGAGGTCATATCTCATGTTATATGTTTTATGCTCTCATGACATGTATGAAATAAGAACTCGGATTGCATCCGTGCAAGAAGGTTTTACATCTTATTTGAAGGTCGTTCTATATACGCTCAGTCAGCAACTTGCCTTCTGCACTCGGTCAATAACGTGTCATATGTGCTCGGTCAGGAAAAAGTTATCAATTTGGCAAACTCCGGAAAAGGTTGGCTTTCAAATGTGAATAAGCCCAAACTGTCAAAATAAGTTAACCTAAACACCATCTTAAGTAATGGGCTATAAATAAGATGAGATAACTCATGAACTATTAGAGATCAACTCAGAAAGTACTCAAAATAGATTCGATTCAACGAGTCGAGCTCGAGCCACTTGAGTATTCTTTTGAATCGAGCTTGAGCTCCAATATACTCGGCTCATGAGCCTTATCAAGCTTAAGTTACATCATACTTTTACCCTTTTATATACATGTAGTTACTTGATTATCATTACTTTATAAGGTAATATGCATACGAATAGAATCAAGTCGAGCTTAATATAACAATTAGTTACCCAACTCGAGCTTGATATGTCTAATCGATCGAGTTCGGGTCAAGTTCCGAGCTTGAGTTTTAAATGACGAGTCGAGCTTGAGCTTAGAATTCAAAGCTCCATCGAGCTCGAGTTTTAGTAGTAGAGTTGAGATCGAGTTGGAAATAGGCTCGACACGACATGTTTACACCCCTCAAATAACACAAGTAAATCAAATAGAAACATTTATTATATCAAAAAAGAACAAGTGCAACCTGACCCTAACGTCATCGGTCAACTTGAAGATTTGTTGTTAGAAAAACTTGATCTTTACATTATATGGAATAATGTTGTGGTAGGATCAAATTAGAAGAAAAAATAAAATGAAAATGGTGAGAAGAAACCACAAGCATACATTTGAGATGCACATACAAAAATAGATACATCCATTACTTTAATGTTTGATGCAATGGAGATCTGCTCGTTTGATTCATATCCAGTACTGAACCTGTCTATCTTGTCTCCAGTAGTTCATAACTACAATACATGTAAATATCTAATGTAGCAACTGAAACTATCTTACTGCTAATGACATACTGACATCAATATTTAATGATACAAGATTACAAGCATATAGAGAAGCTACCAACAAACACTAGGGGCCCTATGCACAACAACTAACAACCTTTTAATTAAACAACACTAAACTCCACCTAAACACAAGAAAAACAAGACTTCATAACCATGAAGATGCACATCCACTCACTTCTGTTTTTGTGTAATTGGATTTGACCATGCTATTTTTCATCGGAAAAGATGTGATACTATTACGGCAATAACAGCAGGCACTACAGGATGAAGATGAACCTGAAGATATTATATCTTTATGAAAAGAGATATAACACCCACCAGCCACCCCTAATAAACTAACAAACTAAAGTAAAACAGTGGATCAGGACTGAAGTCGCCCAAAGACAAAAGCAAACAGCGGGAATTGGACCCACTCAGATCTACCAAGACAGCAGAACTAATAATAGTGTCTTAGTCTTGGTCTTAATATGTACCCTTTTTTGGTATTGATTAGCATATTAAACAGTTTCATATAACAGCAGAATTATAACAAAAATGTTTCAACCTCTGGTTCGAAAGATAAACCATACGTAGAACCCTTTTGGAATGCCAATATGCACAATTCTCATTTGAACAACCAAGAACATCACACAATACAAAAATGTTATTACTATCCTGCCATGAAATTTCTAAGTCTCACCAGTCATTTGTCTATTTTTTGAATGTCTACTTTACCCTTCCAACAAAGACAACACAAGAATCTTGTTGGCCCTTATCAACATCTTTAACTTTTTATTAAGGAGAGATAACACTGACCACTAATGAAACAAAACAGTGGATCACAACTGAAATTGCCCAAAGACAAAAGCAAACAGCCGGAATTTGATTCACTCAGATCTACCAAAGCAGCAGGATTAACCATAGTGCCTTAGTCTTACTATGCATCTCTTTCAGTTTTAATGCAACAGTTCAACGTACTATAACAATAATAATAACACGTGACTGTGCCAGCCTATATGATTCAAAAAATGAGAGTTAAACTAACGCCATATGTCAAACCTTATGTGATGCGAGTACGCGTAAGAACTCCCACTTGAACTACCAATAACATCGACCTATTAATAACCTATTAGTTAGTTATTCCTACTCTTCCATGAAAACCAAAAAGTCTCACCAACCCTTTTTCTATGTATCTAATGTCTAACATACACATCAACATAACAACACAAGTATCTTGTTGTCTTGCTGCCCTAATTAACAATATCTTAATCTATCTAGCTAATTATAAATTATAATTATGGAGTAATATATAATTCTAACTTGACAGCTTTCTGACAATGGGAAGCTGCAATATCTTTATCTATCTAGCTAATTATAAATTATAAAGAAGAATGAAGAGGGTATCTCATGGAATCAATCAATGGGACTATGGGAGAAGAATAAACAGATTGAAAGTTCATAGGGAGAAGGCAATGAATGGTCTTATTATTAGTATGCTATAAGCACAATTGCTATTAGGCTGCATCATTAAAGCAACTCCTTTACATAAAACAGTACAGCAAGAATCATTAACTGAATTGACTTTGTTTTTTCTTGATTATACATGAAGACTTTCGCTGTGACAAGAACTCCAATAACCGTCATATATAACAACTACTATTAAACATAAAGAGGCTGCATAGTTCAAGTCTTCAAGAAAATAATGACTCTAAGAGAACCATATTCTAAGATGAATTTAGGTATCTTCACTCTAAGAATGCAACCACAAAGTAATTGGAATCTGAGTCCACGCAGAAAAAAAGTGCTAATTCTCCTCGGTTACTTCAAGATTGTAAATAACTACAGTAATATATATTACTTAAAAAATTTGCTATGATTTTGAATCGAACAAGCAGAGTCTACACTTCTGCATATATAGAACAAAATCAAGACACTAAAAATTGCACTTTCATCATCAAATTGCCGCAAAGATGACAACATTAATGATTTTCAGATAAGACATGATAACGTTGATAGAACTTTCATTAGAGGTTTTGAAAACTGCTATGATATTTTCACAAGTTTGGAGTAACATACAACTTGTCTTATCTTCTTTAGTATCACCCCATCCCCAATACTTAACGACAGAACAGAGCAAAGAACTTCTGTACAGAATCTCTACACAACACTAAACACTCAAAAACAAAGCTAAAAACAAACGATAAATGTAAAACTAAATACATTACCAGGAAACTCCGCTTTTTAAACCGCAAGATCAAAACTCTAACATCCAATCAGATTGACAAGCATCAAGTGGTCAACCAGCAAAGAATGTTACTATTGTTTGTGCTTTGATCCAGTTAGATAGACTTGAGATTGTACTATAGTTCTTCCAATTTTGAACCCGGGTACGACTGTAAATCCCACCTTTGATACACCCTTATCATAATATGCATCTTTTCTTGTTACATCTTCCATATAAATCATTGAAAAATCAACCCCTTTTTCCACTTGAAAGATCTCGACCGGTGGACTAAACGAACGAGCCAATTTATGAAGTAGCCACATTGAGCTAGACATATTAACAAACTCCTCATAAAAACCGCTCAAAGACTTCCACGAATCCATAACCTCCTTATTTCTATCCAAATTCTTGAATATTGACGATTCCATAGTCGGATGCACAAGCTGTTCATACTTTCTCTCACAAAACTTCGAAAACGGAAAACCAGGATTCTTATTCAAAGTCTCCAACGGATTAACGGACACATGCTCAAATAACTCCATCATATTATCATCACACCCCTCATTCCCATCCACACCAAAATTCTCCGTATCAAAACCTTGAAACATACCCAAACAAACATACGACAAAAACGCATACCTATTATGCCCCTTTTTCGCATAAACAACATTCGGATGAACATAACTAGCCGCTAATCCCAAATCAAACCCCGCCTTCTTCATCAACTGAATCAAAACCTTGGTAAACCGATGCAAACACCTACACGCATCTCTCAACATAGAATCAAACACCCTAACAGTCGGCAAAAAACCATTCGGCGGTTTCAATATCTTCGACAACTTAACCGACAACTTCCTATTAACCTCCTCAATCTCGCCCAACTCTTTCCTCAACATAGCAACCTTATCATCTTTACCATCAATATCAGATTGCAACCTATTAAACATAGTCTCTAAAGCTCTTAACTTGTTTTGATTCTCATTAACTTGAGCTTCCAAACAAGACCCACTTGTAAAATCAGTACTAAAATCAGGGTTCTTTCTTGAATCAATATATAACTCCCTAAAATCATACATTTTTTGCAGCTGACTAACTAAAGCTTTATCATTAACCATGATCATTTCTTGATCAAATGGCACATGGGCAGTTTGTAATTGCAAATAAGAAGCTTCAAAAGACGAAACAACAGCAAAAACAGAAGAAAGAACATAATTACCAAAATGGGTATTGAAAGGTTGGATAATGGTTTGACTTTTGGTTTGACTTTGACTTTTTGGAGTCAAATTCTTGGAATTTAAATCAGGTTTAATGATGATAACTTTTTGATCAGTGATGAAATCTTCGGCTGAGTCAAGGAGTGTGAAGCCGTCTTCTGAGTCAGATACGGCGGTGGAGATGGCGGCTGATGATTGTTCATCTTCTTCTTCGTTAAAGAATTCAATGGTTTTTGCTTTGAATGCAATTGCAAATTTTGAAAACATGTCTGAGATTTGGGGTGGTTTTGAATTGGCTGATGATCCTAGTTCCATGTTTGGTTTTTGTTTTTTACTGTATAAAAAAGTGATTATGTCATGGTTTTAAAAGATTGAGGTGGTGGTGGTGATTCGTGAAGAGAGAGGTTTTGTGCCTTGAATGACTTTGAAGGAAGGTATGAGTGTAGAGAGAGGTAGAGACTACTGAGACCAACTCATATTTTTGTGTTATAAAATTTTTTTAGGCAAGTTGTGCATTTCTAAGGGCGTGTTTGTTAAGCGGGTTTTTAAGCATGGATTTGACTTTAGGATTATATTTATTTGTTTTGTTATTATCCTAAAGAGAAAACACAACCATTACAACCTCTGATACCAAAGCGAAAAATTCATGGGTTTAGCCATTTTGAGTGGGCTCATTATATATTTGTGTGTACAGCTTTTGTAATTTAATTTATAATAATGAATTTATTAACATTTAATTATATAAAATTAATTAATTTTGTGAGTCCAATTTTTTTTCATAAAATTCAAATCATATCCTAAATCCAAATCTTAATCCTAATTCAAATACTAATCCTAAACCCACCTACAAACCAAACGGGCCCTAAGTTCAAAAAAAAAAAAAAAAGTTGTGCATTTCATTTCCATTTTAAGATATTTTATAAAAAAAAAAATGTGTTTTGCTGTATGCCTCGATATAGGCTAGTGTAATGGAGTGTCCGATTTTAGGTGGAATACCGGGATGGGTGGATTTAGCTGTCTGTGTCCTAACAACTTATTGATTTTTTCGATATAGTGTTAATTTTTGAAAAAAACACTGATTTTTTCTAAATGCATTTTAAATGCATCCGTTCTTTCGAAATGTGTTTCCAGTGTTACGGTTCAAAATATTTTGTACACCCGGTCATATTTGGTCCCGGCACTTGGTCGCCCCATGAAACGCGTCTCCCCCTTTTACGGCTTGCACACAAAAAGCGTCCCTCTATGTCAAAATGGAGAGATTTGGTCATGTATGTGACCGTTAGGGTGTTTGTTTAAAAAAAAAAAAAAAAAAAAAAAAAGTTGTGTTGTATGGTACATTGAAAAAGAGTGTAGTTTCGTGTTATTTGTTTTTATTTTATTTTCTAGAGAGTTGCATAGAAAATGGTAATTTTGTTTGTGTTTAAAAAGGAAAAAGGGAT
>OU343223.1:78860704-78938318 GCA_910596185.1 Chrysanthemum makinoi
CCATTTGCACAGCAATAGCACACAAAGCATGCAATGACAACGACCAGTCCACCATGTCTAGTTTACCATTTGACACACAAGAGGTAACTTATCGAATAGGCTCAGTTATTAGCTTTAGCTCATGTTGGTACCAAATTAAGTTTTGCCATGCCAAAACTCTTAAGTTTTTATAAAAAAATCATCATTGCCTTTTTTACTCAGTTTTTCATTAAAGTTGCAAAGTGACCGAATGGTCACTTTACCATCCATAATGAAACGTTTTAGACCAAAACACAAAGTTGTTATCATTAAAGTTGCAATGTGAGCTAAAAAGATCACTTTACCATCCAAGAATGAATAATGGGGTCTTCTTGCAGAGTATCACCACTGCAGCCCAGCGAGGTCATGCTATGGAGGCACCCCAAACCTGCAAAACATAACAAAGTCTAGTAAGCACCAACCCACAAATAATCAAACCAGCCCATAAATAATCAACCAACCCAATCAAACCAACCCAGAAATAATCAACCAAATAATCACCAACCTCAGAAATAATCAACCAAATAATCACCACAACAGAAATAATCAACCAAATAATCACCAACCTCAGAAATAATCAAACCAACCTCAGATTTGAACGAAGAACCCCCCACAGAAGCCGCAGAAGCTACACAAAACCTAAAAAAGTCCCAGACTTAAATGAAGAAGCTGCGAGACATAGTTCATATATGGGAGAGCCTTCTAACGTCCCAGACTTGAGCGAAGGACCTAGCGAGGCGACTTAAGACACCACTTGTATGTTTCGATGACATTAGCGAATATTTTATGGCTCAAATTCCTCTTTTCGATCTTTGGATCCTAGGGATCTTTAGCGTGGCGGTGATGGAAATTGTGGCTATCGAGCTCTTAGTAGTCTTGGTCTTGGTCACGAGCGATGTGGCCCAGAATTTGAGCTCTTGTCGAGTGAACAATAGCGAGGAAGTTTACATGCAAATGTGGGGGATTATTTTACAAATATTAGTAACTCGATGAATTGGTTTGAAGGTCCGACACCCTACGGTTCTTGGATGACTATGCTAGAAACGGGTGTGGCTATTGCTACTGCTCTTAAGTCTATTGTATGTATATCCAATTCACAATCTATTATGTGTCTTCACTGAGAGATGGTCCAAATACATCACAAATATTGTCCCCGTTGTGATTCTTCGGTGTGGGGAAGACCAGTACTCCTTCGTTCTTGCGTTTCTTGATGAAACTCACCACTCGTATAATCACCCACAATGGAGATGGTACGAAATGACATGGCCGGAGATGGGCACATATGTTTACTCAGCGACAAAGCATGTTTAGGCAGACGTAGAAAGCGATTATTGATTTATCTTGTAAATGACAAAACATGTATAGACGATCTTGATTTATATTGTAAATGACAAAACATGTATAGACGATTACTGATTTATATTGTAAATGACACAACATGTATAGACAATTACTGATTTATATTGTAAATGACAAAACATGTATAGACGATTATTGATTTATAGTAAGCGACTCGCCATCTTTTTATTCTGATTTCGCTCTGCTCCGGTTCTTCCTCATCTTTTGTTACAGGAATCGGATGACATTCATGGAGGGACATTCATTGTGTCAACAACACACCTCCGTGTTGAGAGTCAGATTATGTGCCTTCTTCTCATCTTATGTGCCTCCTCTCGGCTATATCTCCGGCTGCGAGATGAGGACAATTTTATACAAATCCTCCGGTTCTTCCTCATCTTTTGTTACTACGCCGTCTCGCGTTGGCGAGTACAGCGAGAGATTTGGATTGAGGAGACGCATTTGAGTTAGAGTTTCGTGTGAGACGGATGGCGGCATCATTGGAGCGACTACGCATCGGGCGTGATTGATCTTAGTTTCTAGTTATATTGTGATTTTGTGAACCATGTATCAACTATTAATCTATAACAAGATTGGTTATTTATGTATTCGAAGCTTCTAGTTTTGTGAACCATGATATTCTCGATTTATGTTGTGAATAATTATACAAATTCTTTTGGCCAGAAGCAACAAGAAAATCCTTTCTTGTGTCGTTGTCGACGTGGTTTTATAATTGAAAGAACATCCCACAAGCCCAAAAATTGTGGTGAAGTATTATGCATGTCCTTTGTCAAAGGTAAATAATTAAACGTTTGCTTATTTACGTAAATATATCAATAACTTGTTTGTTTAGAATACATTTTTATAATTGTTTCATCATGTAACAGCCAGGGACTGAAGACTATGGGTGTCGATACTTCATGTGGAAGGAAATATTTCAACAAAAGTACTTTGGTCAAGCCTCTTCTTCAACGCAGTGCTCAAACTGCGAAACTAAAGATAAAACGATCAACATGCTATTGGCTCAAAACAATTTGTTGAAGGCAAGAATAAAGTCGTTGGAGGCATCACTGGAATTGGCAAGAAATCCAGTTGATCACGCATGTCAGCCGAGTGGAATACTCTATGAGCTTATAGATGACATTAATAATCTTCATGTGGAGTAGATTTCGTTGTAATATTGAAAACATTTGTTGTTGTACTTGTTTAATGTTTTAATGTCTAATGTTTTATCGTTATTATTTAATTAAATGGAAACAATACACAAATAAATAGTCTACATATAAAAACACTACACAAATAAATACAATATATACATATAAAAACACTACACAAATTAAATATACCACACAAATAAATACACTATACATATAAAAACACTACACAAATTAAATATACCACACAAAATAAACTATACACAATTAAAAAAAAAAAAAGGTACCGCCCGTACGGAAGGGGGGCCATGGCCTATGGGGTGTTTGGGAATCAATTTATGGGGTGTTGGAGTATCTCCACCCCAAAAATATCATCATTGTATTTTACGGTAATGACATGTATCGAACTAATTACCGAATAAAATTATGAAGTATATTACTATTAGGAAAATAAAATTTCTTCTTACGAAACATTTTTAGTTATTGTACTTATTACTTACAGAATTTTGCCGGTTTAGATTTAAAAAAGTTGAAATACACAAATATGATTTTTATATAAATAGAGTGATAATTAGGCAAAAATTGTAACATATATACCAATACTCTTACTATTATAATCATTCAAAAGAAAAAAAAAAATTGAACGAAAGCATGCATTTAAAAAAACTTAACATCCATACAAATCACTCTTCTACAAAGCATCCACATATTTACAAACAATCACACATCCATCTATTTAATTAGAACTTAGAGAGGAGGGAGTGGGATGCGGGTAGGGGTTCGAGTACCAAGTACCCGAGCGGGTACACCGCCCCGCCTAGCTCGGGTAGTTGGATCGAGTATATTATTCGAGCTCCGAGCTCGAGTGAGTACCATGGTTTCGTTTGAAAAATCCGACCGTTTAGCAACGGTTATATGCATTAAAAAAAATCATTTTAAAACCAAATAACATACACTCATTTCTTTCAAAAAAACATACACTAATCTCTCCAAAAAAAAAATAATTACCCTCACCTTTAAAAAAAAACACACACTAATCTCTCCAAAAAATGTCTTCGATTCTTCCGAATACGTTATTCCGTCTTCGTCCGACGAGCTATCCACGGGTAGCTCGTTGCAAAATATGCTTCAACTAGCGGCTCGGTATTATGAAGACACGGCAAGCTCTAGCCGAACTAGCGTAAATCGTCATCCGGAAATAGGTCTTGAAACTTTAGAGAATGATTGGTTCGTTGAAACACCAAAGTACAACGACAATTACTTTAAAAAAAAAATTGAATGGAGAAAAGCATGTTTTTGCAAATAGTGGGTGACATTGAAGCGAGATACCCATATTTTCGAAAGCTATGGCGATTGAAAAAAAGTTTCACGCGAAACAAAAATCACATCGGCCGTTAGGCAACTCGCAACCGACAATCCCCCCGATGAGTATGATGAATATTTATGCATGTCCGCAAGAACGTCACGTGAAAGTCTTGATTATTTTTGTGAGGCCATCATTGAGTTATACGGTCGAGAGTACCTCGTAGGCCGACAGACACCGACCTTCTCGCATTTTCCGGCCCATGAAGCGAAGCATCACCTCCCAGGATGCTTGGTAGCATCGACGTACACCGTCGGATGGAAAAATTGTCCTAGACATTTGAGAGGGCAATATACGAGAGGTGACTATGGTGTTCCCACTATTATGCTTGAAGTCACCGCGTCACAAGATATGTGGATTTGGCATGCTTTTTTTGGTCCACCGGAGTCAAACAACGATATCAACGTATTGAATCAGTCTGACTTGTATCTTACAGATCGAAATGGAATGACGATGAATAGTTCATTCCACGTGAATGGGCGCCTTTACAAACGCGGCCACTATTTGGCAGATGGAATCTATCATAAGTGGTCCACACCTGTTAAAGCATACCCGTATCCAAACGACCCAAAGGAAAAGAGATTTATGAAGTTACAAGAGGCGAGAAAGGATGTCGAGCGAGCTTTTGGTGCTCTCAAAGGAAAATGGAAAATTCTCGATCGACCTCTCCGAGCTATGACCAAAGCGAAGATTGCCAATTAGGTTCATGCGTGTGTTATTTTGCACAATATGGTTATAAAGCGAGGAGGGCAATCTCAGGTTCATATAATGGATGAGCGGTCCAGCCAGATGTTCGACGACGGTGTGGTAGCGGAGTTACTAGACGAAGTTCTCCATGACCGTCTTCGATATGATCTCCGGAGCACGTAGCGTGAATACTTGCCGCATCTCGATGATTAGTGGGTTTTTTATTTTAATCTAGTTATTTTTAAGTATTATGTTATGTTTCTTTTTTTTAAGTATTATGTAATGTTTTTATTTTTAATGAAATAGTATGTTTTTATTTTAAATATTGTATGTGATTTTATGTATTTAAAAAAAAAAAAAAATGAAATTCGGGCACTAGGGTACCACTCCCTCCACTTAAGGTAGTGTTAGGGTAGAATTGGGTAGTTTTGAGTTGTAGGATTTTTATTGGATAGAGGTAAGGTAGCACCCAAAGTATTAGGGTACCACTCCGTCCTCCCTTAGAAGCCATCAAGCCAACTAGTTATTAGTCAAATAGGACACAGTAGCTAGTACACAGAAAAGGGACTTGTGTGAAACCATAGGGACCGGTGAGATATAAAATGTTTGGGTAAAATTGAAATCAAAAGTACAATAATTTGAATCATAAATAATTCAATCATTTTCTCTCCAACTACTAATGCTTTTTTTTTTCCCTTGAAATTAAGTGTATTAAACAAGTTATGCGAAAGGTTCGTCGAATCATAGGGTCTCTAAATGTTTAAGACCATATGCGCATTTTCTTACACCGACTTTAGGCGTTGTAGCCTTTTCGACAATATAATTAATGTAACTCTTGAAGATGTATAAGACGTTAACTGTGTTTTTATTAGTATAAACCACATGAATACGTATAATCATACTGGCAGATCCATATAAGTTTGTAGGTGATCGAGTTTGGGTCAGATGGAATGATGGATGAGACTCTTTAATTCATTTCAAGCATTCAAGGAGAGAGAGAGAGAGAGGGGGAAAAAAATAAATAAATAAAAATTTACTACAATGAAGAACTTGACACATATCCTTTGTTTTGTTAATTTGGAATGTTGTTGTTGAGTTGCGTTAGGCTAGTCGCAGTGGATGGGTTTAACATCGGTTTGGCAACAAAAAATTGATGGGTCAACCGTTGTTAACATCGGTTTAGTCCAATGCGGGGATCGAGTGTCACATTGGTCGGCGAACCAATTTATGCAACATCGGTTGCATTTACGCCCGATATTAAAGCTATATTTTGTCCCATTTTCCTCGGGTCCTTGACTGGGGCATCCGGGTTGTCTGAGTCATTTGGAAAAGAAGCGGCGTGCTGAGTTATCGGTCGTCCCAGGTTGCGACTGGGACTAGCCTTATAGCATGAATTTATAGAGGAGTCAGACTTCAAAGTATTCCAACGAGGTAGACCGAGACATGTTGAAATAGATTTACATTTTGTCACAATGAACTAAACATGTTAAATAGATTTACATTTTGTCACAAAGAAGTGAAAGAACTAAATATGTTAAAAAAGATTTACATTTTGTTACGGAGCGTGTTGCATTCGGGGCATGTTCGTGTATTGCATGTACCCTCAGCTCATTAATTTGCAAATATCTTCATTAAAAAAGCTTCACAACTACTCTTCGAGTTTAGGTTCAACAAGAGGCGGAGGCAATAGGGTGGCAGGCGGGTGCTCAGTCACCCCCAACCAGATCAACTTCTCCAGCTTATAAGTTTAATTTCAGACCATGTATCATCAAGTTTTTTATTTGGCACCTGCTAAGATCGGACCTATCTAATGAAGAATGGATGTATCTGATGAAGAAGATGACTTTTAGGCTGGTCGCATCCCATAGGTGCAAATCGGTTGGGCACAAAAAATAAGCAACCTTAACCGATGTTAAAATCGGGCGCCTCGACTGTGGTAGTCGGTTGGCACATCGGTCGAGAGGCCAAAAAATGCAACATCGGTCCATTTTACGCTCGATGTTATCGCTTCCTATTCCACATGTTCCAACGTATTAAATTGAATACATATTTCAAAAAACGACCGTTTGGTCAATAAAAAAATAAAAAATAAAAAAAAATAAAAAAAAATAAAATAAAATTCAAACCCATTTTACCACTCTATAAATACCCACTTCACCTCAAACACAATTCACCACTCACCATTTCTCATCTACATTCATTTCAATCTAATTCTTATCCAACTTCAAAATGTCAAAGAAAAATACCCCACAATCAAAAACCCCACGATCACGACTACCCCAAATGCCGGATCTGAATTTCTAGCCGGAAAACAACTTCGAGTTAACCGGCATATCACCACAACAAAACCGGCCTATTCGCTTTCGTCCACAAGGTTTTGATTATCAATCACAACTAGCCCAACCAAATCAAAACCAAAACCCGTTTTATGTTAACCGTCCTTTTGTCCCACCTTAACGTCCTTACCACGATTACCGGCAAGAACCTAGTGGGTCGTCGTACCATCCAAACATGGACTTCATTTATCCTTCTCAACCGTATCAACCTTATTCCCCGATTTGAAGCACTAATCTAGACATGAATTTGGAAGATTGGATGCCGGAGTATCCGACACAAAACTACCCAAGTCAAGATGCTTCGATGGGACAAGGTTCGGTTCACGGTTCGCACCACGGTTCGTTCCATGGTTCCATTACCGTTGATGATTCTGATGATGAGAAAACCGCTTCCGCTGAAGAGATGTCCCCATCAAACCAAAGCAGCCATCAAGACGTGCTTCAAAGGCCAAGGACAAAGCCAAGAAGCCGGAAACAAGCAATGGGAAAGCCAAGAAGCCAGCAGAGCCATGGACAAAGGAGGAAGAGGTGGTGCTTTGTAAAGCTTGGGTTTATGTGTTGGAAAACGCGGCGAGAGGTTAGTGATCGAATACTTTAAGAAAGAAACTGGCAAAGACCGAACCTATGACTCCATCACTACCAAATGGAAGAGTAAGATTCGTAATAGGGTTGGTAATTATTGTGCTATCATGGAGAATATCAAGAATACCCATGGTAGCGGTGAGAATGATATCGACGACACTACAAAAGCTCTTAGAGAATACCGTATGACGTACGGTCATGATTTCACTTTGGAGGAGTGTTACGAGGTTTTAAAGGGTCATGCTGCTTGGAAGGAGGTTGAGATGTCGGCTTTCGAAACGAATAGTCGGAAGAAAACCAAGGGTTCTACCACTACCTCTGGTTCAACCCAAGCTCGTGATCCTTTCGATGTCCAAGACGTTGATGATTCTGCTGAGGAAGGGACTAGAGAATCACGACCAACCGGTCGTGACAAAGGAAGGAAGAAACCATCCTCCTCCTCTCATAATGATGATGATGTTCCATCAGACTCATTTATGCAATCGTTGGCCAAAACTTTCTTCAAGACCAAGAAGCCGTCAAAAGGGGATAAAGGTAAGAATAAGGAAGGTTTAGAAGATACTTGGTTACGGTTGAGGGAAAAAGAGCTTGAGATGAAAAAAGAAAAACTTGAGCTCATGAGGATATCAAAACAGGAGTCCGACATCATCTTCTACAACACCCCAATCGACCGGCCGCCAACTACAAGAGTTGGAGAAAGTTAAGGCAGCAATCAAAGCACGTTACAATTTAGATTATTAGTTTAAGTATTGTAGTGTTTATTTTAATTTCGTATTGTAATGTTTTTTTTTTTTTTTTAAATTCGTAGTGTAATGTTTTTTTTTTAATTTCGTAATGTAATGTTTTTTTTTTTTTTTTAATTTGAATGAAATTTAAATTTAATGTTAAAAATGTTTGAATTAAAAAAAAAAAAAAACTTGGTGGAGTCGACGCATCCGGGTTGTCCCAGTCATTTGAGAGAGAAATGGCGTGATTTGGATGACCGAGTTGTCCCAGGTCACGACTAAGACTAGCCTTAGATTAGTTAAAACATTTTTTATTGGAATGGGTAAGATAAAAAAAAAAGACAAATGGGTGGAGTTTTTAAAGTAACATGAGAGTATGGTCATGTATAAAGTTGAGAAGTTGTACCATTTTATTGGTAAGTTAAGGTAGTTTTGTTTTCAGATGTATATTTCAAACGTTTGATATCTTGTTTTTTTTCTTTCTTAAAAGAAACATTTAGTTCGTATTCATGATTTAATAAAACGAATTTGCGACTATGTTTACTTTCAAATATTATATAAAAATACAACAATGTAAAAATGACTTTACGCGAACAAATATATTAGTCGGTTAACTATTTGTTGTTTTAGCTCGACTAAATAGATGAACCACCTTAGATATATATATATATATATATATGGCTTCCGCCAATGTCCGACAACTGCTTCAAGTTTTATAAACTTTGAAAAAGATAAAACATACTTCTAATTAAACAAACATGTTTATCGGTTCGATCATTGCTTCACGAAGAAAAACATTAAAAGTACGTTATTACTATCTCAAAATATCCGAACCCCCCCCCTAATAAAAATTCCTGGCTCCGCTCCTGGGTTCAACCTCAACATTCTAAAACCTCCAGCTCGAACTACGAGGGGTGTGTTAAATATACCTTCAATATGGTTTTATTACTTTATATTACTGATGTATAGTGTATTATTTAGGGTGGTGGCAACCATCCTCACCATCCTCACTATCCACCAATAACATTCTTCCAACTCATCTCATCCCCCACCACCCTCACCATAGATTTTTAGTGGCAACCATGTATCCCTACCCCTCACCATTTTTTTTTTTTTTTACCTTTTTATATTTAAAATTATATCAAACAATTTAATTAAAACACATAATATTATTATTATTACTTAAAAGAAAATTACAAAATACTTAAAAGAAAATTACATAAAAAAGGAAATAATACTTAAAAGAAAAAAGAAAACACTAGTCGTCAAGGTGTGGTAAGTTTTGAGCCGCTACATGCTCCGTAAGATCATATCGGAGACGGTTATGGATGTTTTCTTGGGCTTGTTCACGAAAACGTTCGATATACCCCCGGGTATTGCTTGAGCTTGCCGTGTCTTCGAGGGCATCCATTGCGGCTAAAAAGGTTGACATGGTAGAACCCGTTGAAGACACGAGTTCGGATGAAGACTCGGAGGAAAACTCCGATGATGAAGATGAAGATGAAGATGAAGATGAATTCATTATTTTTGGTGATATGCTTGAGTAAAAGTTTTGATTTTTGTTGTAAAAGTATGTGAAATGGTTGTGTTTAAATAGAGATGAAATTGAAAATGGAATTTTTTTTTTTTTTTTAAAAAGAATGCAACGGACATATTTTAAGCCGTTGAACGGCTAGATTCGCTTCATGCCGCTTCGAGCTTTTTACCCGTTGCAACGATAGCCCGCTCGAGCCCGCATGGGTGGCGGCGGTGTAGCCGCTCGGGCTGGACCAAACCCGCAGCTCACCCCGCTCCCGTTGCCACCACCCTTAGCTATTTGCTAGATTTTCTTTTTAGGATTTGCAAACAACATTTTTATAAGTTTTGATTAAGCATTTCTTTATTAACAATGTTTTCAAAATAAAACTCATTATTCTCATGAATACATGATTTTAACACATATACTTAGGATAAGTCGGTTTTAATAAAAGATGTATGAATGTATATATCAAGTTGGTTCATATTTGTAAATGTTTTCAATTAATATAAGAGATAATTCTCAAAAAAGTACAAAGACTAGAGAGGAGTTCATCATGTGGTACAAATTTTACACATATTTTAGAAATGGTTATGTGTGACTGTGCTAATGCTAATGTGTTACTTCATTATTTTTTTTACACGTGTCCCGACAACAAGTACATTTTCAATTATTTGCAAGTACACAAATGTGCTACCAACGATTGTGCGACTTTTCCAAATGTGCTACCGGCGGCTAAAAGATTTTATTCCGATTTTGCTTATTCTCAATAAAAAGTAGCACATTAGCATTAGCACAGTCGCACATTAGCACGGTCGTACATGACCATTTTATAAAATGTGTAAAGTTTGTACCTCACTGTAAACTGCTCCTTAGTTTTTGTACTTTTTTTTTAGAATTATCTCTTAATATAAGCAAACAGAACTCATAAAGTTATTTTTAGCAAATTCATTTTATTAACGCAATTTTCATGCCTTTTAGGAAAAATAAAAATCATGGAATAAACTCAAGACCGGAAATGTGTTGTTTTCCTACTAGTAGTTAATTCAAGCCTTAAAATAGTAAGTAAACTGTAAATTTAAAGAATGAGATTACTATAAACAGAATTATAGAGTGTTTAGGAAGTTTACTTTCTATGCATGCATCGTCTAGAAGTTGCTTCTGTTAATGCTGCAAAAAGCACAAACCCCATGATTCCATGACTTTCATAGCAAGTCATGCCTCGATGTTCTCTTTCAGCCCACAACACAATATTATGGATTTATTAATTGAAATATTATATATTCTGTTTTCAAAATATATAAGTACAATGTCATGCTGTATTTTAGACGTACTCACTTTAATTTACAGAATATTTACAAATGCCATTGACCGTACTCATTTCGCGTGAATAGGTTAATGCTAAATGAGTAATATTTAAAGTGGCTTTCTGATTTTAAAAGTTAAAGTTAATTGAAAACCAAATCTTTCTCTCTCGAAGGCCGGAAGCTAGAGTTATTGTTTAATTATACTAGCTTATTTATGAATAATCAAATACTAAAAATGAAGGACTTGTTCAAGTGTTCAACGATAATATAACTACAAAGCTTAAACTACTTCCGAACTCATAAGAAAACATTGTCAAAACCGAGATGTGGAGTACAAACGCTTTTATATTAACTGTATATAGTCGAAATTTTATGTAAGCCAATTTTACGATATAATATGTTCTTTTTTTTTGTTACATGGGTTTTTGACTCGACATTGCGAACTGACATAGCCTAGAATCGGCGCAAGTGAACCTCGGTGGCCACGTACAGGAGGATTAATTGCTCATTAACTTTGCTGTCAAGCGTCTTTCAGTTTAAACTAGAAAGGGTAAAACATATGTGATTTGTTACGCTGCTTTAACAAATTATAGTAACTAGTCGCCTCAAATGCTGTTATAAGAAAACTACTAGTACGCAAGATTTTCGCCCCACGGCTCGCAAGTGCCAAGTAGTTTCTTGAATCAGCCAGGAGACTTTCAAGACTTCTCTATTTTAATTATTATTAAGAATGAGCGTAAAACGGCTAGCACGTTTGCGAGTTTAGTTATGAGCTTATATTTTCTCATGTTTTAGATTACAAAAGCAAATAAAATATAGGAAAAAAAAAAAAAAAAAACTTGTCTTACTAAAGAAGGAAAATGGAAATAATATTATTTTTTGCAAATTAAATAAAACTCTATTGACATTTTCTCAAGATTCATGATCAATGATCACTTCACATACATAATTCACCTTCGTAAAAAGACGAACTGGCCCGAGTTAGACCATATACAGGTTGTAGTAGTCGTAACCGCTCCAAGTGGTACCTTAGGATCGAACCAACCATCTACAATTAGACTTTTAAACATTATCAAGGAGCAGTTAAACAAAATCATTGTAGGGTAGACTTGGCAAAATAGGTGGATCTTCTGATTTGGGCCGAGTCTTGTTGGATTGCCTTCTAGACATTTTTTTGACCATTTTACGTAGGGGTGTTCATGGGTTGGGTAATATCCGAATAAACCGAAAACCGAAACCGAACCGAACCGAAAATAACCGAACCGAACTCATAACCGAACCGAACTTGCCAAAACCGAACCGAACCGAAATAAAAGTTCGGTTATGGTTTTAGCCCTCCAAACCGAAAACCGAATTTAAATAAATATATATATATTTTTATATATTTATATAAAAAAAATATATTAAAACTCTTTTATAATATATATATAATATTTTTGAAGCTTGAAATTTTTTTTTTCAAAAAATATATATAAATAAATGAATAAATTATTAAATTTGGGTAATTCGGGTTATTCGGTTCGATTTTCGGTTATTGGGGGTTCGGTTTTCGGTTTTCAGTTCGGTTCGGTTCGGTTTTTGGTTATACCCAGAAAAAAAAATTAACCGAACAAACCGAACCGAACAAACCGAACCGAACAAACCGATAACCGAACCGATGAACACCCCTAATTTTACGAGTAACTAAAGAAAATATACAAAAATTATTAAAGAAAAAAAAACAACTACAATGATCCAAATTTACCACCAACAATTTGGGCAATATATTATAGGTGTCATACTTAGTCACAAGTAAACGAGTCGTGATTGCTATCTTAAATTTAGAAATTTCATATAGAGTGAATTACATAATTGGTTTTTAAGGTTTACCGGATCTTGTATATATTGTTTACGTGTTTTTTTTATTTTTTACGGGAATGTCCTCGTGGTATTCAAAAGTTACGAGTCATGTCCAATTTACCAACGACGTTTAAAGGGTCGTTAAAAAAAGACTAATGTTATATAGATGCATAACGTGAGGGCCTAAAATTGTATATGTGCAACCTTGTAAACCTTAGGGACCACTTACGTAATTAACTCAAAAAAAAAAAAAATATATTATACTTAAATTTTGGGCTTATGTACAACGTGAGGGCCTAAATTTAAAAAAAAAAAAAAAATTATTATACTCAAATTTTGGGCTTATGTACAAGGTGAGGGCCTAAATTTTTTTATTAATACTTAAAATTTTTTTAAATAAAAAAATAAAATATACTTAAATTGTGGGATTATGTACAATGTGAGGGACAAATTTTTTTATTTTTTATTTTTTTTAAAAATGTTTATTATACTTAAATTTTGGGCTTATGTACAACGTGAGGGCCTAAAAAAATTTATTAATACTTAAAAAATATATATTTAAAAAAAAAATTTAATGCGTATTTTGTACGATTTTTGTTTACTTTTATACATTTTCATCCATTTTTAATGCGTATTAAGTATAATAAACTTTTTGTTTAAAACAATAAAAAAAAAAAAAGAAATAGGCCTTCACGTTGCACATAAGCCCAAAAATTAAGTATCATAAATTTTTTTATAAAAAAAAATATAAGTTTTTTTAGGCCCTCACATTGTACATAAGCCCAAAATTGAAGTATAATATTTTTTTCTGAGTTAATTACGTAAATGACCCCTAAGGTTTACCGGGTTTCACATATACAATTTTAGGCCATCACGTTATGCATCTATATCACGTTAGTCCTTTTTTAACGATCGTTTAAAAGTCGTTAGTATGTTGGACGTGACCCGTAATTTTTACATACCATGAGGACATGACCCTTAAAAAAAACACAAGGACAATATATGCAAGATTCGGTAAACCTTAAAGACCAATTATGTAATTCACTCTTTCATATATGTCCAAAAATGCTTTAAAATCATTGTATATTTTGCATTCGATGATTGCACTTTGGATATGAAATTAATAATGAAAGTATGAGGACATATGAAATTAGTCCTTATAATAAGGTGATACAAAACCGGAATTACTTGTTTAGTTTTAGTACGACGATTGACTTTTATTATCAAACCTTGTGAAAGAGTTATGCAATTAAACAACGCGTTTTAGCTCATTTATAGGATGATGATTTCATGGTAGTTACACATAGAAATGGTTTAAGGGGTTTTGACATCGTAATTGAAGTTTTGAGTTTAAGTTACTGATAACATCAAATAATATGGATATTTTAGTATCAATTTCCCCTAGCAAATGTTCATGTTTGTTATGTTTTTATGTGAATATATACTTAAAATGTTTCATATTTAGTTATCAGGGACATCTTGAGCATTGGAACAAAAAGATGCGAAAATGGAAAGATAAATGGAAGAACTTCACAAACTTGCTGGACCAGAGAGATATTACGGCGTAACTTGTTCAATGGAGCTACGTCGTAACATTTGTTGCTGATAAAATAGTCCAAGTCTAGTCATCAGATATTATGGCACAACAAGGACATTGTGGTTTCGCCGTAACTAAAGAAGAAAATAACGAGACGATTATTGTGTAACTTGTCCATTTGGTTACGCAGTAACTTTGCGTTATTTGGGGATGAATATAAGTTTAGGAAGACTTACGGCGTAAGAGATTCGATGGGCTTACGCCGTAATAAGTACCTTGGGCGCCAAGTTCCATTAAACTCCAGGGACCTAAAAGTGTTATGTTCAATATTAATTACGAGAACCGAAGGTTTTATGATGATAACAATGGAGGGATAAAGTTGGGCAAGTCATACGAAGTTTAAGTTATCACAAGGACTTAGTATAAAAATGACAATAACGATCAGGAACTAAAGATGATAATTTATATGAGGTTTATTTATGTCACAAGGACTAAAAGATAATTACGTCAAAGACGATGAGGGGCTGAATCCGTATAATTCGTATAAGTATTATTGTTATAAAAGCACAAGGACTTGTAATGAAACGAGATGGAATCTAAGGGGTTAAATTCGGACAAGTCATAGAAAGTTTCAAATGGAAGGAAATTTTAACGATGTAATTAGTCATTTTTAAATGCGTCGTAACTTGTTTGAGCCTATAAATACAAGCCCTATATCAGTTGATTTCAATATCCTTCTCCACCCATTACCAAAAGATGATTGGGGGACCAACCCAAGACATTTTCCAGCCATCAACAACCACTTTTCAGGGGAGAATGCGCTCTTAATCACCAACATCATTAGATAAACATAAAGTAAATTGTATCGAACATTATATTTAATTCGACCAATGTTTTATTCATTATTGTTTCTGTAATTTACAACATGATTGGCTAAGCACTTTAAGTGTTAGGCTAGTGATGAAATTATTTATGCTTTGATCTTAATTCTTTGTCTATTTATCGTTTTGTATGGATATCTTATTAGTACACATATAATGGGGTTTGAATGTCGAGAAGTGGGATTGTTGACATTAGATAGGTATTTAAGATAGTTGGGGTTTAATGACTATGAACTAGATGCTCGACTTCGCTAACAACGGAGTTGAGATCATAGGAATTATAGGTTAGGTGTTGACTAAAAATTGAACCTAATGATATTAGAACCACCATATAATATGAGAGTAGACATTGCACTAGGAATGAGATCATTGCATGAATAATGTAGTAACTAGGCTAACATGTTTTTCTCCATTGATTAATCCAACTCATTTCCATTTTCGTTATTTATTTCTTGCAATTAGTTGATTAAAACAAAAACCAATCTTGTGACAATTAAAACTTGAATTAAAAGCCGACCATTAGCTCTTAGGACGACCTCGACTTTACCGAATACTACAATACACACGACCAGGTTTTCTGCCCGTTAGTGCATAAGTAAATCATAGGTAGACGAGCTTTTATAAATTTAAAACGTGATCTAATAAGTATCAATTGCCATTAAAGTGTAACAAAGATATCTCCTGTTTCTTAACCATATAAAAAGCCTCAATCATACTTTCACTTTGTGTTTTCCATAATATTTTAAACATCTTAACAAGAACATTTAGGATTTGGTAGTTAATCGGGCCATGAACAACTGAGCTTTTATGGATTAAAATAGGTTGTTATGGTTTAGTTAATTGGGTTCGAGTGCTTTACAAACAATGTTGTTTCATACGTAGAAATTACTTTAAACGGATCGCATAAGTATTTTAATGAATCAACACAGACTATAACATTGTGATAAACTTTTTTTGAAAGATAAAGCTTATGAAAGTTTTTGAAAAACGCAAGTTAGTAGGTGTTAATACAAATCTGGGCGCTTCTCCTACGAGGATTAGTGTAGGCTAACTCTTCGGAGAATAGATCTTGTATTAAGTGAAATCTTCGATTGCTAGCTGCTGAGAAAACCAACACCGTTAGTCTCACCGCGGAACGGGGTTCCGCGGTTAACCTCCGGCGTGAGAGTAAGTGGTTGTTTTAGAGAGATGGAATGAATTCTAGAGAGAGAGAGTGTGTGTATGTTACCGTTTGAATAGGGGTGAGACCTCTATTTATATGGTTGACCTTTCTGTCGTGTTCTCAAGGTCACGGGTCTTGAGAGCGACAGTTTATGACGTAAGTCATTTGTAGAGCTTGTCTGCTTGTTGTGATGGTGATGTTTTTTGGGCGAGTTGTCCCGCTTTCCCTTTGGTGGACTGCAGGTTGCGATGCGTCCGACCTAGGGAAGATTCCTTTCCCCTTTTAGGTAAGGCGGTTGTGTTCTTGTTGAGGCGTTCTTGTCCGCATGAATGGCTTGGTGGCCATTACCGGGGTATGTGTTTGGTCCGCGTCCGAATTATATGGGCGCCGAGAGTATTACATATTAGTGCTAAGTCCGGATGACGTCTTGGTCCGGGTGGTCATACGTGATCAAGTCCCCCCAGTCTAGTTGTGCTTGTTAGTCTCATTGCGAGCATTGCTAGACTAAGTTTTCTCGTGTAACCGCAGTTGGTTGTATCGTAGGAAGACTTGACCATTCTTTGGCGTGTTTCTCCACGTGGCAAGGGTGTGCGCACATAGCTGCCCATTGGGATTCTCGAACCGTCCTCGCCGCATATTCACTGACCGATAGGACGTTTGATCGCTTCCATCTTGTTCGTTGATCTAGGCCGATCTTGGCCGTTAGTTATGGGCCGGCGACGTGGCGTGTTGTTGGTCGTTCGATTGACCCGTCAGTTTTACTTTTGGGAGTATAAATACCTCTTTTTTTTACTTTATTGGTTCTTGTTGCCACTTCTTCTTCGCAAGTAAAAAAGAAAATTCTCCACTAAGATTTGTGTGTGCGTCCAGCCTTTATCAGGTTAGGTTTCTTTCTTCCTTATAGTATCATGGCTAAAAAACTTTTAAGCGATTTCACCTGTAAGTTGTCACAGAAGGACCTTAGCGAGTTTTGCTCGAAATATCATATCCTCCCTCTGTGCACCCCTTCTTCCTAGTTCTGAAGCCACCATTAAGGATGCTCCGTCGGGTAAGATAGGAGTATACACTAGATTCTTTGAGTTTTGCAACTTTAGGATACCCCTTTCCGCATTTTTGTGTAGGGTTTTGGAGTATTTTCAGATCCATTTGTCCCAGTTGTGCGTGTTAGCCGCTAGGATTAGTCATTTTGAGATCCTTTGCCGCGTTCACGGTGGGACACCCACCGTGCCCTTATTTAGGAAATTTTATTACTCAGGGATGAAGGATGGTTGGATGGCCGGAAGCGTAAGGGTCCCAAGTCCTTGATTGTTCGGTGTGTTACACCGCCCTTGGATTCCGTGAAGAACGGAAGGAGTTCTTTTTCCGGTTGATAACTGTTTTCCATTATCAATCTCGTGGAACGAGAAAGTTTCTGTTGACCGTGATCCACCTCCGACTGATGACGGTATTGACTTTGAGTTCTCAAGGCGTCGTCTTGACACGATGCGTGCTCCTTTTAAGAAATTGCCGGAGCCTTTTCTTTGCACAGTTGGACTTAGCCGTGCTTGGGATGATGCCACAGCACGACCTACTTTTAGGTCTTCGGATAATGCGGGTGGGTAAACCTTTTTAGGGTTTGTCGCGTCTTGTTGCTTTCCCTTATGTCTTGTTACTAATTTGTGCATTTTTGCTTGCAGATATATCTCTTCGCTTTTATTAACCAGCAGGATCCTTTTGAGGTGGTATCACGGGGAAAGGACTCTCCAGGAAGGTGAGAAAACACTGCTTGACGAGACCGCTAATCGAGTTATTGAGCCTTCGGAGAATCTTATTACTTTAGTCCAAGAGACTACTGTGGACAAAGTACAGCGCCAAGGCAGAGAAAGCGACTGGGAAGAAAAGAGTCCGGCTCAATGTTCCTACCAAGCAGCCGGAGAAGAAGAGACTCACGTCTGAGCCGGTGAAGGACGCCGGGTCTACCGCTGGTATGGCATCTTCGTTGTATTAACTTTTCTTGTGTTTTATTTTTTTTTTTATTATTTTTTTTTTTTAAAGGATAACTTAAGTGCTGTTATGCAGGGAGTAAGACTGCGGGGTCCGCTTTTGAACTTCGCGATGAGTCCGACTCTGGTCCCCATCCGCAGGAGGTAACCCAACTGTCCTCCGATGCTACTCCGGATCTTCAGGTCAATCCGATTCGCTTCAAAACATCCACCACGGCCCATCGGGGAAAACTTGGAGGTGGATATGTCCGGCCTTCGAACCGCCTTTGTGCAACAGGAGAGCTCGTTTAGGGCTGAGTCTCCCCTGAAGATCCTTCGGTCACGAGACCCGCGGCCTCGATGATGACTTCTATGAGTCTTTGTCCGTGGACACGGCGGAGGCAAAGAATATTTATGTCCCGAAGTGGTTGCCTACCAACGAGTTTCGAATGGATGACCCTTGGGTTTGTCAGAGCATGCTAGACAATTTTGCCACTCCCGGATATCTATCTACCTTGCGCAACATGCCTCACTCGGACTTGCTCGGCGGTACAACATGATGACTGTTCAGCAAGCGTGTATGTCCTCCGAGGTGCGTCTGCGGCTGCAGTTTGAGCTCAATCAAACTAATAGGTTGAACAGGAGGCTTGAAAGAAAGGAGAAAAAGATAGAGGCTCTTAAAGGGAAGGTTCAAGCGTTGGAATCGGATCTTTGCGGAAGCTGGGACTCTCCGTGAGCGTGTTGGTCTACTAGAGTCTGAGTCGGAGGAGATGAGGAAGTTGCGAGACGCGTGGCAGCAGTTGAAGGTATGATGCCAGGATGAGCAGCTCGCTAGTTTGACCGTGGAAAATCTGAGTTGAAGGGAAGGTTACCGGACTTACTTCTGCTCAGGACGAAAAAAGAGCAAGTTATGGCCACTGGGTTACTAGAGGAAAAGTTGAAGGAGTGCGAGGATAGGGTCCGCGGTGAATATGATAGTCGACTTGCTCGGTTGGATCAGCGGTTGGCGGATCTTAATCGTGATTTTGATGAGGATTTGTTCCCGAGCACTCTAGTGGCTATTGAGGGAAAAAGGTGGGTGATCGGGCATGGTTTTCGCCGGGCTTGGATGGCGTTCAAACAATCGGATGAGCTTAACACGCGATTGGGATATTGTATTAGCAAAGCTATCGCGGAGGGTCTAAGGGCGGCCCGGAGGCAGGATTGTTCATGGTTCCGAGGGCGCCGCGCTTGGTCGATCAAAGCCTATAACCCGCAGCTAAAGAAGTGTATCGTGAACTGTTGTTCGCTTGAGCGGCGTTCCTTTCCCCTGCTTCGGATTCTTTGGAGGCATGCAAAGACTCTCCCTTGGAATATCTTATGGCCCAATTGGTTTTGCGGGAGGCGGTCGGGTAGTGCGGGGGAGTTTGTGTTTAATCCCCCGGTAGCGGAAGAGGTTGCCCTTCCCAACTCTTTGCTTCAAACTATCACCCCGACGCCCAGCGCGCCATTGCTGCGTACAAGGAGAGGAAGAAGGTAGCCTACGGTAGGAAGTTTGATATATGGAACCCCGAGTTAATTGTGTCGGAGGTGGATCATCAGGTTACCTCTACCGGGGAGCCTTCCATGGTGATCGTTCCCATTGGTCCGACCCCTTCTTCTGCGGTTACGGGTCCTCTGGGAGGACGAAACAGAAAAAGGAGATGAAAGGCCGGTCATGATGACATTTTGACGCCGAGCGTCTGGATCATGGTGGGGAACACGCGGTGGCGTTTGAAGTGGTCTTTTGTATGGGCGCATTTAGACTATGCCGCCTTTTTAGTGAAGCTTTGGTGCTCTTAGTCTTTCCTTAGGGTCGCCGTTACCGCGATGCATCTTTTTTTGTAATCCGGGGGTATGCCCCGAGTATCTATCTGAGATGAACTTATTTCTTAATGAAAGTGTTGGAGCCGTTCGTACACATGTTTTTTGTTTGATTGCCGGGGTTGGGTAATCCGGCCTGTACCCTTGGCCGTACCTTAAGAAGTCAGGGGTATCAAATAATGGACAATGGGTTTGCAATACCACTTACATGCTGAGTCAATTTGAGGTTGCTCGTCTGATGTATGCGACATTGTACGTCGCGGTGTGAGAATTATGCACAAGGTGTAACATTTGAAAAGAAAATGATTGCATATGTATTTTGGAAAATTTGTAGAGCGGGCCAGGCATCTACGTTTCATTGCTTAGAAAACAGTACAATAGAGATATGAAAAGTTAAAGTTCCCCGTTGTTCGGACTGTCCGTAATCAACTTACAAAAGACGGGGACCACCTACTTACGCTTAGATGTAACATTTCTTCAGGTTGCGGATGTTCCATGTCCTGGGGAGTGTCTCCCCATCCGCGGCTCTGAGCTTGTATGTTCCATTCCCTATTGCTTCGATCACTTCATACGGCCCCTCCCATTTGGGGCCAAGCTTTCCAGTATCTTCCGCTCTGCTGGCTTCATTGCTCCGGTAGACAAATTCTCCGGGTCTAAATGACGTGCTGTGTACCTTGGAGTTGTAATACCTTTCCATCTTTGCTTTCTACTTCTTGAATGGCCGCGGCTCTCTTTTCTCTTCCAGGATGTCCAGATTTAAACGAAGGCTGGCGGTCGTTGGAGACTTGGTGGGCCGTGCACCGAAGGTGGGCATTCCAATTTCGACCGGGATAACTGCCGGTGCCGTACGTAGAGAAAATGTAGTTTCCGTTGCTCGTTTTGATCATGGTTCTATGTGCCCAGAGCACATGCGGCACTTCCTCCACCCAGTCCTTGCTTCCTTTTTCCAATCTTGATTTGATGCCATCCCCCAAGCTTTTGTTCGCACTTTCAACCAACCCATTTTCTTGCGGATGTTTCACCGAGCGCAAACCGTTTGTTTAATGTTGAGCTCGCACCAATCTTTGAATGGATTGTCGCGGAACCGCTTCCGTTGTCCGACACTATCTCTCGGCAAGCGAAGCGGGACTATGTTATCCCGACAAACTTCTTCACTTGCCTCCCTGTGATGGAGGCCAAGGGTTTGGCTTCGATCCATTTAGTGAAGTAGTCTATCGCGACAATCATGAATTTAACCTTGCGGGACCTTCGGGAAAGGTCCGCAGATGTCGATACCCCACTTGTAAAAAGGCCATGGGGAGGTGATTGGGGTCAGAGTTTGTTGCGGATTCTTGGGTATCGGGCGGTGAACTTGGCAATCTTTGCATTTCTGAATTAGCTCGCGTGCATCCCTGTGCATTGTCGGCCAATAGTATCCGGATCTGATTGCTTTGGCGACCACCGCCTTGGGCCGAGTGCATGCTACACGATCCCTCGTGAATTTCTCGCAGCACGTAGTTGGCTTGGGTGGGGCCTACACATCGGAGCCAAGTCTCTAGAAAAGATTTCCGGAGCAAGATTCCGTCTTTCAACGCGTATTGCCTTGCTTTGATCCGCAGCCTTGCCTTGCCTTGTTGTCGTCATTTGGTAGTATTCCGTTGTGTAGGTACTCGATCAGGGGCGTCATCCACGTATCCCCGTCCTCTTCTACAATTGCCAGTACCTCCTTTTCGTCAATGGATTTTTCCTTCAAGACTTCCACGAGAACTGTTTTGTCGGTGGGCAAAGTGGATGCCATTTTGCTTAGCGCGTCGGCTGTTTGTTTTGACTCAGGGGAACTGTCGGATTGAGCGTCCGGAACCTGCAATCAGTGCTTTGGCCTTTGCCAAGTACCGTACCATGCTTTCTTCCTTTGCTTCGTATGCTCCGTTTATCTGGTTCGCCACGAGACGGGAATCAACATTTGCTGATAAGTCTTTGACCTGCATTTGTTCAGCAATCCTTAGTCCTGCGATTAATGCCTCATACTCGGCTTCGTTGTTGGATGTCTCGAACTTGAAACGGAGGGCGTAGGTGAACTCTGCCTCGGACTTGTCGGATTAAGCCTGCTCGGACCCTTCTATGCACGAGGACCCGTCCGTGAAGAGGCTCCATGGCTCCGAGTATTTTTGCTGGTGTTGTCTTGTCGGAGTTTCTTCGTGCGGGATTTCGGTGATGAAGTCTCGCGAGAATCACGTCCCTTTATGGTTGTCCGGTCGAAGGTGATGTCATGCTCGTCTAGCTCTATTGCCCATCTGGCCATTCTCCCACTTTTTTCCGTCTTGGTCGGACCGCTTTAATGGTTGGTCCGTGATCACCGCAAAGGATGTGCTTGGAAGTACCGCCGCAACCTGCGAGATGCATACACCAGCGCCAGGACGAGCTTCTCAATTGGAGTATAATTCGATCTCCGGCCTTTTAGGGCGGTGACGAAATAAACTGGCTGTTGCCTTGATTCTCTTTGTGCTAACAAGACCAGCTTCTGACTTCTTGGGGCGTGGCGGTACATAATCAATTCTTCCTTTAGGCTGTGGAGCTATGACCATTGGTAGGTTAGCAATGTCTGCTTTATTTCGTTGAATGCTCTCGCCCTCGTTGTCCAATAAAAGTCGCTCTTTTTGATGCACTTCTTCAATGTCCTGAAGAACGGGAGGGACCTCTCCGTTGACTTGGACATGAAACGACCGAGGCGGCTAGTTTTCCATTCAGAGACTGCACTTCCTTTTTGGTCGTCGGGATCTGAGGGTAGCTACGGCGCGGACTTGTCCGCGGCTCGGATGCCTCTTTGCTCACCACATGAGAAACATTCCTGTTCCGCCCCAAATGCACTTCTTGGGGTTAAGCTTCATATTGATGTTCCTTAGGGTCTTGAATGTTTCGTTTATGTCCCAGAGTACCTCTTCTTCCGAATGAATTTTGATTACTAAATCGTCAACGTACACCTCCAAGTTTCTCCCAATTTGCTTCTCGAACGCCCTGTCCACAAGCCTTTGGTATGTGGCACCGTTTTCGGACCGAATGGCATTTTGGTGTAACAGAAAATGCCTTGGTTTGTGTGGAACGCTGTCTTCTCCTCATCCCCGGTACGCCATTTGTATCGGTGATATCCCTTGCGCGTCAAGGAAGCGCGAAGGGTATCCGCAGAGGGATTCGACTTTCGGTCGATCTCGGTAAGGGATAGCATCCTTTGGGCTGTGCTTTGTTTAAGTCCTTGAAATCCACACACATTCTCCAGCTCCCGTCACTCTTTTTGACGAGCACGGGGTTTGACAACCAATCGTGGTAGTGTACTTCCTTCATGATTCCTGCTGCAACTAACTTGGTAACGTCTTCGTTGATCGCTTTGTTTCTTCTAAGGGCTTGTCCTCTCTTCTTTTGTCGCAGGGTCGTAACCGTCCGGACGTTTAGCTTGTGCTCTGCGATTGTCCAGCGGGACTCCGGTCATGTCGGAGGGTTCCCACGCAAAGATGTCAAGTTTTTCTTGAGCAGGTCGCGAGAGGCTCTTCTTTCCTTTCTCACTTAACCCACCCCTATTGTGATTGTTTGGTGGGGAACTTGGGGTTGATTGCTACGACTCCTTCCTTTACTTCTCCCTCTGCGGCATGCGGTAGGGCTCTGGATCCGCGACCATTCTGCATTCTACCTTGGGACCACCTTGTCACCGTGTGAGTCACAATTCCGCCATGGTAGGAAATTTTAGCATCCCGTGCCGTGGATGGCACTATCCTTAACAGCCTAATCCCGTGTCGTCCGATTATTCCGTTGTAGGGGGACGGGGATCGCACAACCATGAAATTCATCCAAGCACTGGTTGAGTTCTCCTCGTCTCCCAACGTAACTTCCAGGAGGATCTGTCCTAATGGCCACGAGAGTTCTCCACTAAACCCAACAGTGGCGACGTGGCGGGAATTAGCCTTTGCGGATGTCGGGCTTAGTTTGTTGAAGCAATGTTCGTCTGAGAACTTCGAGGCGCTTCCATTGTCCACGTACATCCACGTGGATCGTGAATCCTTCCACGTCCGCCTTGATCACCAGCGGATGGTCATCCCAGTCATCCCCAGATATGGGAGGAAAAGATATTTCCATGCTCAAGACTTCTTCGGACCCGGCTTGGGTTTGACGACGCCAAGTGTTGACCATGTATATGGCATGGGCTTTGTCTTTGGCTGCGGTCTCTTTCTTTCCTCCCTTGGGGCCACCATTCTTTTGTGCTCCGTTCTTGATTTCTTTGACCAAATGTGCGAGCTGTCCGGACCTGTGTGCCTCTCTATCTGTTTCTTCAACTGATGGCATTCGTCCGTGTTGTGCCCTTTTCCTGTGGAAATCCACAGTATTTGTCTTTATTTCGGATTCGGCCGGGCGGACATTGGTGGGGCTGTGAATTTGACCGTATCCATGGCGGAATTTCTTTCGGTGTTTTTGTGAGGGGTGTGAACTGTCTCCTCTCTTCCTCTCCGGCTGGGCGGTTCCTAAATTCTCCTTTCCGTTCGGAGATCCTGGATGCTTTTCTGTCCTTGGTCCGGTTCCTCCATTGGGGTGTTTCTTCTTTGACCGGGTTTCGCGGCCACCTCCTCTAAGGAATGCCTTCACAACCTTCCACATTTCATCCTGCGCGACGGGGATGTTGTCATTGAGCCTTTTGATTAGTTACGGGTTTGTTATCCCGTGCATGAAGCCAAACACTCTCATGCACTCTGAGCTCCCTCACATACATGCTTTCCGTCTTGAAGCGTTCCACGAATGCCTCCGTGGACTCCCCTTCTCGCTGCTTTATATGGTGCAATTCAACAGGGTCTTTCGTATACTTCTTCTGCCAGAGGAAGTACGAGAAAGCGTGACCTCAATTCCTCAAACCGATGCTTTCCGGACTTAGCTCATAGAACCAACCGCGGGCGTGCCCAACGAGGGTGGAGTTAAACATGTGGCACCATGTGGGCATGGCCCATCTTTCCACTTTCGTGATGCCGGAAGATCTTCAAATGATCCTCCGGATCTCTGTCCCCATCGTATGTTTTGATGTGGTGGCATTCTTGTTCGTCCGGGAACTCAAAATTCCGTATCGCGACAGTGAAGGGGTCTGTGTCGACCCGTCATACGGGGAATAGAGGTCGTCATCGTCCTGTTTCTTGCTTTTCGGGGTGGACCTCCGGTGTTTTTCGGCGCTTTCCCCGCTTCCGGGTGGTTACTTCCTTTGTTCTATCTTTGCGGCATGAGTGATATGTTTCTCCTCCGCCCGACTTCGAGTAGGAATCTGTCGCGGGTAACACTCAAACCATTGGTGTCTTTGCTCGCGGTTTCTCTTTCGTATTGCCTGGGGTGTCTTTTTGACTGAGTCTGGAGAATACGCCGGTTTTGGTCACCGAGTCTTGTGGATCGTGTGGGCGTTCCTTTTCGTCTCGAGAAGACATCGGTCGCGGCCTTTTGGTTTCCCAGCTGGCTCTTTTCTCTAGAACACCCATTATTTATTTGTTGAGTCTCGAAAACACTCCTCGACTTGGAGTACTCCAAAGGATCGACCTAACATGGGGCACTCGGCCTTCTTTTAGGTGCCCGTTTTCCCCTTCGCCGAGTATTCGAGCATGTTCTCGAGATCTCTCATTTCTAGTCTCATCGTCGAAATCTAGGCGGGTTTTGACCCGGTCCAGTTTTTCCTGATGGACCTTTTCTGCCATAAAGGGCAAGATCTGATGGTAGTGCTTTTCGCAGAACTCCCTTATTGAAGCGTCTGTCGCGGCATTAGTGGTGTTTATCTGGATTTTGCACCGTCGTTCCCCGTGTTTCTGACCGTGGCGGCTCGAGGCGAGGGAAGGGTTTCTGCCGGTTGCTCATTAGTGTTTTTTAAAGGGAGACGCAGTTGTTATGTTACCGGTCCCACGGATGGCGCCAACTTGTTAATACAAATGCAGCTTCTCCTACGAGGTTAGTGTAGGCTAACTCTTCGGAGAATAGATCTTGTATTAAGTGAAATCTTCGATTACTAGCTGCTGAGAAAACCAACACCGTTAGTCCCGGAGCACGGGTTCCGCGGTCAACCTCCGGCGTGAGAGTAAGTGGTTTTTTTAGAGAGATGAAATGAATTCTAGAGAGAGAGTGTGTGTGTATGTTACCGTTTGAATAGGGGTGAGACCTCTATTTATATGGTTGACCTTTTCGTCGTGTTCTCAAGGTCACGGGTCTTGAAGCGGCATTTATGACGTAAGTCACCGCAGAGCTTGTCCGCTTGTTGTGATGGTGATGTTTTTGGCGGGAGTTGTCCGCTTTCCCTTTGGTGGACTGCGAGTTGCGAGACGTCCGACCTAGGAAAGATTCCTTTCCCTTTTCGTGAAGCGCGGTTGTGTTCTTGTTCGGGCGCGTTTACTGTCCGCGGAATGGCTTGGTGGCCATTACCGGGGTATGTGTTTGGTCCGCGTCCGAATTATATGGGCGCCGGGAGTATTACATATTAGTGCTAAGTCCGCGGATGACCCGTACTGGTGCCGGGTGGTCATACGTGATCAGTAGGTATTTATAATTCGAGCATTGATTGATATGCTTAATTATATGCTATGAGTTGAGATCAATATAGATCTCATATTTAACATATATCCAATAAATCAATCTTAACAATCCATTTTTTATCAAAATTAATAAAAAGACTGTTTTCATTTTTTTTAAAAAAACAACATATCTTGCAAATGGTAAATCTTCAAACTACAAAAAATACACCATCATGACGAGAATTAAATTATCTTTCTATAGATATGCACTTCTTTATATTTTCGACAAACTTTTTTTTTCAAAAATTCCGCCCAGAAAAATCAAATATGATTTGTAAAATCATATATGATTTTCAAAAATCATATGTGATTTGTAAAAATCAAATCACATGTGATTTTTGAAAATCATATATGATTTTTACAAATCACATATGATTTTTACAAATCACATATGATTTGCAAAAATCATATATGATTTGTAAAAATCGAATCACATATGATTTTCACAAATTATATTTTTCTTGGCCAAAATTTTGAAAATAAAAACCGTTAAAAATATATAGAAGTGCATGTCTATAGAAAGATAATTTAATTCTCGTCGCGATGGTATGATTTTTTTCGCATAATGATTAACGGTTTGCGAGATATTTAATTTTTTAAAAAAAGGTGAAAGTTTATTTTAATTCTTTTTATTAGAAAAATGAATTGCTATGATTGGTTTATTAGATCTATGGTAAATTTGAGATCTATATTGAACTTTTGCCTACTATATGCCTAAACCTATTTATCAGTATCTCGTTGGTGACAGTAAGAGAATCCGCTTCTTCATAAACCCATAATTTACTGTCACATCTATTTAGGCACATAATTAAGTGCAATTTTTAGACTTCCTCATCATTTTTCTTACATTCCTACTCAAGTTAGTTGATATAAAATTTTGAACCATCATTTGCGAATCTAAGTAACTTACATTACTACCTAAATGGAACATGTCATGGATTCAAAAAGTTATCATCACATAGATTCAAAATTTTGAACCATTATTTTAAAGAAACTATCATCACATCAGCGTTTTTGCCCGATTCAAAAGTTAGCCTTTTTGGCCAAATTCAAAAAGTTTCAGGTGCATAGTCTAGTTTGATAGGTGACCTAAGGCGTTGTTATATGTAATTATCCCTTTTTTTTTGTTTGGGTGTGATCTCTCTTCGAGATCTTGTAATATGTTTTCTTTGTTTTTCCTTAGCCAATTGTACCTTTATAAAATCTTACCATTTCGGGAAAAAAATAAAATAAATTGAACATGTCCTGGAGCCTAAAAAATTAGCAAACTCCAACTACGTAAGTCATATAACAAACTAATTGATAATTAATTTTTTTCACGTTGTCTGACGGGTTTGAGCAATTTTGACCAATTTATCAATCTGGATTGTACCAAACAGAAACCTCAAAAGTTAAAAGCTGACCGAAGACTAAATAGCAAGAACTTCGGTTTGGCCGATTTGAACCATTCGGTTAATTTCAGTCTTCCGGGCGCAATACTCATCCTCCAATAACCCCTTTTGATTATGTGTAAACACGAGCCAAGCCGAGTAAAGCCTGAACGTACCATAATTCAAAAATCGGTTTGTTTATCTATACTACATAAAATGGAAAAATAGTCAAAGTGGAAAAGTGAAAAAGTGAAAAAGTTTAATGGTCAAATGAGAGAGAAATATATTTGTGTAATTAATACTCTTATTAAAACACCCCATTACTTAAAAGTACAATAATTTATTTGCATTGTACAACCAATTAAAAGCATATCTACCAAATTAAAACAACAATTAAACACCCCTTATTAAAAGTACAATAAAATTTTGACATATGCAATTTAAACAAGCTACAACATAATTCTAAATATAAAATAATTAAACACACTAATTAATGTTATTTTTAAAACACCCTAAAATAAAAAGTACATGTTATTATACATATTGTACAAATTAATAAAACACACAAAGCTTCATACAAGCTAACAAGTTGATGGTACATATAGTTTTAAAAATCGACCAGGACCAAGCGGGTTCAACCGAAACCGGTGTCGCCAAGCGGTTCAACTAACCAATAACGACCATCCGAAACGAACTAGAGAGGACCGTTAAAACCGATACAAGCGGTGAATCAGTCTCATCGAGATCTATTTCCGGTTAATCGTCCCAGTGGTACTTCGCCGCCAACGCTTGGTACCTGCTATATTATATATAAAGGAAAAACAAAAAGTAAAAGTAAAAATTTGAAACTATTAACATATATGGAAAATGGGTTGACCGATGCGCTTCAAACCCGATGGGTTGACCTGTTTAATTTGACCCGTTTAACCCAACCTGTCATATTGACTCGGTTTTATATCGACCCGTTTTTATTGAGCCGAACGGTTCAACGGTTGAACCACCGGATTGAACGGGTTTCAAAAGCGTTATGTTTAATCCCCAAATCATCAAACTGTTATTATTTTTTGTCTAGAACCCATAAACTTTTTTTTAACACAATACGATCTGTCCATTATATAAATATATTATCTATAAGTTTTCTTCAAAAAGCGATTATAATGTTTTACAATTATGAGAAAATATGTGCCGTTAATGCATTTAACTTTTCAATAGGCTAAATACGCTCATTTCAAAAAAAGATGGGGCTAAATGTGCCCAAATCGTTTACAAAATAGCTAAAATTAGCCAATTTTTATTTTATTTTGGGCTAATTGTATTCACGCTAATTTTGGTCACCATTAATCCCATCCTTGTTAGTTTTACGCATGACAAGTACGTGTTGTTAGTCTTTATCCATAAGCTGATGTAATGTTTACTTTCATTTTCATTAAATGATTTTAAATGTTGTTTGATAGATGTTAAGAATTTTGTCTAGACTTTAATTATCGTATAGTACAACCGTTTGCAACTGCATTTTCATCGGTTCACGTTCTATTTTAAACGCTACACAAAACACTTACCACAATATCACAAATCATTAATTATCTGACGCAAGAAACAGCTGCCGCTAGGCGCGGGTACTCGTCTAGTATTTATAAAGCCCGGTCTTTAGTTTTTCACAAACAGCTAGACTCGTTTCCACACTAATACCCATTTCTTCCGGCCCAACCCGACCCAAAACCATTTACAAAATAAAATCCCTCGTCACCATCATCATCCCCAATTCACCCCAAAACAAATTTCACACCACCACCATGGATCCTTACGCTGCACAAACATACGCTGCTCAACCACCATCATCATCAACAACAACAACAACAGCACAAATCCAACAAGATCCTTATTATTACATGCAACCAGATTACGACCAATCCCAATCCCAACAACAACAACATTACCCGTATTACCCTCCTCAATACCCTAGCGACCCTTATCAACAACAACAAACACAACCCGAACAATATGCCCAACCCGAACAATATGCCCAACCTGAACAAGATGCTCCGGTTCACCCACCCGGTGTCCCGGTTCAACAACCCGACCCGAATGCTTATTATACACAACAACAACAACAGCAACAGGCTTATTACCAGCCTGAGTATACTGACCCTAGTTATTATGCCTACCCACCACCACAACCACAACCACAACCACAGCAGGTGAGTTATTCGGATCCGGGTCAGGGTCAGGCGCAATGGCAGCAGTATTCGGGTCAGGGTCAGTGGCAGCAGTATCCGGGTCAGGGTCAACCTGCTGGGGAGTATGGGCTTAGTTATGCGTATCCTCCGGTAACGTTTATTGTTAATTGCTGATTGAGTTATTTGTGTGTTTGGATTTTATTGCGTTAGTTGGTTTTGCTTGTTTGATGGGTGTATCGCGTTATTGAGATTAGGAAAAGTCGATAAGGTTATTTGTTAGGGTTTTTGAACCTATCGACTTATGATATGGCTTAAGCCGATAAACTTGGTATAAATGTGTTATTATAAGGCGTGTCAAAAATTTTTAGTAGTTATGTATTTGATATGTGAATTTAGTTTTTGATGCATTTAGGGGTGAATGGGTGTGTACTAAACGTGATTATTAGGGCCTAAAGTTGTGCTAGCTAGTTTTCTTGATTTGTTAGGGTTAACGTAATTAGGAGGTGTTTGGTTTAGCTTAATGATGGGCGTATCACCTTATTGGAATTTTGGAAAAACTGGTAAGCTCGAATTTAATGGCTTAGAGCTTGAGCTTGAGCTTGTGGACTTTATTAAGCCATAGCTCAAGTTGATACTTAATAAGCCATTCAAAATGAGCTTATTGGCTTTTTCAAATTTTAATTAGCTGATAAGCCCATCAAGCAAGCTTAACCAATTTTAACCAAATACCCCCTTAGATTTGAAGCAACAATTTAGAAGTTGATTGAAGATTATTAAGAATTGAGACAAATGTGTTATTTAGGTTGTTAAAAATGTGAACGATAACTATCTAAAGGCGCATTGAAAAAGTTGAGTTATGTAATGTTATCGAATTATCGTGTTGAAGTAACTAAAATGACACATTTAATTAGAGTTACTTGGCAGACAAGTATGTGAGTTTAGCTGAACTTCACGTAGTGGTGCAAAAAACATGTGGACCTAGTATGATATATATATAGTTATAGCGAGAAGATTAGCTCTATTATTTAGGTTAGGTTTAGTTACTAATTGGGATGCTTGGATGTGAGCTTACAACGTGATTACTGTAGCTTGAAGAACATGACTTAGATAAGTAGTTGAGTACAGTCTGACAAGCTACATTAGAATAGATTACAAAGTGAATTCTTGTTGTGGGACATAGAGTATTTTTGAATGTGCTGAACTTAATTGATTGTTTTTTTAAAAAGAGTCAATGTTCCTCGTTTACATTGGCTAAGTTATGTCATGAGCATTTTGGCAATGATCATGGGGAAAACTGGCGTAGTATTTTTGTTGAGAGGTTTTGGTCATGTCTGTTAAACTATGGGGCCAATTGCTCGTCTTTAGAAAAAATAAATGTGTACTCAAATTGTATACAAATGAATGTGTGTGTGTTTTACTTGGCATATTGGATATGTTTAGCCTGTGCTTATTGTTATGCATGTCAAGATACTTTTCTTTGGTTTCTTAGTTGGCTTTTGTGTTTGTAGAAATATGCTATGATTGTTTAGATATAAAGAAACCATAAACATGTATCTACTAAACTTAATTTTTGTCAAATAAATAAACCAATATTTATTCAGGGGATAAGGATATGTGATATAGAACCATCTCAAAATGACATATTTTTTCATAAACGAAGTTATAAAAATGTTTTATATCCTTTCTGTCATTTTCTATCATTCTTATTAACCCCCTTAATGCTTTATTACATCGTGTATGGAAAGATCAAATCTACAACAAAATTAACACCAACATGAAGAGTTGTTGACTAGGTGTAAACTCCATAGCAAAAACAATGGATTTTATTCATAAAAGAAATCATATAAACTCATATTATCATCTTTTGATCAATATGATATAGTTTTGATACATTTTAACCAATATAACATAGTTTTAAGATGGTTCCATACCTAAGCTTGGGTACATGACAACCACTATTCACTTTTCCCATTTAGGGGTTTATCTTCTAAAAAAGTTTAAAATTTGGATTAGTAATTATAACTCTTTTAGTCTTTTTATATATCTTTAACAAATATTCCAGTCTGGATCATAGTTTATTACATTCTTTTTTATGATTTTCCACCTGAATATAGTTTAAGTATCTATTAAAGCATACCATACTTGAACGACTTTTTCAATTTCTTCGAACCAACTAAACATTGTCCATTTTCTTCCATTTTGTCCACTTCCTTATCTCTCTTGTTGATATATCCATATGTCGTCATCTTGTTATCACGAGGGTAAGTGGTATGAGCTACGCGGATGTAAAACTTGCCTTCAAGTTTTACATGTTTAAATGGGGTCACGACTCATAATGTTATTATTTCTTAAAGTTTATTAAAGAATCACCTTAGCTGGAAACTTCTTATATAATAAAATAAATGTTTCTTCAAACAAGGATTTTGAAAGAATATTATACCTGAAGACTATGAGCTGAGCTGGACAGTTTTTAATTTATGCTAGAAGCTGACCCCGGGGCACGGGCCTTGCAACAGACACTATTCTCAAATTGAGTTCAAAACTATTGCTCCTTTGGTAGCAAGCTCTCAAAATGAGCTATAACGCTTTTACTTAAAAAGTTGTTTTTTCCACTCTGCAGAAGTGATTAGCCACAAGCTCTGAACTTGATTGAAGATTTTACAGGTTTTGACTGTTGGAAATGGTACATGATATTTCTCGTTTATGTAGAATAGTTAAGGGGATTAAGAAGTGGCTTTTATACACTAACGGAGGTTGGAGCCTGATAATTTATTGAGCTGAGACAAATTTTACAAATTACAAAACAGATGGTTTACTTTATCTTCGTATACTAAAATATCTAAACACCTCTATTAACTTGTAAAATTGATGGCTTTGGTATTGCTTATGTCAGATTGGCCATTAAACCATTAAAAATAATTTGCTATCATCATCCGATTCTGAAATTATACACGGGGTAAGATAATCAAAAAAACCAAAAAGCGGCAATATTTTCTGGTTTGACTGAACTAAACTCATGGTCACACTGAGCCTATTCGTGACCTCCAAATAGAGTTGGCAAACCTGACCAATTTACTTATTAGTGGGTCGAGTCGGGTTATGTTTTATCTATGACGGTCAAACTGGTTGAATCCTAACAATACCCTTTTGACCCGTTACCCAACCAGCCCGTATTTGCCATTTCTACTGCTAACCCCCGACTGTATGGCCTTGTTAGTTACATGTGTCATTCAGTCAGGGGGTTAAATCGAACGATCTTTACCTTAAATGGTATAATTGGAAAATATTTTCTCATTTGGATGTTGATCGACCTCGCTTCAGGATTTTATATTTAAGATTCTTGAGGTTTGCTGAATTACTCATAGCTTCTTGCAGCAGTTTCTTTATTGATGGGAGGCGGATCTTCTTGAAATTGCATGCAACTTTTACAAGTGGGTTCTTTGTTCTTCAAAACGGGATTGCATAGAAATGTGATATATATAGCGTAACGGTAATAACATAAATTATTATTACTCATAATATGGCTTTCAAGGTAGTGCTACTACATTTCAACTTCAAAATTGGTTTTGGTTCACTAAATGTTTCCATCAAGGCTACATCAAACTTTTTAACATACATCACATAAAACATAAAAAGTTTGGTGTTGTGTCCTTAACAGAACTAAATCTTTTTGCAGCTGAAATGTAGTTTGCTTGACCTTTAAAGTCAAAACCTTAACTATTACAACGGACGGTGTAAGGAGTCACTCACACATCTCAGTTTTGAGGCACGTATAACTTACATAGTTGGTGTTTATTTCCTGGTGGTGTCTATAAAAATAGGGTATCTCATGTAACAACTCGTTCCTAAATAATTGAAGAATGAGAAGTTAAGTGGGACCCAGTTTGACATTTTAATATAGCGTGTGAAGTTTGAATACCTTATAAGACTTAAGTTATAAGCTGCCAATAACTTTTAAAATGGTTTTAAGTTTCTCTGCAAGTTATTTGGTTAGACTGTAGCTTTAGGCTTTGGGTACTGCACCTTTTCTTTTCATGTTTATAATAACTGTTGTATTTGATTCACATGATCATCCTGTGTGAATCTTTTTCTCAAGTTTATGCTCTTGTCACGGTTCCTATTTATGTTTGTACCCTTATACTCATTTCTAGCATGTCCAAGTCTTGTATGCTTGATATCTTTTTGATATATTGCAGAACGCACAAGCTGGTCAACATAGTGGTTTTGGTCAACATACTGGTCCTGCTCCGCATAATGGTTCTGTTAGAGGCGGAGGTCGAGGTGGTGGGGGTAGTCGAGGTGGAGGTTTTGCTCGGGTGGAGGTCGCGCTAGAGGTGCGGTGGCGGTTCATCTTTCCGTGGAAGGGGACATGGTGGTGTAGTGCGTGGTGGAGGACGTGTTGGTCCACGTGGTGGTGGACGTGGTGGCAGACCAATTGTCACTCAGCCAAAACCACAGTTTTTGGCATGGTGTGAACTGTGTCGAGTGGATTGCAACACTCAGGAGGTTCTTGAGAATCATATGAACGGGAAGAAGCATAAAAAGAACGTGCAAATGCAGGAAGAGTTGAAGACTCTTGCAGCTAAATCACATGAAACACAAATGGCGGCCACCAATGTGATGATACCAGATATCAAAGTTGAAAATCAAACAGTGCAGACTGAAGAACAAGAAAATGGCTTGAAAAGAAAGATGATAGATGGAGAAAGGAAATCTGCTGATGAGCCAAACAAGAAACCAAAAGAAGTCGTGCCCTTTATTTGCGAACTATGTGATGTGAAATGTGAATCAGCCCCTGTTTTTGATAGTCATTTGAAAGGTAGAAAACACGTATTCAATTTTCAAAGGTTTCAGGAACAGCAAGCGGCACTTGGGCAGGTAGCTTTACAAGCACTTTATCCTGCATTAGAAGCAGCACTGTATCCCGTGCTTCTTCAAGCACTTTCTCAGAATGCAATGGCTTCCAGCTCTTATGGATATGGAGGACTTGATCAACAAGTTCTTCAATTGCTCCAACCGTATTTACCTCAACCCGGACCCGCTGCTTTTCCACCTGGTCCAGGTTTTGGACCCCACGGTCCGAACCCGGGTGTGACCCAAGAGAAGCCTGAGAATGAACCTGAATCTAAGACTGAAGAAGCTCAAGTGGAATCTGAGAGTAAGATTGAAGAAGATAAAGTGGAACCCGAAAGCAAGACTGAAGAAGATAAAGTGGAACCTGAAAGCAAGACTGACGAAGATAAAGTGGAACCTGCTAGCAAGACCGAAGAAGATCAAGTGGAACCCGAAAGCAAGACTGAAGAAGATAAAGTGGAACCCGAAAGCAAGACTGACGAAGATAAAGTGGAACCTGCTAGCAAGACCGAAGAAGATCAAGTGGAACCCGAAAACAAGACTGGAGAAGAAAAAGTGGAACCCGAGAGCATGACTCAAGGAGATCAAGTGGAACCAGAGTCCGTGGCTGAAGAAGATCATGTGGAGCCTGGGAGGAAGACTGAGCAGGATGACTCAGCGGCAGCAGAACAGACCCAGTGAGAGAATGTTTTAAACTTGTCGGTTTTTGCATCCAAGTAGTTTAAGATTCGATCTTGTTTGGTGTTTTTCTTTCCTGGCTAGATGTATATCACATATTGAATGATGAAACAATAGTCTTGAATTTTAATACCGTTTTTTTTTGACATTTTTGTAGTGTTCGAATTATCCAATATATGCACACCAAGCTTTGCTTATACAAAAAAGTCTTGCTAAATAAAATTGCTGAGTTTTGGATTATTTACCTTTTTCTTGTATTTGTGAGATTAAAAAAGTTGACGTCTAAAGGGTGATTTTGTTGTTGAAGAAAGAGTTAATTTCCCACTCATGCTTTAAACAACCGTTGTTCAGCAGCAACTCTACGATCATCCTTCAAATTGTCAAGCTATTCGAGGAATTGAAATGTAGGTATTGTGTGTTTTTCTTAAAGAATATAAGTTGTTCAAGTTGAAATCGGTGACAGGTTTTGATCTGTTTTGAAGATACAAGAGAATGAGATGTTAATAAAGTTGTGAACTCTGGCGGTGTTAGTTAATATTAATCATGTACATGGTTGTGGCAATTTCGTGAATTTTGGTACTGGTGAATATATTGACATGCTGGAAGAGATAGACATACTTGATACAAATAATTTTTTTAGTTTACATCATAAAGAAGTCAATTTTTGTTTTAGCAAGTTAGTTTAAATTTGTTGTTTTGCAAGTAGTTACGTTAGTTGAAAGATGATGTTTTAGCAAGTTAGTTTAAATTGCTTTGACATGGCAGTCTATGTTCAAATACAAGATTGAAATCAAAACGATGGTTTTTTCATAGCATAACTTGTGATCAGGTGTGTGGCTCTGTGGTTTTTTTCTTGTTGTTAGTAAGCTAAAAATAAATATTTTTGTGTTGGCGGTAGAGATTTTGATCTTATAAGCAAAAAAAAAGAGCTTATCCAAACACTTTGAGCTTATAAGCTTATTAAACCATGGCCTTTTTGGTCATTTACCAACATAAGCCAAACAAAACACTTTTGAGCTTATAAGCTTAACTTATATAAGCCATAAGCCAATAAGCCTAAACCCACTAAATAAGCTTAAAGCTTATATAAGCCATAAGTCAATAAGCCTAAACCCACTGAATAAGCTTAGCCAAACAAGGCGTTAATCCGAAACAAACACCTTTATAAAAAGCTATCAGAAAACAAATAAAAGTAGAAAAAGAATCAAAATATCGAGTTTCCCCAATTGGTATTGGTAAGGCGACAAATCGGTGGATACGGTTTTGGGTATATAAAATAAAAAAGGGGATATTATTCTATTTGATTAGCCGTTGATATCACCTGTTGAAGGTAACTATTTTATTGCATTTTTTTTTTAAAATTTTTTGTTTTTGTGTTTTTTTTTAATTGTCAATGAATCTACGGCTGGATTAATAGATTATCTTGTCAGGTTTTGATTAAGTTTTGTTAATTACTACTGTATTACTTTTTAGGGCCAGTGTGTGTTTTGCTGTTAATTAATGTGATGATAAAAAAGATGCTATCTTTATATATTGATTGATTAGTTAACTTCAGTAGTATATGTTTAGTTACAAACTTCGTTTCTTTGATTGATGTGACAATAGGTGATAGGAATATTGCGCCTCTAAAGGATTTTGGTATGTTTGTAAAGAAATATATTTTGGGCATTCTTTCTCTAGCTGCATATATTACACACTGCCTTAATAAGTTGATGATGGGGCGTGTCGGGGTTTCATCAATGCTTCTTCGATACTGCTATGCACCAATTTATGTTCCTTTTGCTATAAAAGTTTTAAGTGTAGTCCTGTCCTTTCTGTAGGAAACCGATATGGGGTTATTACGTTTTACTACTACATCATACGAAACCTGCCATAGTTTGGTTTCCAGTACTGATGTATGAACAGAATATTGTAAATGAACATGACATGGCATTTTGCTTTATGGAAAATTGTGTTTATTTACTAGATTGTATTTACTAATGTTATTTTGACTTTGATTTCATAGATATTGAAGATGGATGCTCAGGTAGGCGACGTACATCCGAAAGCAAAGATGAGCACAACTGCTAGGTATGTGTGTATTCTGTCTTTCGATTATTTGGGAAATCGATATGAGCTAATTAGGAATCAAATGATTAGAATTTCTATTTCCAAATCACAGTAAGTTAAACTGGCCTGTTTTGTTTTGCTTATCTATTGTTCACATCAAAAGCAATCATAAATAAGCAATTTATACGATCTACTATTGCATATAGGTACAACCTATTTGAAGCTTATAAGTTTCATAATCCTATTCCAAGCATCTCATTTTCATAATTCTATTCATTGGAGAATTAGGAAGACATGGTGGAACGTTCTTTATTTCAATTTTAGTTTATTCTCGATGCTTGGAGCTCCCATGCTTGCAACCGTGAAGCTGGGTTTCCTCAACAAGTTGGCCCTTAAAGTGAGACAAAGTGACCAGATGTTGATACTTTTCTTGCAGGGGATAGTGAGCATGACCTACAACTCACTTAACCGTATAATCAAAATGAAATACACCAACTATCCCTATGAATCCCACAAACCCTTGTACATGTTAAACACGGTCTCTTATATGTTAATTATCATTGGCTTCATCTCTGGAAATCTCTTTTTCAAAGTGGATGGTCTCCGAAGAAATTCTACAACATACCTCGACTTAAGAGCTTTTGTAGTTGGTGCAATCATTATAGCCCCACTTTCTCTTGCACTTGTGTATAGTGGTGCTCACGGTCTAAAACCGACCGGACCGAGACCGATTTCGCAAAAATCTTAGACCGACCGATCGAATATGGTCGGTCCGTCTCGGTCCGGTCTGTCCGGTCCAACAAGGCCAAATTAGCCCAAATTAGTCGGTTTGTGGTCCGGACCGGACCGAAGACCGAATTAGCCCAAAAGCCGAGACCGAGGATCGAACCGAACGCGGATCGGTCCGTCCGTCCGTCTCGGTCGGTCCGTTCCGTTCAGGTCATTTGCTCAGCCCTAGTGCACCATTCATACGTGAAAACTAAAGGTGGAAGATCTAATTTAGATATACATATATGGAAACGGGTCATGTTTGAGTGACAATGGGTCAAATGGAAAACATTAGAACATACTCAATGATGGTTTTTACTTTTTGTTATATCATCTTGCAAAGAGTTGGGCCTTCGGTTGAAACAAAGTCCTCCATCAGCTTAGATAAGAACCGAAGCTTCTACATTTTTTCACCTTCAAGGTCAATAATACGCTTTATTCGTTTCCCGTGAGTTTATATAGATATACCACATGCAATGACCTTTCATAAATTTGTGCTCAACAATTCCTAAGGCCTTTTAATCTTAATAAGCAGATGTTTAAATACACTTGCCAAACCATAATACTATTTATACGATGTAAACTCACACTTAATTATAACCTGAGAATAATAATTCAAGCTATAATTTCAATAGAAATATTTTAAGTAAGTCACTTTTACTTCAATCAAAAGTGCATGTATTTATACTTGTACCAACCAGATACTATATTCAAAAAATAATACATAATAAAAATAAAAAATAAAAATAAAAAATAAAAATAATAATAAATAAATAAATAAATAAATAAATAAGAGCGAGATACTATATTACTAATTCATCAAAAGTAATCACATAGTCTATGACGATTACATTTCCCGGTCTTTTGAAAAGACATTATAAGAAAAAGAAAAAGCTAACAACATCACATAGCTAAGCTCTTCTATGTTGCCCCTTCTGCACGTGCCTTAACTTCATATAACCTACTACTAAGATAAGCACCACCAGATTGCCACAATGTTAACTGGTCCAACATAGTGACTAGGGGTGAAATACACAAGTGCAAGAGAAACTGGGGCTATAACGATTGCACCAACTACAAAAGCTCTTAAGTCGAGGTATGTTGTAGAATTTCTTGGGAGACCATCGACTTTGAAAAAGAGAATTCCAGCCATTGAGATGAAGCCAATGATAATTAACATATAAGAGACCGTGTTTAGCATGTACAAGGGTTTGTGGGATTCATAGGGATAGTTGGTGTATTTCATTTTGATTATACGGTTAAGTGGGTTGTAGGTCATGCTCACTATCCCCTGCAAGAAAAGTATCAACATCAGGTCACTTTGTCTCACTTTAAGGGCCAACTTGTTGAGGAAACCCAGCTTCACGGTTGCAAGCATGGGAGCTCCAAGCATCGAGATAAACTAAAATTGAAATAAACAACGTTCCACCATGTCTTCCTAATTCTGCAATGAATAGAATTATGAAAATGAGATGCTTGAAATAGGATTATGAAACTTATAAGCTTCAAATAGGTTGTACCTATATGCAATAGTAGACCGTATAAATTGCTTATTTATGATTGCTTTTTATGAGAACAATAGATAAGCAAAACAAAACAGGGCAGTTTTAACTTACTATGATTTGGAAATAGAAATTCTAATCATTTGATTCCTAATTAGCTCATATCGATTTCCCAAATAATCGAAAGGCAGAATACACACATACCTAGCAGCTGTGCTCATCTTTGCTTTCGGATGTACGTCGCCTACGTGAGCATCCATCTTCAATATCTATGAAATCAAAGTCAAAATGACATTTGTAAATACAATCTAGTAAATAAACACAATTTTCCATAAAGCAAAATGCCATGTCATGTACATTTACAATATTCTGTTCATACATCAGTACTGGAAACCAAAGATCTTGTGGAACTTCATGTCTAAGGCAAGGAATAAATAAAACCAAAGATCTTGTGGAACTTCATGTCTATAGCAAGGAATAAATAAACAGAGAAACTGGAGTTTATGCATATCAGTCATTGGCAAACTCTCTATAAAAGGTGGAAATTTCCAGAATTTATTGCAAAATCTAAGAGAGGGGTAGTTGCTCATCAAGCTAATAAACGATTGCATACTGGTGGTTCGGTCTCAACGAGCACACAATGCGACTGGTATAAAATCAATTGCTTCATCTCCTATTTAGTTATACTGAAGATGAACTTATATATAAAAAATGTTTCATTTTGTATAGAAAAATAAATTGAAACGTGACCTGGTTTCATGCAGTTGCATTTAGACTAAGTTGTGTTTGGTTATGTGTTCTATGTAGGAATGATATAATGAGAAATATGGTGGAGATGACGCTCTTAATGCTCAGTCACATGTCCAGTACATACCGAAGATGGGCAGATCATGTTGGCTTGAAAAATGGGAGTTACAGTTTTGGATCTAGGGTTGATGGATTCATGCTCCAAGGTGATAATGATGAAGAGGATTTCAATACTGCATATAATGAGGACTTTGTTCGCGTTTAAGAAATGGTTGAGCAGCACGATGTTGATCAAAATGCCGTAAGAGATGAGTTGGGCAGCTTAAAATGTGCACAAGAAGTACAATCAAGAAAAATAGATGAGCTTCTGGAATCTCAAGCATCATACTAATAAACCTAAAAAAATTGTTGCTCAGGAAGTGTTAAAGGCAGTTGCTCAAGATGTGGGAAAGATTGTTGCTCAAGAAATTGCATAATCTAATCGCCAAATTCTAGAAGCCATTCGAAAACGTCCTTGATAAATATTTGGTAGACATCTAAAACTCTCTTGTTTAAGGTGTTCTACTTAACTAATTGATATGCTTAATGTTTGACCTTTTTAGTATACTTTAGATTATAACGTCTAATACTTTTAGATGATAACTTGTTCACATGTTGTTGATGTTTTATGTGATATGTAAAATCATATTTGGTATCTTCGAATGCTCTTGTTATATATAATAGTAGTGCATTGTTTGGTTTTGAGAGACAACTAAATAAAAAATGTGATAACAAGCATAACCGTAGCGTAGCAGGTGAGCATAAGCTAAAATTAGCGACGCAATGTGATGTTGCTAATGTTAGCCCGTATGTGTAACGGGCTCAAGCCCGAGTCTAGATCTTTCTATATGTCTCTATATATTTGTACCATGTAAATCAATCAATCAATCAATCAAATCATCATTCACGTTTAATTAATATTCTGTATTCTTACAACTAATTATAGCTAAAGCTAGCGACCCATATAGCGATGTGATGTTGCTAATTATAGCGATGTGATGTTGCTAATTTTAGCAACATGGGTAGCGATATGAACGACCCATACAATGAATCGACAACGACCCGTGTAATGACCCAAATTGCGACATGTGACACAAATAGTGACCTAACTAAGGACATATAAATAGACGTCGCTAGTTAATCTAGCATCACGTGAAAAGAATTCACATGTGTCTCTACAAATAACGACCCAATTAAGGACATATAAAGAGATGTCGCTAGTTGATATAGAGACAAGTGAAAAGTCGCTACATGTGTCTCTACGTATAGCGACATATCCTTGATGCCACAAAATTTCGCGACTCATTTACAATGAATCTTTTTACTATGTCACTTAACGCGTTGCTATGGTCAAATCACGCGTAACGTCACTAAACATGTCACTAAAAGCTTTTTGTAACGGATGGACTACTTCCATTGTATTATTAGTTAATATTAATAGTACGGAGTAATAAACTAAGAATCATATACTTTTGGATCAAGTGGTTAATACCCTTGTCTCTGGGCGAGAGGTCAAGGGTTGATCCTTACCCTTGCAATGTCGGAGGTCCTATCCTACAATTGGTAGAACCGGAAGCATCCTTTCTACCTTAGATAGGGGTAAGGCTCTCTACGAACCTCCCCTCGTTGTCTACATCTCAAACTCCCTCATACACCGTGAAAGACGGTCTTGGGACTCATAACCTATAACCTGTGGAGGACGGTATTGAGAGTTACTTTACGATTGATTGTTTTTGTAGAGTTATGATGTATATAGATCACGTTAATACTCCATTAAAACTTGGGCCAAACAGATTTTACGTAAGGACACAAGGCAAAACAATGGTCAATAGTCTCAACCTCAGCCCGTTGTTACAAATTGGAGATAAGGAAGAATGCAATAAGTCTAACCCGACATGATCAAGCAAACTTCTCAAACGCCATATGAGAACACCAACCTTATTCGGAACAAGATTACACCATGTAAAAGATTAGTTTATAATAGAAATTTTGAAAATTTTACGCTACAAATTTTTTCGCTACGCATCCTTTCCCCCAGTGATTTCACTGCATAATAAACTTATGTTTGACATATGGAAGCATCTAAACCTTCAAAAGGTCTATAGTAATTATGCTAATGGTTGTGCACTTGATCAATTGTCCAATCCTTTTAGTTTTACCTCAACCCGGGATGTATTTTTTCCACCTATCGCTCATGTTTTGAATCTCAGTGTCTAAGTCCAGTTGTGGCCAAAGTGGAGCCTAGGAATGAGCCTAAAATATCGACTGAAGCTAGATCAAGTGGATCCCTTTGAGTAAGACTGAGGATTCAGTATATATGGTGTTCTTTGTATACTAGCTAAGATAAGATGTAAATTCTGTTTTAAGAAGACATTTCAAGTATTAAATGGAATATCACAAATAGAAACTGATGAAAAGGAAGAAGCCTAAGAACTTTATTTGTCACATTAATCATTGTTCAAGATGGATGTAAAGTTTTAAAGGGGTAATGTGTACAAGATTTTAACTGCAAATGCTTGCATGGAAAAGAAAGAGGCTCTTGCAAAAGCATAGCTCTTTTTCACCACACCCACCTTAATAAACATGAGGCGATTTGAACCTGTGTATCATGCAAACAAATGTTCGGAATTCATTGATAAGAGAGGTATATGAGACTCGGCAGCTCAAATAACTCGGGAACATAGCGTAACATGACAGCAATTAATCAAAATCTTACATAAACACTTTAATTCGACGTACTAAGTGGTAAGAGCTAAACAGTACACGTTGACTACATAATTTGAACCGAGCAAGAAAAAAATGTGGTCTATGTGTTTCACTGTAGTTGAGTAATGACGTGTTTTGAGGCCCGAATCTAAGATCAGTCGCGACATAGCATGTGAAAGCGTTTGTGTGGAAGGAGGTGTGGTTTGTTGTGGTGGCAATTGGCAAAACAATTGTATTAGACACTTGTGACTAGATACGCAAGTTATTATATCGTGCAACCAGGTAATCCTTTTATAAGAACATCTGCAACATCATAATGCATAATCAACTTTGACTATTTTATTAACACCAAGACTAATTTTATCTAATAAAAGATAATGCAACTCAGTTTCAAGATGTTTTGTGCTCTTATGCATGACTGTAACTGTTGCTATATGTGTAGCAAAATTGTTAACACTATTGTCCCAACTTTCTCTCGATATAGTATAAGTTGCAATGTATTCGAATAAGTAAATATTGTCTATATTGATTAACCTTTAAACGTGTGTATGATCATACATATATAGGTTGTGAATCAGTATAATGAACCGATGCACCCTTTCCTTTCTTAACCGAAATAACTAACAAGTTAGTTATTAACTTCTGTTTTAACATATCTAGTCCTTAGTGTTTTAAACTAATACATAACAAGCAAGGATAAAGATTATCGGGACACATTCTCCTCCTTAATCTTGATCGTTGCTTCTTGCTAAATCTTGAACTCCGAGCATTTGTCGCATCGTCGTGAACTTTAATCTTGGTAGAGCCTTTGTTAGTATATACGCTCTTTGAAGTTCTCCGCTGACGTGTTCCACATTGATATGCCCATTCTCTACACATTCTCGAATGAAATGATAGCGAATGTCGATGTGTTTACTTCTTCCATGAAAAACTGGGTTCTTGACTAGTGCTATTGCTGAAATGTTATCTACCCTCAGCGTTATCTTCTTTTCTTCATTTCCAGTTAATTCACTAAGTAGTCTTTTAACCATAAGGCTTGACATGCTGCTGCAGTAGCCGCCATGAATTCTGATTCACACGATGATAGCGCCACTTGTTGGTTACTTCAGTACACCAAGTAATGGGTGACTCTCCAAAGTAAAATACTATCCCAGTAGTTCCTTTTCCTTGATCCGTGTTGATTCCATAACTAATGTCGCTGTATCCTGTAATCTTGCGACCGCCTTCTTTCTTGTAAATTATGCCATGCTCGTATGTTCCTTTGATATATCGGATTACTTGCTTTTACGCCTTGGTGATGATCCTTCGGTCTTGCATAAATCTGCTGAGTAGTCCGTGAATAACTAAGATCCGGTCTTGTATGTAGTAAGTACCGAGACTTCCAATTAAGCTTCAGTAAGTTCGTCAACTGAGTTACCATCTTCCGCCTTGACCAACTTAGTACCGGGATCCATTGGTATCTTCGTATCATTACTATCGGTCATACTTGTCTCCTTTATGATCTTGTTAATATAGCCTGTTTGCTTGATTGTAATCTCTCCTCCTATCTGTGAAACTTCTATCCCAAGGTAATAAGCTAATAATCCTAAGTCGCTCATTTCAAACTTTTCTTCCATCTGAGATTTAAATACTTCTAGTTCCTTTCTTGGAGTGCCCGTGATTATTAAATCGTCTACATAAACTCCAACAATAAGTGTAGAGTTCTTGCTTCGTTTTGTGTAGACTGCTTGTTCGAGATTACATTTCTTAAAGTCTAAAGACTTTAATGTTTGATCAAGCTTCACATTCCAAGCTCTTGGTGCTTGCCTTAAGCCATATAAAGCTTTTGTAAGCTTATAGACTTTTCCAGAGTTTCCTTGTTGAATAAATCTTTCAGGTTGTGAAACGTAGACTTCTTCTTTTAAATCTCCATGTAGGAATGCTGATTTTACATCCAAATGATGTACTTGCCAACCATGATATGCTGCTAATGCTAATATCAAACGAACTGTCTCTATCCGAGCAACTGGTGCAAATACTTCATCGAAGTCTATCCCTTGTTCTTGTACATAACCTTTTGCTACTACTACCGTGCTTTGTATTTGATGATGTTCCCTTTTGCATCCCTCTTGGTCTTGTAAACCCATTTGAGTCCTATTGCCTTCGATTTTCTGGCGTGTTGTAAGAGTCCATGTATTATTCTTGTTGATTGAATCCAATTCAATCTCCATGGCCTCAATCCATTTCTCGTCTATTTATGCTTCCTTGTAGTTACGGGGTTCTTCTTCCGTAAATAATAAGCTTTGTGGTTCAACTCTACGCATGCACGTATATATCCGACATGTTTCTGTATTCACGTACGGGTGTATCATCAAATTTATCTCTTGAGTTCTCCATAGAACTATTAGTAGCTTCTTCTCTTCGAGTGTGGGTCGTAATGGTATGCGGTGGTGTGATTGGTGACGGATCAGGAATCGATCTTGTTCATGATACGTGTTGTCATCGTTTTCTGTGTTGACTAGTGTAAGGTTTTCATTGTCAACTCCATCTACCACAAAACTAGCCCAAAAGGTGTCTTGTGTGTTTGTATCTTCTTCATCTTTGTTCCAATCCCACGGTTTTGTTTCCATAAATTTTACGTCCCTACTAACATGTTTCTTCTTGGCTATAGGATCATATAACCTACATGATTTTGATCCTTCCTCTAGTCCTAAGTAAATCAATGGTATGCTTCTGTCGTCCAGCTTATTTAAGTGAGGTATCGTTATCTTTGCATAAGCTGTGCATCCGAATATTCTTAGGTTTTCCAGATTCGGTTTTCTGTTGTAGAGTGCCTCATATGGAGTTTTGTCTATCAGGGCCCTCGTGGGTACCCTATTGAGTATGTAGATAGCATGTTTAACTGCTTCCGCCTAAAAAGTTAAAGGTAACTTCATTGCTTTCATCATACTCCTTGTAGTTGATAGCCTTTGTATTCCTTCTCTCCACTACTCCATTCGCTGCCGGGGAGTCGGTCAAACTGTCGTCCTATTCCGTTTTCTTTACAGTACCTTTTGAATTCATTCGATGTGAATTCACCACCTCTATCCGTTCTTCGCATTCTAATTTTCAACTTCATTTCCATTTTCTGCCTAAATTCCTTGAATGTACTAAATGCCTCATCTTTCGATGTAAGAAAGTATGCCCACATAAAACGTGTACAATCGTCTACTAACAAGAAAATGAGCTTCTTGCCTGAGTGTGTGTCTGGACTAATAGGACCGCAAAGGTCTCCATATAGTAAGTCCAATGGGTTCTTTGATCTGAATTTGGCTCGGTTTGAAAATGGTGTTCTACTGTGTTTTCCTAATAAACATGCGTCACAAATCTATACTGCATGATTTATCCTAGGAATTCCTTCTACTAGACTTTTTCTAGTCATCTTGTTTATATCATCAAAGTTCAGATGACCTAATCTAGCATGCCATAACCATGCTTGGTTATCTATATTTGCTAAGAGACATATAGGTGCTTCTATCTGTAATTGAATCTTGTAGAGTCGATTCTTAGATCTTTCTACCTTCATCAACAACTTCTTGTTCTTATCATACAAGTCAACTTGTTTCCGTCCATAATGACCTTACAACCTATTTCGATAAGTTGTCCTAGACTAAGTATTTTGCTCTTGAGGTTTGGTATGTAGTATACTTCCGATACTACTTTCTGTTCCTGGTTCTTACAACCTAACAGTATAGACCCTCTACCCATTATCTGTACATACGATCCATCTCCAAAACGTACTCGTCCTGTTATGCTTTCGTCAATATCTCTAAAATGACTCTTTATACCAGTCATGTGGTTACTTGCACCATTATCTAAATACCATATGCTTGTATCCGCTGTAGCGTATTTCTTTGGTTGAATTTGTTCTTCATTCAACAACACTTCCTTGTGTTCGGTTTCGTGCATAGTCATTAATAGTGATGGTTCACCGTCTTCTAAGATAAGGTTTGATTGTTCCTGGGGTTGTTGATGTTGCTCTACATTTACTCATATAGTGTCCAAGTTTATTGCACTTGAAACATCTTATGTTACTTAAATCCTTCCTACTTGAATTATTTGGGTTTCCTTTATGATTTGAGTTTCCCTTTTGTGAGTTGTTTCTGTTGTTATTATTCCGCCAGTTTCCTCGTGAATAATTTGATGTACCTCCACGTTTGCTAAAACGCTTTCCTTTATCTGAGTGTTCACCGTGTGTAAATAGTAAATTCTCCGGCTTTCAACTTGACCTCCCTTCCGAGTTTTTATTCTTTCCTCAAATGCTTTGAGTTTTCCAGTGATCTCATCTAGGGTAATGTCGTCTAGATTACTTGTTTGTTCTATGGATGCTACTATCTGAATGAATCTATCGAGTGTGGAGTCTAATAGTTTTCTAACTATAAGTGATTCATCTAATGTTTTCCCTAGTTCTTTTGCCTTCGTGACATAGCCGTTTAACTTGTGCCAAATGCATCCACCGTCTCATCTTCCTTCATCTGAAGTGAGTTAAATCCAATCATCAATGATTGTAAGCGTGCTTGCTGCACTTTATCTTCTCCAACGTGTCTTTTCTTCAGCTAATCCCACAAATCCTTTGCCGTCTTACAACCCGCTACTTGTAAGATCACATCTTCCGTCAACGCTTGATATAGGAAGGCAATTGTTGCCTTATCCTTTTTATCATCAACTGGTGTATCTAACTTCGGTTCTATTGCTTCCCATAAGTTATGTGCCTCTAGTATAACCTTAATTTGTATAGCCCGAACAGTGTAATTTGTGGTTTTCAACTTAGGGCATTGATATTGTGCAATAGATGTTACGGGTTTTATTGTAGTTGATGTGGTTACTATATCATCGGTTGTCATTTTGAAAGTGTTTATTATCTTCACTTTCTAGTTCAATGGGGATTACTTTTCTTAGTATGGTATTTCTTTCTAATGTGAAAATATAGTTTCCGGGAATCCTAATACTACGGGATCAATAATAGTTTTCGGGATTTCCTAATAGTATAAACTAATAAGATCTATACTATTCTAATATGAATTGAAATCCAGAAAATTTAGAAACTTGTGACCTCGTTAATTTTGTGATGAATACGGGATGTATTCGTTTTGCCTTGTTAGTAAAAATCGTTCACCAACGTTTGATCTTGTTCCCACTTTATTCCTTTTGATCTTATTGCCTCGTTGCCCTTTTTCAAAAAAAACATTCGATTTGCTTGAACCTTTCTTCTTAGCCAGTTTATTTCACTAAGTTCCACTGCCTTCACGCCTTGTCCAAATCCTTTCTTGATTCAAAAAACTCTCGTCTTCCTTTTGTTCTTGTTGTTGTCGAATGTTTTTTTTCGACACAAACAAAACAGGTAATCTTGTACCACACTACACGTTCTTTTCTTTTCCTTTTGTGCGTTGTACTTGATCTCGGTCTTTTTGAAATCACTAAGTCTCCTACACACAATTCTTTGTTACCACGCCTTGGTAATTTCACCGAATCAAAACTGTCACTTCGTTTCTGGATTCGTTCCAATGAAACAAAACAGTCCTTTGTTCTGTTTCTTCCTGCGTTGTTGTTCTTGTGTCGTACCAACACAAAACTCCACACACTTTCCTTGAGTACTCCTTGTTCCTTCTACGTATATGTTTTTCTTTCACAACAACGTCCTCTGCGCTTCTAGAAACTGCGTCTTATGATGCTTTGTGTATTTGTTTTCAACCGGTTTCACACAAATTCTTCGACTCTTCCTTGCCTTCGTTGTTGCCAACAAAGTTCTCGACACCAATATCGTTTGATGTGTAACGCTTGCAACTTCTACGCAAAAATAGATTGTGCACTATCTTTTCTACGTTTTCTCCTTATTCAAACTTGTAAGTTTCCTTTGGAAGATTAAGAAAACAAACTTTCTTTGCCAAAGAAGAAAAAAAACTAGCGAGTGTTCTTCTTCTTTTTCCAGCGTCTCTTATGGCCTCTCGTTAATGGTTCTTTGTAGATAAACAAAAATTTTGTTTGGTGTGAAAGATCCTTGCTCTTGATGCCAATTGTTGTCCCAACTTTCTCTCGATATAGTGTAAGTTGCAATGTATTCGAATAAGTAAATATTGTCTATATTGATTAACCTTTAAACGTGTGTATGATCATACATATATATAGGTTGTGAATCGGTATAATGAACCGATGCACCCTTTCCTTTCTTAACCGAAATAACTAACAAGTTAGTTATTAACTTTTGTTTTAACATATCTAGTCCTTAGTGTTTTAAACTAATACATAACAAGCAAGGATAAATATTATCGGGACACAAACACACATTGAATTTTCATGTAAATCATTATTAACCTTATGTTTTATAAATTTTTGTGAACCCAAGTAATTTCACTTGAAGCAAGTGCCGTTGCTTCTGTGATATGCTACACAAAAGACTTACCAATGGTAAAACAAAACAACACGCCAAACTAAGTATAACTTGCTACATTTTCCATATACGACCTTCTAATAGTAACTTGAGTTCATGCTCACTTTCATCTAAAAACAAGAGAACTAAGTTGGTGGAATCTGCTTGGTCTTGAATGTCACAAACTTTATGGTGACTGTCCGAAATACTACTTGGAACTCCTTGCCATTTCAAATTCCGCCCATTTTTACTAATTTGTAAGGAGTAACGGAATTTCTTAGCTTGTGAGGGTTTCTTATTGCTGAACTCCAGCAAGAATACTATGTAGCATGGAGTGATACCGAAAAGAAACAATTCAAAGTGATAACAGAATCGTTCTCCATAGCAGTTGAGTACCTAAAGCAACACAGATAATAGCAAAAATAAAAATACAAAATGTAAATGCATGAATATGACAATATCTTTGACATAATTAATTACTTAAATTGTAACTTACAACACACATCCTAGGGGATTTTGCGGTCTCCAGTGATTGTTTAATATTATGAAAGAATTCATATCCATCACGTGGTGGCGAAGAAAAGTGATCACTTTCATAGTTTCATGAACATTGTGATCATCCTTTAGATGCTTGACGAGTTCCGAAATATTGCCAATGATCGAGCACTTAAAGCCAGAGTGAGGACACTCATAAGGAAGTTCCAATGGGTTTGCCACATTATTTTCCAAAGCGGCGCCTTGATACCCATGTAAGCATAAAATGCTGAGCACCAACTTTGCAGCCGTGTGTTCAAGGAAAGACCCAAAAGATCTTTGACCATGTTTCACTACAATATTGTTTATCCGATATAAACGAAACTTCAAGATTTATAAAACATGATCAAACTATAAAGAATGGACTTTAAATCAATGATGAGATGCCTGCTAATATCAGCACCAGTGTGAAACTAAAAAAATCAAGTTAGGAATGTTGTCATGAAGTGTTGTGCAATAGATAACACAAAAAAATTTAAGATAAAACAAGGAAATTTACAATTACAATCAGGAGACAATTTTTTCAAAGACGAAGATCATGCATGACGATGAAATCCATAAAAGTATTTCAGATTTGGAGGCAACTATTGGAATTCGTTGCCATGATGAAGACAAATCAACGGAGATCAAGCCCGAGTCTTGGGAATCCTTCATCAATGACTTTGGAGACTATTAGCATCCCAACATACCAATTTAGTTGACATAACATAAGAGTTGAAAGTACCAATTAATCAAGTTGAAGTGCTCAATATAAGTCCACTATTTCTAAAGTGTTTTAGATTTTATCATTTTCTCAATATTTAAGTGGTTAAAACTGAGGTTAGTTGACACCAGGTTTCACGCTAGCTTCGCATTCTCAGCTTATCGGTTGCAAAAGCGCAAAACATATAAAAGTTGAGCATCTAACGACTAGTGACTAGCGGTTTAAATACAAAACTTCTTTGGCAACAAACAACTAGCAATCAAATTTTGTTTAACCACTTCCATTCATAATAATGCTTCACTAGGAAGCATTTAGATTGGTGTGTTGGCTCTTAAAATACGATGCCCTGCGTTCACCTATTGTTTTATAGAAAAATTAAAGCAAATTACCAAAATGAACCATATACACAGGGATATTACCAAACTGAACTTTTTTCCTATACTTTACCAAAATGACCAAAACATGTCATTTTCGTTTCCATTGCCCACATACCAAGGTTTTAACACTTTTATAAACATGTCACAATCATAGCATATACCAAAAAGCATGTTTTATGAGATAGCGGGACAAGTCATATATTTCTGTATTATATCATAATGGACCTAGTGAAGGTGTGCTATATATACAAGACAAGATATTCACGTGTGATGAATATGTTTGTGATCATTCAGTTGAAAGATAGACAACTACTTGAAGTTACTCGCCCAGTTAAATGTTGGTCCCTAACGTGTGAATGAGTCGATATGAAAATGCAAACAGTAATATGACTTTGAAAAACTAAATCGTCTAATCTTTGCAACGTTACATTTCACGTCTATATAAACTAAACGAATGGGTACGAGTTAAACATTGTGTCGGTTAGCATGTAACCGCTTTTGTAATCGCCCCTAACTAACTACCATAACCGTTTTATGGTTATTTAACCGCTATTCGGTTATTGAGTTTCTGACGAGCAACTTTGGTCCTTCGAGTCTGAAGCAATGTCGAGATTAGTATCTTCATTCTCCTCCTTAATCTTGATCGTTGCTTCGTCCTAAGTCTTGAACTCCGAGCATTTGTCGCATAGTCACGAACTTGAGTCTTGGTAAAGCTTTCGTTAAGATGTCCGCTCTTTGTAGTTCTCCACTTACGTGTTCTACTTTGATATGACCATTCTCTACGCATTCACGATGAAATGATATCGAATGTCTATGTGCTTGCTCCTTCCATAAAAACGGGTTCTTTGAGTGCTATAGCTGATATGTTGTCAACTCTAAAGTTATCTTTGTTTCTTCCAATCCGTTAACTCACTAAACGCGTTTTAACCATAAGGCTTGACATGCTGCTGCAGTAGCCGCCATGAATTCTGATTCACATGATGAGAGTGCTACTGTTGGTTGCTTCTGAGTACACCAAGTGATAGGTGACTCTCCAAAATAAAATACTATTCCAGTAGTTCCTTTTCCTTGATCTGTATTGATTCCATAACTTCTGTCGCTGTATCCTTTATCTTGCGCCGCCTTCTTTCTTGTAAATTATGCCATGCTCCTTTGTTCCTTTGATGTATCGGATTACTTGTTTCACTGCCTTGGTGATGATCCTGGGTCTTGCATAAATCTGCTGAGTAGTCCGACTGAGTAACTAAGATCCGGTCTTGTATGTAGTAAGTATCTGAGACTTCCAATTAAGCTTCGGTAATAAGTTGCGTCAACTGGGTTTCTATCTTCCGCCTTGACCAACTTAGTGCCGGGATCCATCGGTGTCTTCGTATCATTACTGTCCGTCATGCTTGTCTCTTTTAAGATCTTGTTAATGTATCTAGTTTGCTTGATCGTAATCTCTCCTCCTTCGTGTAACTTCTATCCCAAGGTAATATGCTAGCAATCCTAAGTCGCTCATTTCAAATTTATCTTTCATCTGGGATTTGAATAAGTCTACTTTCCTTCTTTGGAGTGCCTGTGATTATCAAATCATCTACATATACTCCAACGATAAGTGTAGAAGTCTTGCTTCTCTTTGTATAAACTGCTTGTTCGAGATTACATTTCTTAAATTCTAATGACTTCAAGGTTTGGTTAAGCTTCACGTTCCTAGCTCTAGGTGCTTGTCTTAAGCCATACAACGCTTTAGTTAACTTGTAAACTTTTGCTAGGTTTCCTTGTTGAATGAAACCTTCAAGTTGTGTAACATAGACTTCTTCCTTCAGTTCTCCATGTAAAAATGCTGATTTTACATCTAAGTTGTGTACTTTTCCATGATATGCTGCTAGTGCTAATATCAATCAAACTGTCTCTATCCTAGCAACTGGTGCAAACACCTCATCGAAGTCTATTCCTTGTTCTTGTACATAATATTTTGCTACTAATCTTGCTTTATACTTTATGATCCTTCCTTTTGCATCTCTCTTGGTTTTATAAACCCATTTGAGTCCTATTGCCTTGACTTTCGAGGCAATGTGGTAAGTCCATGTGTTGTTTTTGTTAATTGAATCTAATTCGATTTCCATGGCCTCAATCCACTTCTCATCTTTTGATGCTTCCTTGTAATTACGGGTTCTTCTTCGTGAGGAATAAGCTTGGTGCTTCTACTTCACGTGCAGTTTGGTAGATTTCCGTAATATCCTTTAAACCTTGTATAGGTCTATGATCAAATCTAGGATATGAGCTTTCTAATGAGCTAATAGTAGCTCCTTCTTCATCTTTTGAGTTAGGGTTGTAAGTGTATGATGGTGGTGTGATTGGTGAGGGTGGATATGGTATAGGTTCTTGTTCATGATACGTGTTATCGTGTTTTCGTGTTGACTGGTGTAGGATTATCATTGTCAACTCCGTCTATTACAAAACTAGTCAAAAACGTATCTTCCGTGCTTATATCCTCTTCATTGATATTCCAATCTCACGGTTTTGTTTCCATAAACTTTACATCCCTACTAACATGTTTCTTCTTCCCTACTGGATCATATAGCCTACATGCTTTTTATCCTTCTTCAACTCCTAAGTAAATCATTGGAATGCTTCTATCATCCAGCTACTTCAAGTGCGGTATCGTTATCTTAGCATAAGTTGTGCATCCGAATATTCTTAGGTATTCTAAGTTTGGTTTTCTGTTGTAGAGAGCTTCATATGGTGTTTTATCTTCCAGGGCTTTCGTAGGTACCCTATTGAGTATGTAAATGGCGTGCCTTACTGCTTATGCCCAATAAGTTAAGGGTAACTTCATCGCTTTCATCATACTCCTAGTTGTTGATAACACTGTCCTATTTCTCCTCTCTACTACACCATTCTGCTGCGGTGAGTATGGTGCTGTCAATTGTATTTCTATTCCATTCTCCTTACGATTATTGGTGAATTCATGTGATGTAAATTCACCCTCTATCATTCTTAGCATCTTTATTTTCAACTTCAACTTTGATTCAATCTGCTGTTTAAATTCCTTGATGTGTGCTAAATGCTTGATCTTTCGAAGTTAAAAAGTAAGCCCACATGAAACGTGTGCCGTCATCTATTAATAAGAAGATGAGCTTCTTTTCAGAGTGTGTGGCTGGACTTATGGGACCACAAAGATCTCTACATACTAAGTCCAACGGGTTCTTTGATCTGAATTTAGCTTGATTTGGAAAGGGTGTTCTGATGTGTTTTCCTAATAAACATGCATCACCGATTTGTCCTGCATGATTTATTCTCAGTATTCCATCCACTAGACCTTTTCTTGTCATCTTGTCTATTGCGTCAAAGTTCAGGTGACCTAATCTAGCATGCCATAACCATGCTTGGTCATCTACGTTTGCTAAGAGACATGTAGGTGCTACTATATGTCTAATACTTGTAAAGTCGATTCTTAGATCGTTCTACTTTCATCAACTTCTTATTCTTATCATACAAAGTCAGTAAGTTTCCATCCATGATGATCTTGCAACCTATTTCGTAAGTTGTCCTAGACTAAGTATGTTGCTCTTGAGGTTTGGAATGTAGTAAACGTCCGAAATCATCTTTTGTTGTAGGTTTCTACATCCTAATAATATTGAACCTATACCCTTTATCTCCACGTGATCCATCTCCTCCCAACGAACGCGTCCAGTGATGCTTTCGGTCAATATCCTAAAATGGCATTTGGTTCCCGTCATATGGTTACTTGCACCATTATCTAAATACCATATGCTAGCACCTGTTGTAGCATATTTCCGAGGGTATACTTTTTCTTCATGTAACAAGATTTCTTCATTTCGTGTGTTGCCATTAGTAATGATGGTTCATCGTCTTCTAAGATAAGGTTTGATTGTTCTGAGTTGTTGGTGGACTTCTACAATTTCTCTTGAAATGTCCGGGTTTCCCGCAATTGAAACATTTCAAGTTTTTTTTTATCCCACTCACCTTTAATCTTATTGTGAGCTGATTTTCCTCCATTCGAGTTGTCTCTATTTCCCTTATTTTGCCAATTTCCTTGTGAATAGTTTGATCTACCTCTATATTTGGTAAATCGTTTCTTATTTCTAGAGTGTTCGCCTTGTGTGAATAATAGGTTATCTTGGCTTTCTACTTGTCCTCCCTTTCAGAGTTTTATTCTCTCCTCGAATGCCTTAAGTTTTCCAGCGATCTCATCTAACGTAATGTCATCGAGATTATTCGTCTGTTCTATGGATGCTACTATTTGAATGAACCTATCTGGTGTGGAATCTAATAGTTTTCGTACTAAAAATGATTCATCCAATGCTTTTCCTAATTATTTAGCCTTCGTGGCGTAGCCGTTTAGTTTGGCTGTAAATGCATCCACTGTTTCATCCTCCTTCATCTGAAGGGTCTGAAATCCAATCATCAGTGATTGTAACCGTGCTTGTTGCACTTTCTCTTCTCCAACGTGTCTCTTTTTTAACGAATCCCATAATTCTTTTGCCGTTTCGCAACTTGCTACTTGTAAGATCACATCTTCGGTCAATGCTTGATATAGGAAGGCCGTTGTTGCCTTATCCTTCTTAACATCTACTTGTGTGTTTTCCTTAGGTTCTATCACTTCCCATAAACCTTGTGCTTCTAGTATCACCTTAATTTGTATAGTCCAAATTGTGTAGTTTGTGGTTTTGAGTTTAGGGCATTGATCTTGCCATTGGGGTTACGGGTTTTGGTGTAGTGTTACTTTCAGCGTGCGTCACCGGGCATTTTAATAGTGCTTATGATCTTCACTTTCTAATTTGTATGGGAATTCTAACTAAGTATGGTATTCTTAATACTACGGGAACATAAATAGTTATCCGGGAATCTAATAGTACGGGATCAATATATAGTTCTCGGGATTTCCTAATAATGTAAAATAACGATCTATACTATCTAAAGTTTAAAATAGAAATCCAAAGTTTGAATGTTGTGACCTCGTTGTTGTGTTTTAAACACAGTCGTATTCCCACTTGTGTTGGTACTTGAGTTTGATACCAACCACTTTCTTTCTTTCCCACTTATACCAAACCAATTCGCGTACACCTTCTTTGATGTTGTCGAATTGCCTTCAATATACTTTTCTTCTACCACGTTATTTCTTCTCTTTTTGTGTGCGACTTGTAAATAACGTGCCCTAGAACTTCTTGGTCTCGGCTTTCTTCTTGGTAACAACAAGGTTTTGTTGTTTTGACTTCAATCGAACACAAAATAACCACAAAATACCTTTCGGTATTTCAAAAAAAACAAGTCGATTTACTTGTTTTCTTCTTTACCACTACGATGGTAGTATCCTTCGTTGCTTGTCAGCGTTCCACAATACATTTATTTTCTTTCTTTGTTCCACACCGAATGTGCCACACTAAAATACCTTTCGGTATTTCCAACAAAAAACCACAATTGATCAGGTCGTGTTTTTTGTTAATATCTTTGTATTGCTAGCGTCTTCCTTCCAAAAACTATCCTTTATTGTTTTCTCTTAATCGGTATAATTTTTCTCCAAGCAACTTCCTTTTCTTCTTGTATACGTCGTGTATACAAGGTATCCTTTCGACGTCTACTTCTTTTCTTCTTGTCACGTAACGAAATGTAACAAGGTATCCTTTTTTCTTCTTGTTGTCGTGTGCAAGACACCAACAAGGTACCCTTTTTCTCTCTTCTTTGCTGCGTACAAGGACTCTAACAGGATCCGACACCACAAGGATTGGGTGTCCTCTCTTTTGCAGTTTAGACACAAAGATAAGTCGTATACTACTTATCTTATGTCCTAGTTATCCAAACAACGTCTCTTGGTTTTGAAACGTCGCGTTTTTCTTCTCACGAAACAAAAGTTTCAACATGTTTTCTTTTGAACCAAAACCCGGTAGCCGTTTTTCTTTTGGTTCCTTCTTCTTCTCGTTGAGATTTCTTTTTTTGATGTGTCTCGTTAACAGAATTTGGTGATGTTTGATGATGTAACGAGCGTGTAACTAAGGCTCTTGATGCCAAATGTTGGTCCCTAACGTGTGAATGAGTCGATATGAAAATGCAAACAGTAATATGACTTTGAATAACTAAATCGTCTAATCTTTGTAACGTTACATTTCACGTCTATATAAACTAAACGAATGGAGTTAAACATTGTGTCGGTTAGCATGTAACCGCTTTTGTAACCGCCCCTAACTAACTACCATAACCGTTTTATGGTTATTTATATTCGGTTATTGAGTTTCGACGAGCAACTTTGTTCCTTTGAGTTTGAAGCAATGTCGAGATTAGTATCTTCATTAAGCCTAGACTCTCCTCTCGCCTAGACACTCGCCCTCTCGCCCGAGGCACCAATCTCGCCTAGCCTCTCGCCCAGGCCAGCCTTGAACTAGTTGTACACGCCTAGACATCTCGCATAGACACTCATTCGCCTAGACACTTGTTACTAGTCTGTTGCACGCCAAAGTTCTCGCGTTACCTAGGTTCTCGCCAAAGCCCAGAATTCTTTATACGTGTACGGTTTAAAAACTACTATAGTGGGAATCTAACGTATAATATTGAAAAGTTCATTTTAGAAAAATGTATAGGCGAGGTTTATATTTGTAAAGTACCATTAGAAAGAGTTCATTTAAAAAAATTTCTCCGAAAAATTGTATATCATGTAAAGCAATAATATATATTAAAAACATGCCGCACTATATACATTCAACATTTAAAATCTTGTGATGATACTTCGTCATGCATCAAAAGCATCCTAGCTTTAATCGATCCAGCTTCACATGGATCTTGACTTGAGACACACAGTACGTATATCACAAAATCGATCACCGTCGTTATCAATAATTGTCACATTCAAAGAATTAAAGCATAAACCAATATTTGTAGAGATTGAGTTATTTAAAAAAGTAGGAGTAGCAAACAAAAATTATTCCAAACACATGCACCATATAGCGAGCTTTATCAAATACAAACGAGCATAAGAATAAAAGTAAATTAATTACCTCCAATCGTAATTAATGGTAGTCCAAATTAGTTCGTCGCATAAACTCCTGGATAGTATATTTTAGGGGGTTTATATGCTTTTATTGAAAAATTTGTTTACACATTCAAAGAAATCCTCTCTAGGACTCTTCTATTCTTATCCCGAAATATTTTGAACTAATATGTAAAACTAACCCCTTATTCGAATTTGTAATGTGGTCTTTTTAGTTAGCAAATAATTTTTTTATTTATTGTACTACAAGAAACTCACTATATAATCTCAAAGCTTGAAACAAGGACCATAGAAACACATACAAGAAATAAACATATGAGTTGAATACATTTTTTATCAATGTGATTTGCCATTTCAGTCTAATTTTTAAAAAGTAGTTCCAGTACAGTTTTCTATTGACTGTTAGTTTGAAATTACTAATACACCCTCGTATTAGTATTAAAAATGGCTAAAATTGTTAGCCTGTAATATTCATTTGGGCTCTAGCCCAGTTCTAGAATATTACATCGGTTTTTTGATAAGTAATACCAGGCTTTTTTTTTTTGATAAACTATTGAACTTTTTCTTATTTCTTAAACTTAACTTTTTTAATTTGCTATTATAGTTTACAAATGGGTTCTAGCAAACATTATTCAAGGTGCATGCGATGCACGGGTCTTGTTGTCTCATAACATATTAAACTATTCGCATGCCATATTAGATAACGTAGTAGCCATTGTCTTTTATCTCATTACTGCTTGCAGCTCAATCGCATTATTTGAGTATCGGTATTCTTGGTAAAGAAAGTTAGGATGATATCGCAGAGTATAATGATTCTTGTTCATCTGATGATTTAATATTGGTTTTCATGTTAATTGTACTATTTATATTTGAAAAATCTTGTGTATGCACTTTCTTCGTCTCAAAATTATTGTTAGGAGACAAGAATCACACAATTTAATAAAAGTGAGAGCACTATATATACTTCTCAACCGCTTCAAATAGAATATTACTCAATTCTTTTTCTTACTTAAAATAGAAAATAGACAATTATTTTGAGATATCCGAAAGGAAATATGGACAATAATTTTGAAACGAATGGATTAACATCTTCTAAAGACATGAATAGCTTATTAGCCTTTCATAATTATAATGTATTAATGAAGCGAATTAGAAGAGAAAATGAACATATGCATCTAAACACCTTTGCACTATTTGAGATTGCATATATTAATTAGACAAGTCTTATTGCAAAACTTTATTATTAATAAGACATGAATAGATCTATTGCAATCACTAAACATGACTCAAACTAACCAGTTTAAACGTATGCGGCCAAAAGTCTTCTTGTGTACTTGAATATTGTCATGTCTCAACAGTATCTCGGGTTTTGTCATGTTTCCAAAAGGTGCCTGAGTGCCTGTTTTGAGAAGTAATGCATTAGGATTAAATGTTGCAAACATATAGCACTTTAATATATACAAATCTTCAACCTACGTATATTCATACGTCTATTAAAGATAGGGTTTAGGTAGTACTGATATGATATGCTTTTCAAATGTCCGTTTTTAACGTGTACTTTTTAAGTTGTAGAATATGCAATTTCTGAAAGTGTCTCGTTTTAGTACGTTACTTTTTTTAGTTGTAGAATAGCAATGCTTTCTATATGTGTTTCCATTTTAGTACGTCAATCGACGCTTAAATTGGAACACTTATGAAAGATGCATTCTACAACTTCTAAAAATACACGCACCAGTGGAACACTTATGAAAGTACATTGCTTTCTACAACTTAAAAGTACCATCTTAAATGGGACACTTTGAAAAGAATACATTCTACATCTAAACTTTAAAGATATCATGGATTGACTAATACCAATTTGAACTGTTTTGAACTGTTTATGGAGCAAAATGTATATAAAAAATACAAACACAAGTCTAAACAAACATCACCTCTTCATCATCCTCACAAGACCCAAAGGGGTGTTTACTTTTTTCTTAGGGGCGTTTGGTTGGGGCAATTTGAAGGATATTGGGGGCATTTGCATTTTAATTCCCTTCAAATGTCTCGTTTGGTAACTTAAATGTAGGCATTTGAAGTAATTTCAATTCCTCAATTGCCAAAATGGAGAGAATCAAAATTTCAAAAAGTGAGAATTTAAATTTACTTGAAAAAAAAATTTATAAAATTTTTTCTTATTGTTTTTATAAACTTTTAAATAAAATATTTATGAATTTTTTATAAACTTTTTTTATAAATTTTTTATAAACTTTTTTTATAAATTTTTTATAAACTTTTTTTTTATAATTTTTTTATAAATTTCTTATAAATTTTTTTTATAAATTTTTATAAACTTTTTTTTTATAATTTTTTTTATAAATTTCTTATAAAATTTTTATAAACTTTTTTTATAAATTTTTTATAAACTTTTTTTATAAATTTTTTATAAACATTTTTTATAAATTTTTAAAACTTTTTTTATAAATTTTTTATAAACTTTTTTTTTTTATAAACTTTTAAGTAGAATATTTATGAAATTTATATTGAAAAAAAAAAATTTATAAATTTTTGTCAATCAAACATTCGAAGGTATTTTAAATTCCGAATTTTAAAATCTCAAGAATTTAAATTTTCTAAATTTAAAATTAGAATTTCAATTACCCCAACCAAACGCCCCCTTAGAGTATTTGCAGTGGTAACTCAAGTTATCCTTTACCCTTCTGCCACGTCAGCTTTAACATTTTACCTCAATTCAACAAAAATCATATCATCCATCCCAAGTTAAGGTTTACATTTGATATTTTCAAATTCAACCCCTAAACTAAAACAAACACTTCATTTATTAAAAAACATAACCTTCACTTAAACATATTACAATACCAAATATAAAAGAACTAAAAAAAATTACAACGAAAAAAAAATAACAAAACATAGCAAATACTTATTCATCATCGTCACTCTCTTGTTGTTGTTGTCGTTCAAGATTCTTTGCCAAACATGCCGCATAAGATCCTGTTGGAGTTGGGTATGCGTTTGTCGGTCGTGTATTTCTTTTGCCATACGACGGCGAGTATCACATCTTTCGACCCATCTTCGTTGCCTTAAACGTGCTGACGGATCCACCCACACATCGTTAACGTCACGTAATGCAAATTTTTGATCTTTTATAATCATGTTATGCAAAATAATGCAAGAATACATGATTCTATGTATATTGACAATTTCCATTTGATGTGCCGGTTGTTGTAGTATACCTCAACGTTTGAAGCACACCAAAAGCACGTTCAATATCCTTTCGGGCACTTTCTTGTTTCCTTTTAAAGTAATGTTATTTTTTTAGTTGTTGACGAGAAGGATTTGACGAAAGTTGCCTACTGTGGGTAAATTCCGTCAGCCAAGTAATTACCCTGTTCATACCTAGTTCCATTGACCATATAAGGGGCTCTTGGGGCATTGTCGAAAAGAATGTCTTGAATAACGGAGTGGTCTAAAACATTAGTATCGTTATTCGCCTCATATCCCAAAAATGCATGCCAAATCCATAAATCTTGAGAAGCAACAACTTCAAGCATAATTGTTGGGTAATTTTTTATCACCCCTACCAAATTGCCCTTGCCAAGCCACCGGATAATTTTTCCATTCCCAGTGCATACAGTCAATGCTACCAAGCATTCCCGGAAAACCATGAAACTCTTCATGTTGTTGATAAATTTTTTGAATGTCGGCCCATGTTGGTTTTCTTAAATACTTCGACATAAACAAATCAATAATGCATTTGTTAAAATTATCAAGACAATCTTTTGAAATGGCTCACCCATTTGCAAGTATTCATCAAATGCATCGTGTAACACCCCCAAATCTCGGTACAGCGGAAGACTTAATCAAGTTTTCAGGGCGTTACTATTGGATTGGTATCGCACACAAGTATAGCCAAAAAGATAGTCATTTAACATTTAAAACCAATCCCAAATTTAAGTATTCAAAACATTTAATCCGAAATATAAATATTAGGCCCAAAACATGATTTGTTAAGATAGGTCCCCAAAGTTTATCGAGTCGAAATGATCCTTGAACCCCGCCTTCTTGCCAAGCTTCCACCGATCACGTATTCCAAACATCTCTCAAATACCTGAGAAATCATGCTAAAAGGTCACCTACTGTGAGTTCATAGGTTTAAGTTCAACAAAATCATAGTGGACCTGTAAGAGTCGATTTGCTATGCAAGACCTAAGATAGATAAATACCGTTCCACACATGATCCTACCCGGATCTCCAATCAAATCCCGCATCCAGGGATTACTCGGGCCCAGCGACTCTAGTCCAACATTGTGGCAAAATCTAGAACAATTGCCAACCCCGGACTAGGTCGATGTAGAAGTCTATTCTTAGCTAGGCACGGTTAAACCTAGACTAAGGCAACAACTACCACACATCTATCTATACAGTCAAGCACATAAGCAAATCCAAATAGTTTTCACGGTCCAAAAACAGTAGCATGATTCTCACCCCAAAATAGTTCAAAACGTAGATAAAAGTGGGGCTATGAAACTCACCTCAAGCAATCAACGCACAAATAAACACTAGCAGAAAATAACGGTATCACGGCACAGCAACTATCAACTCAGCACAACCTATTAATGTAGACCAACTTAATATATACATTCCTCAAAATCAACGTTATCTACCCCAATATGTTCCATTTCTTTATTTCCAAAAATGTCTCGTTTCACCATTTAATCCTAGTGTTTGGTATTCCTCGTGTGGGTGTATTGACTCAATATGATGCCATGAATGCATCCAACCAACCAATATATAACTCAATGCGACACAATGAGACCTCTAAACGATAAGCTCTATAGTTCAATAAGTTTCGGAATAAATAGTAGACCTTATCGAATTCGTCAACTCGATAAACTCATTTATTTATTTGTGTCGCTTATTATCCCATAAATCAATTGTATCCTTAAAGAGTCATTAGGATAAGTCACCCATTAATAAGGTTACTAACGTGCCTAGCGGGCTCTTATTAGATTCGTCAAACTTAATAAGTCCGCTATACACGTGGATCAACAATATTAATGCTAGGTTATCTGTAACCCATGCACACAACGTAAGCAATTAAATACTTAAACCAATATTAAATGTCCACAATTGATATTTATTGATAAACGTATTTTCGAACATTAATTACTTATTTATTACAAAACATTTCCAATTTAGTCGTTAGTTTCCGTTTAAAAATAGTAAATAACAAGATAAGACTTGTTATCGACATTTTTGGTACAAAAGCCCATTTATTATTTCTATTTCATAGTTCATTAGCATTTTCATGTTCATATATATATTTCGTCAAATTCCAATATTAATCTCATATCGTTATTCGTTTCGAGTCCACAAGCACGAGTCATAACTTCTCGGCTTTTAAATCAATCAATGGTCCAAATTATACTAAAGTCCATGTTACGGCTTTGTCGGAGTCAACTATTGACTAAAAGTCAAAAAACGCAGACGCGTAGCTCAAAGTCAACAATATATATATCAAGTCCAAATTTAAAAGTCATAATATCGCAATTCAATCCCAAACCAACTCAAAACAATCTTGCCAACCAATCAATCAACCAAATATACTCGAAACCAATGTTATGACCCTAATGGTCATGACACGGTCGTGGTCAAGACCACGTGAACCAAACAAGCTCTAGAAGCTTTTCGGGTCCACGCGTCTCACCCAAACCTCAACTACATCAACCAACAAGCTACCAAATCGACCCGAACCCAAGGTCCATGTGGGTCGTCGCCTCATGAGCGTCTGGCTAGGTGGTTCGTACGTCCCATATTTCACAACCAAACACAACCAAATCAATTCCAGAACATCCAAAACCAATCATTCAAGCTCCAAACACTAACCAAACACAAAACCCATCAACTATTCTTAATCAAAAACATGAAACTAGACCTAAAATGCATAAACCCATCAAATTGATACACCACGTGCTTACCAAACACTATCTACATGTTTATTTAGACACTAATTAGAGTTAATTTCATGTTCCACCCAAAAGCCCCAAATTTGTTCATAGGGTCGAAACCCTAATTTTCAATTCGTGGCTTTATATTGCCCAAACAAGCTCAAAACTTGTTCCATTTACCTTATCTAATCACCAATTGCAAAAGCCCTTTTAAACCCTAAAAGTACGAATCTTGATTTAAAGATTTGAAGGTGTTATTGAAGTCCAAATGGAGCGTGTAATATATGGTTGGAAAGAGGAGAAAGAGAGCTTCAAGATGGTGGTGGAGGTGTAGCTCCACTCACCATCGTGTGGCGAAATGGCTTGGCGGACCAATGGTGGTGGTGGCTAGGGTTAGGGTTTGTTTTTTAGGAGAGAGAGATTAGAGAGAGAAAGTGAATATGTGTGTGTTTTTAGTGAGAGAAACCAACTAAGCAAATGAGGTAGTGGGTGGGTATTTATACATAGGAGCTAGGGACTTGAAAATAATTATTTTGGGGAGGAGGCCATGTAGAAGTGGAGGGGCCGTGGTCGCCATTTTTCGTAAACTATCCCGTTTACCCATTCCCGAGCTCATATATTGTTCCACGAGTGTCTCACAACGTTCATTCAACTTTCTAACATCGTTATTTACGTTTTTCTACGAGTTTTGACTCTTTATTTGTCAATTTTCGAGTTACGGTCTAAAAGATACAATCTTTCTCGTTTTAGGCTTTTCTAGTGCCGAATCGAATAGTGCCTACCAAATAGAGTTAAAACTCATACGATAACTCATTTAATAGTGAAATAAACCATAAAAACGAATAGACGATATAAAATCAAGTCATGGTTTATAAAAATAGTGTTAAAGGCAAAGCTCGGTTCAGTTTAACGTAATGCGGTTACCTAAAATAGACTCCCTAAATTGCCAGTTGTCATAGCCTCCCAGCCTCGGAAAAACCGTCCGGGTTTCACTCCGAGTTGCTTGGTGTCATAAACACTTTAGGATACTTCCTACGGAAAACGTCCTCACGTTCCCAAGTGAACTTCGGTCCATGCCGGGAGTTCCAACGAACTTTAACAATCGGAATACGGCTATTCTTCACCTCTTAACCTCACGATCCATAATCTCAATCGGTTCCTCAACAAAATTCAATTTCTCATCAATACGAATACCTCTTAAGGGCACCACTATGTTTTCCTCCGAAAGACATTTCTTAAGATTACTAAGATGAAAGACATTGTGTACACTACGATTCGATGGTAGCTCCAGCGTATGCTACCGGTCGATTCTTTCCAGAGTTGGAAAGGGACCAATATATCGGGGATTGAGTTTTCCACGTTTCCCAAAATGAACTACTCCTTTCCAAGGAGAAACTTACAACATAACACGATCTCCAACCTGAAATTCTAAAGGTTTACGTCTCTTATCGGCATAATTCTTTTGTATCACGAGCGGTTTGCAACCGATTCGAATCGTACTATCTTCTCGGTGGTTTCTAAGACAAGTTCGGGACCTGTAAGTTGACTCTCGCCAACTTCAGCCCAACAAACAGGAGAGCGACATTTTCGCCATCACGATGCCTCAAATGGGGCGCCTTAATGCTAGAGTGATAACTATTGTTGTAAGAGAATTCGGCCAAAGGAAGGTGTCTCTCCCAGCCTTTGCCGAAATCAATAACGCATGCTCTAAGCATGTCCTCTAAAGTTTGAATGGTTCTCTCGCTTTGACCATCGGTCTGTGGATGGTAAGCGGTACTCATATCCAAATTCGTTCCTAATGTTCGTAACGACTTCTAAAAAGTGGGATGTAAAACGACTATCCCTATCAGAAATGATAGATATCGGTACTCCATGACACGATACTATCTCCTTAAGATACAATCGAGCAAGTTTATCAAGACTATCGGTTTCACTAATAGCTAAGAAGTGAGCAGACTTAGTTAAACGATCAACGATTACCTAGATAGCGTCATTGCGCGCTTAGCTGTTCTCGATAATTTAGTGATAAAGTCCATGGTTATTCGCTCCCATTTCCATTCTGGGAGTTTGGGTTGAACTAAAGTCTGAGGGTTTCGATGTTCGGCCTTGACTTTAGAACAAGTCGCACTTCTACGACATCTTGAGCTATATCGGCTTTCATATTAGGCCACCCAGTAAGTTTCTTAAGATCTGCTACATCTTATTGGCTCCGGGATGAATAGATTATTTTGATTTATGCGACTCGTGCATAATCAACTCACGGATTCCACCATAAAATGGTATCCGGCTTCCGTCGAGCATAAAGTTCCTTCGAACGCTTCAAAACGTTTTCACTTTCTACCATTCCATGAAGATTCTCATAAGGGCCGGTTCTCTTCCGTCAATGCCCTACTTGGCTAAAATTTGAGATGGTAAAAGCGAAACAATGGTCATTCCTAAGGATCTAACAGGTAGGGGTGGAATGTCCTCCTTACGACTAAGTGCATCAGCCACAACATTAGCCTTACCAGGATGATAACGAATCTCACAGTCGTAATCACTAAGCAATTCCAACCAACGACGTTGTCTCATGTTCAGTTCCTTCTGGTCTAAGATATGCTTCAAACTCTTATGATCGGTAAATACTACCCACTTGGTTCCATACAGATAATGTCTCCATATCCTAAGAGCAAACACTACAGCACCTAACTCAAGGTCATGGGTGGTGTAGTTTTTCTCATGCTTCGTAAGTTGTCGGGATGCATAAGCAATCACCTTCTCACGTTGCATCAAAACAGTACCTAAGCCTTTATGCAAAGCGTCGCAGTACACGACAAAGTCTTCGCTTCCTTCAGGAAAAGCAAGGATGGGCGCACTACACAACTTCTCCTTCAGAAGTTGAAATGCTTCTTCTTCCTTTTCTCCCTATTCATACTTAACATCCTTCGTGTTAGTTTGGTCGTGACTTAGCTATCTTGGAAAATCCCTCAATGAATCTCCTATAATAGCCTGCTAACCCTAAAACTGGATTTCGATGGGTTCTTAGGAGCTACCCATTCCTTAATGGCCTTAATCTTAGTTGGGTCAACATGAACACCTCGACTATCTATTACATGACCTAAGAATTGCCGCGGCCGGAATCCAAAATTCACACTTGGAGAATTTGGCATACAGCTTCTCCTCTCTCAACAATCCTAAAATGAGCCTCAAATGCTCTTCGTGCTCCTCACTACTCTTAGAGTATATCAAGATGTCGTCTATGAATACTATCACAAACTTATCCGGGTATGGCTTACACACTCGGTTCATGAGATCCATGAAAATCTCTCGGCGCGTTGGTCAAACCAAACGACATCACTTGGAATTCATAGTGTCCATAACGAGTCCTAAACGCAGTCTTAGGTATATCCTCTTCTCGAACTCTAAGCTGTGATAACGGATCGTAAATCGATCTTAGAAAAGACACTAGCTCCTTGGAGTTGGTCGAATAGATCATCTATTCTAGGTAACGGATATCGATTCTTCACTGTTAACTTATTCAATTCTCTATAATCAATACAAATCCGAAACGATCCATCCTTCTTCTTCACAAACAACATTGGTGCTCCCTACGGTGACGAACTTGGTCGAATGAATCCCTTCTCGACAATTCGCCAACTGTTTAGCAGTTCTCCATTTCTCTTAGAGCAAGTCGATAAGGTGCCCTGGCACGGGTGCCGACCAGGGTATCAACTCTATTTGGAATTCCATTTGTCGGACATGTGGAATCCCGCGGATCGTCGGGAAACACGTCTGGAAATTCTCTAACAACGGGTACATCGTTAAGGTTTCTTTCATTTTTCTCCTCGCTTTTCTTTTCAGAAATTCGAGCCAAGAAAAGACAACCTCCTCTATCGATGTACTTCTGGGCCTTAACACAAGAGATGATGCTCAACCGGGAAGGACTTCCACAGTCGCTTTGATCTCCTTGTATGCTCAGAACTTTTCCGCCATACGGTAAACGCACAATCTTCTCATCACAGATGATGTGTGCACCGTTCTTCGACAACCAATCCATTCCGATAATAACGTCAAAACTTCCTAAAGTAACCGACAATAGGTCTATACTAAACGGGCGGTCTATGAAACTTAAGGTACAACCTCGGACTACGTTGTCTATCTTCTCTCTATTCCCATTCGCTAGTTCCACATCGTAACTAAACCTTAGAGGTGTTTGGGAGATTCCTAGTAATGGCATAAAATTGGTGGATCTGAAACATATCATACCGGATATATCAAACAATATGGAAGCATAGCGATTATTGAGAAGGAACGTGCAGTAACTACGTTAGGGTCCTCACCGGCTTCCTTCCCAATATAAACACGCTTACTCCCATGTCTCTCTGGCGATTCCTAGCACCATTGTTTCCCTGGTTTCCACAACCTTCCGCAGGGGTTTAAGCCATTACCGTCTACACCTCGATTCGAAAATCCTCCTACATTACCCGGATTTCCTCTCATCCACGGCTCTCGGCACTCATTCTTAAAGTGTCCCTTCTATCCACATCCAAAACAGGTGACAGTGGCCTTCCAGTCCGCTCTTTGTGCAGTTTGAGTGCAGCAAGTGGACGAGACCTACGATCTGGCTATGTGTGTCCTACCTTAGAGCACTTCCTACACACATTGGGCACAGTCCATGGTGGTGGTGTACAACGACCACACCACGGGCTTACTACCTTCATAATCTTTCCTACCTCCATTTCCTATGGCAACACCACGGCTCTGTCTCTTGCCGTTTGTTGCCATTCCCTTTTGCAACTTCGTTCCTCTTCCTCTTATCACTCCTATCATTCTTACCCTTGTCTCCTAATTCTAGCACACAAGAGTCCATCAAACTCTGAGCCACAACAATTGCCTCTTGCAAATTAGCTGGCTTAGCAGCGATGACATCATTTCGAGTAGCTAAAGGCAATCCATCAGTATACCTCTCAATTTTAAGTTCTTTAGTGCGAACCATTTCAGGGAAATGCAATGATAACTCTTGGAAATGCGAGTATAAGTAAGCCATATGGGTACCCTTAACCTTATGGTTCCAGAACTCACTTTCTAACTTCTTTACTTCATTCCTAGGACAATAAGTCTTAATTAGGAGAGCCTTAAACTGAGTCCAAGTCATACTATAAGCTACATCAATTCCTACTGATCTGTGGTAGTTATTCCACCAGGTCAACGCCTCGTCCTTCAAAGTGAAGGTTGCATACTTAACCCTACAATCCTCATCACGCTTACTCACAAACAAACAAAGATTAGGTTTTCTCCAACCACCTAGTCGGGTAAACTACTCCCCATTTCTGAACTCAATGGGACCCGAATCGAACTCTTTGTAGGTACAACCTCGAGTTCGATTCAGCATTGGGATTCCACTAGAAGGGTTAGACAGGCTAGCCTCAGCTAGCAGTTCAACGACACGCTGTGACACTAGCTGGTCAATGTGGGTTGGGTTCACAAGTGGAGGGTTTTGTGGAACAGGACCATTCTCAGCACGATCGTTCACATTCGGGTTCTCTGCTGGGTTATCTCGGTGTTAGGGTTCTCAACATGTGGTGTGGTGGGGCTGACGACGACCTCTCGGCGACCGGGGCAACAACAGCAGCGGGGCCTTTCGGTTGTTCCTAAGCGAGTTTCGTCTTGTTGCCACCATTCTGGAGGCAAGAAGAACAGTTTCATAAGTTCACAAATTCACGCTCTAAAATAGAGTTGGGTTCCAAGGGTCACTCAATAACGCCTGAATACATAATCAAGGTCAAAAAGGAAAACGCTATACCAAAGCGAAACAATCGATACCGCATCATAACTAAAGGATGCATGTTCCCATAACCATAACTCATAGGTTTCAAAAGTGGAAATACATGAAAGGATACGAAGAAATCAAAAACGATCCTAACGACGATACCAATAAGACAACTAGGATAATCCTACATCTTGAACCAAGTACTACTTAGTTTCAAGATGGTACAAAACCATAAATCTAATACGATCTAGCCACGTCTACGAATATCACTAACTGATCTCCTAACATCATCAACCTCTCTCCATAAAGATGCTAACTCAACACGTCGAGCGTCACGATCACTCTTAAGCTCTGCGACCTCTCTCTCCAACTTACCAATCCTACCCCAAATCGCTCTATCAGCGTCACGAGCTGTCACGAACCCTCTCCGCAGGTCCCCAACCTACTCACTGAGCTCCGACATACCATCATGCAAAACCCTAGTCCTCGACTCACAGTACCCATATCAACACTCAAATCCACAATACTAGCCCTAGATACTCCAACCAATCGCTCCGTCAACTGACTAAGTCTAGTACCTACAGAGGTAATCCTCTCCCACATCAGACCCGTCTCACCATACTCCTTGGGCTCAGAAACAATCTCCGATGGTATCTCAGATCCTAACGGGCTACCTATATAAGGTGAGTAAGGTGGTGATTCGATGTCTAAAGGTGTCGGGGACTCGGGCTCATACAAAGGAGAACACGGTCCCGGAGAATGTGCAGGACTCTGCAATGGAGGAGTACCCCTTTCTGGGATATCCTCATCATCCTCCTCCTGAGGATCCTCATCCTCATCTACATACTGCTCCTCAATCTCATCCTCCTCCTCGACCTCATGCTCCTCCTCACCCTCATCCATAGGAGGAGAGTCCATGAGTTGAAGTCTGTCTCTGAGGTAAATCCTGAGGTGGTACACTAGGAGATCTAGGCCTCTACATGATGATCTTGGTAAACGGATAGTGATGATGGTGGTCTCACGGACATGCGGGCGAGTGCTACTAAGCAAGCCTAGAGTCTCGTGCACGCGCAAAACGATGTAAAGTGAGCTACCTAGATGAGCTAGACGATCATGATGATGATGAACTAGTGTGACGGGCAATCTCATAAGGATCACCCTGCGCAACCGTCATGAGAGTCAATGCTTGGCGAACTAGTACAACAAGGACCTCCTCAGACACATCATAAGCTAGTGAAGGCATAATGATGCGTGACAATGGCATAGGGTAGGTATAAGTGTTTTAATAACAACTATTTTTAACAAGCACGCATCAAGCTTAATCAACAAAACATAATATCACATAATGAAAGTTAAAAGTAGAGGTACCGCATTACCAAACATGCCTTTAATAAAACACATAAGTTCCATTCCATCATATAATTCCCATATCAAATCAATCGAGTTCAAAACTTCAAAATCATAATATATCATTTACTCAAATCAAATTCGCAATATCTCAGACAATCGCATCTCATTTTCCCAAAACCAATAATCATATTCATTTCCAAAACCATAGTCATATTCCAAACATAACGCTTCCATAATCAGTTCACAATATCCCTTAACATATCATCTCATAATTCAAATCATAGTTCATACCATAATCAAATAAGAAGCTTCTATTGGCAAGCTGGCATGGCGTTTACGAGGATCAATTTTCTCAAAAAAGTGGTTATAGTTTAGGGTTTATAAAATACCAGTTTCTATAACCTTTGAGCTCGATACCAACTGTAACACCCCCAAATCTCTAAGACAAATAGATCCTTTAATCAAGTTTTCGAGGGCTATTATTGGAGTGGTATCGCGACAAGTATAATAAAAGATAAACTATTTAACCATTTAAAACTGGGGCCCCAAATCAAATATTCAAACATTTAATCCGAAAGTATGAATATTAGGCCCAAAACATAGTTTAATAAAATAGGTCCCCATAGTTTATCGTGAGTCGAAATAATCCTTGAACCTCGCTAAGCTTCCACAATCCACATATTCCAAACATCTTCAATTACCCGAGAAATCATGTTAAAAGGTCGCCTACTGTGAGTTCATAGGTTTAAGTTCAACAAAATTGTTAATACAAATAAGTCGTAAAAACGTTTATTTATATTTTACGATCTTCTAATGTTTTGTCGATTACAAACGTAAAATCATTTTAACGAAACAAATAAAATAAGTAAATGGTTTGAACTAATAGTTTCTAACATTTTCACATTTTCACATAAAACACTAAAATAAGTATAAATGAATTTATGATTTAGTAATACATATGTACAACAACTAGTGTTTACATATTTGGGTAAAATATACACATAACTAGTATGTAGTATATTGTGTAATATAAATGGGTAGAAACTTAAGTATCACAACCCATTGGGCAAATACATTGAATGTAGTTGGGTACAACCCAAAGCCCATGACCCATGGATCTTGACCCATAACCCATTGCATGACATCATGCTTATATCATACATGGATAATATCCATAACCCATGGATCAACCCATACCAAGTGACCAAGTGCATTGCACTCAAAGATACATTGTATCTAGCTAAAGATCCATGGTTCAACCCATGACCCATGACCCATAACCAAATAACCCATGGGTAAAGGGAGGCCCCACGGATCCCTAGCTTTGTGCTAGACGGATCCCTTGTGGAAGGGATCCGTGGGATCCGGGAACAAGAGGATTTTCCTCTATAAATAGTGAGCCATTTCTTCATTATTTCTCACCCCTTTTCTAACACACTTTCTCCCTAAGTTAAAAACTCACTAACCTAGATCCAAGAGATCTATGTTTGTAGTTTTGTTTTTGTGTGATCTTTTAGGTTCCTCTTAAAGGCAAGATCACCACCTTTGAAGTCGACCAAGCTCAAGTCCATGAGTTGCCATGCTTCCTCATCATCAAGGCTACTGAAGTCTTCTTGTTGATGATTCCTTCCTTTCTTCAAAGAAGTGTAGTGTTGAAGACATTAGTGAAAGATGTCTCAAGAGTCAAGACGAAGATATTAGTGAAAGGTATCTATCGTCTATACCATAAGCACTTGTGGTAGGTCTTGAAGTCAAGATTAGAAGCATTAGTGAAAGGTGCTTAGAAGTCAAGACACAAGACATTAGTGAAAGGTGTCTTGTAGATCTAGTCAAAGGCATTAGTGAAAGGTGCCTTAGATGTACATTCGATATGGTGTGTTTTCATGTACAAGATAGACTAGTATTAGATCCAAGGATATTGATATCCTTGATGATGTTGTAAAGGAGTAGATCTCCTTTGGGATTAGTCGTTGGTGTAGTGTGGTAGTAGTTCCTCCATTGCAATGGAACTAGGTGCTTAGCCTAGTACCTAATAAAGGGTAGGCGACGTTGTGAAGGTGTAGTTCACCTTGGAGTGAAAGAACTAGGTACTTAGCCTAGTACCTTATAAAGGGTAGGCGACGTTGTGTAGGTGTGGTTCACTTGGAGTGAAAGAACCCGGTGGTTAGCTTAGTACCGAAAAAGGATGTTAACGTTGTGAAGGCTTCTCCGCCATAAGGAGATTGGTGTAGTGATTACGAACATTCGAGTAGGTGACTCGGGAGGAGAGTAGGGCAAGAAGGTGTCCTTGTAGCCGAACCACTATAAATACTCGTGTTGTGGTTTTGTGCTTCTTACTCTTATCTTTTCATTACTTACCTTTATATGCTTGTTTATCAACATCCAACACACACATCCAAATAGATTGACATAAGTTGATCTAAATAGATTAAAAGGAAGTTTTAATTGGCAAAACTATTCAACCCCCCTTCTAGTTTTCCACAATTGGCATCAGAGCTTCGTTACCAAGTTTCTTGAAGTATATTGTACTTTAAAAACTTGATACGATCCATGGTTAATTGAAAACTACAAAGAAGGTTTTTCATAAAAACAAACACCATGTCTTTTAAAACTATATGTTTGGATGTTGATTTGATAACAACATTTTTTTACTTTTTCATTTAATTGCACTAATCTTCTTTGTCATGTTGATTAGTCAAAGCTCATACCCACCAAGCTATAGGAATCGCTTGGTAACAAGAATACCTTCCTTAAGAAGGTATCTTAAACGCAAAGGAGCGGGAATCGTCTAAGTGACATTTGTTGTGTCATTTGTAAAGACATTCCTAAGTGCGTTAGAGGTATGATTTTCTTTTTATTTTGCTTGATAATTAAGTATGCCTATTTAGGTGTTTATATGATTATCTTTTGTGCATATACATGTTTTACATGAAGCTTCATTAGGAAGCCTTTTCTCACATACGTGTTTTATTTCTCGTCTAAAGTCGTGGTATATAAAACTTATGTTTTGTTTCTTTTAATCCAATAATAAAACAAAACACGAATTTCAAAAATTCCTCCTTTCCTATAAATACTCCCAACTCTCAATCACAAATCCTCACTTTTTCAAATCTTCCAATTTCAAAAATTTCTCTCATTCAAAACTTCATCTTCCTCTCCATTTCATCTCAACCAAAACCAAGAAGAATCGTCTTCAACATGGTTTACATCGCCTCGCGGCTCATCGCCTTAACACTCATCGCACTTGTGTTCCCTATGATGAAGTTCACATATGGAGACATTTACTTTGTGTTGTTAATCTACATTGGGGTTATATACCCAATCCTTTGTATCATTCTTAGTATTGAAATGAAATATTATTAATAGTCTAATTATCTAGGTTATTATGTGTTTATCATTTTTGTGTTATGTCTTTCTTTTCGTGATACATTAGAAGTCATGTATGCATGTTAAAAGAAAATGTAGGTTAAAACACATATCTTGATATAAAAACTATGAGATCTAAAAACCTATGTTTTTCATAAAATCGTTCGTGATTACAGATCTACGGATCCCGAAGTTATACTAGCGGATCCCTTTTGTAAAGGAACCGTGGGATCCGTCCCTATGGAAATTTCATGCAAATTAAAAATCACTTTTCTTCTAAAAGTAATACTCCACTAGAATGTCAAAACCATAAGTGAGTTAAATGTCATTTTGTAAAAACCATTGTTAATAAAAGTCTAGTAAAAACATTAGATAATCATAGGTTGACCACAAACATATCTTCTATTAACTCATCATTTCTATAGGCTCAACTATGACGCATGAATATGAGTTTGATTTTTCACTCACTAGCGTCTACACTCCAAACATCTCCCTTGAACCCAACACACCTGGAAACCATGTCCGTGGGTTCAATAATCTCAAAAACCGTCACTTCCACGAAGGACGTATTGTAGACACCTCTCTACAATTCGAAGAAGGTATCAATACCTCCTTCCGAGCCATCGGACTAGAATGTCTTCTTGAAATCAATGAAAAGATATGTCCAAGGTTCATAATGGAATTCTTCCATCAAGTTGAACTCGTTCGTAACGAGGATCGCTCTCTATCTCTTTGGTTTTATATCAACAACCAAAAGTTTACTTTAACCCTTGGGCATTTTGCTCACATCCTCCGGATTCCAAATCATGGACAATGTGCCTTCACCGAAGATTGGTATCTTGATTCTCTCTTCAACTTTCGTGAAGAAAATAGTCCATATTGTTCACATACCCCCGAAGATTTAAATCGCATAATATGCAAACCTCGACCATATTACTCCGATCCAAACATTATCTTCACAAGGGACATCCGAGAAGAGTACAAGCCTCTTGCACTCATCCTACGTGAAAATGTTTGGAGTCTTAGGGAAATCGAGAAATCCTTCCCGCTTGTTGTGCTCACATGTTGTACTGTTTGCTAACACAACAACCATACAATCTCTTTGCAAGGCGAATTGCAAATCTTCAAGGCTCCAAGAATAAACTCATCCCTTATGGAATGTTCTTGATACGCCTCTATCATAATGTTATGCACTTTCATCCTCAATTTCAAAGTCCGTTATACGTACTTGTGAACAAGATGATGGAACCGCTAAACATATCTCTCATGAATACTTTCTTCATTCTTGATTCCACCAACACTCATCAAACACGTAATGATCCTCCTAGCGAAAACACTCAAGGAATGTAGTAGTATTTCAAATAGGATCAATCCTCTTGTACTCGTGCTTTATCAATGTAATCCTATTTCCTTCATGAAATAAAACATCTTACATTTGATATCTTAGTATTAGAACTCCTTTTAGACTATCCTTGAGATATAATGCATTGTCAAGATCATTGCATACCTTTAGTAAAGGTCCTACGCGAGCGGATGGGCGGATCCCAAAGTTTGTGCTAGACGGATCCCTACACTTAGGGAACCGTGGGATCCGCAACCAGAAAATGCAATTGCAAGCATTATATTTCAAACATATCCTTAGAACAACTCACACTAAGCTAAACATAATGTCTTAAGGCAAATTAAGTCCTTATCAAGATAGGTTGATCTTTCTTACTCACACATAACTCACCTAGATCACACTCTAAGACGCTTGTAGATCTATCGTTTCATTTTTAATCCATTACTCTTCCGCTCTCAAACTCACACTTCATTTTTCACTTGATCCCTCATATTTAGCCTTAGAAATCTTTCAATTATGGCAAAATTGATCATAAATCATCCTTACCTCAAAATTGATCAAAGTTGATCAAACTCTAGTTTTTCCCATCTCAAAGCTTCTAGGATATTTTCCAAAACACTATCCTAAGTCACAACCTGATCTCTAGGATCATTTAGCTTCAATTGACACTCTCATATTTAGTGTCATCCTTGCTCATCCATTGGTACTCTTGAAAGTTCCAAATCCTTCCATAAAAGACAATCATTAGCTACATCACTCATTACCTTCAAGTACTTAAGCACCCCTTCATTTAAGACACTTAAGAGGACTGAAACACTCAAGATGATATAGATTTTAGATCTTAGAAACATCATATCCACTCTTTCATAGGCTGAGAGCCATCCCTAGGATTAGCCTAGACGGATCCCTCTCGGGAGGGAACCGTGGGATCCGGGTGACAGTTTATGTCAAATCTTGCTAAAACAATCATTTCAACTCATCTTCCTAACTCAAACACTCCATCTCATCTTAAATGAGTTCCTAGATCAGAGCAAACTCTGAAGTTGACTCTTGTGCATGTTAATCATCACATTCCAATGAATCCTAGTGGCTTAAGGCTTAAATGCACTTGCCAAATCTCTTGGTTTATAAACCACTTTGTTAAGACCTCCATAGTCATCAGTCTCATCCTAACTTTCAG
>OU343223.1:78938418-79060315 GCA_910596185.1 Chrysanthemum makinoi
AATAGAGATATGAAAAGTTAAAGTTCCCGTTGTTCGGACTGGTCGTGAATCAACTACAAAAGCGGGACCACCTATGCGCTTAGATGTAACATTTCTTGAGGTGCGGATGTTCCGTGTCCCGGGAGTGTCTCCCATCCGCTTCGAAGCTTGTATGTTCCATTCCCTATTGCCAGATCACTTCATCCGGCCCCTCCCATTTGGGGCCAAGCTCCGATATCTTCGCTCACGCTTCATTGCTCCGGTGAACAAATTCTCCGGTCTAAATGCGTGCTGTACCGGAGTTGTAATACCTTTCCATCTTTGGCTTTGCTGCTGCTTGAATGGCGCGGCTTCTTCACTCTTCCGGATGTCGGATTTAAGCGAAGCTGGCGTCGTTGGAGACTTGGTGGGATGTACGGCTGGCGTGCATTCAATTTCCGATAGGATAGCTGCCCGGTTTTGTGCGTAAGAAAATGTAGTTTCCGTTGCTCGTTTTGATCGTGGTTCTATGTGCCCGAGCACATCGCGGCACTTCTCCACCTTCGCTTCCTTTTTCCAATCTTGATTTGATGCCATCCCCAAGCTTTGTGCCGCTTTCACCAACCCATTTGCTTGGGATGTTTCACAACTATTTGTTAATGTTGAGCTTGGCTTGATCTTTGAATGGATTGTCATGGGGCCGCTTCCGTTCGACACATTCTCAAAACAGCGGCGGCAGACTATGTTATCTGCACAAACTTCTTCACTTGCCTCCACGTGATGGAGGCCAGGTTTAACTTCGATCCATTTAGTGAAGTAGTCTATCGCGACAATCATGAATTTAACCTTCAGGTTGGGAAAGGTCCGGAGATGTCGATACCACTTGTAAAAAGGCCATGGGGAGGTGATTGGGGTCGAGAGTTTGTTCGGATTCTTGGAGTACCAGGCGGTGAACAGCAATCTTTGCATTTGGAATTAGCTCGTACGTCCATTGTCGATAGTATGGGATCAGTGCTTTGGCGACCACCGCCCTGGGCGAGAGTGCATGCTACACGATCCACGTGAATTTCTCGCATGACGTAGTTGGCTTGGGGTGGGGCTACACATCGGAGCCAAGGTTCTAGAAAAGATTAGGAGCAAGATTCCGTATTTCAGCGGCATTATTGCTTATCCACGATGCCTTGCTTGTTGTATTGGTAGGCGGTAGTATTAGTTGTGTGGTACTTTCGTCGGTATCCACGTATCCCTCTCTTCTACAATTGCCGGTACCTCCTTTTCAATGGATTTTTCCCAAGACTTCCGAACCTCGTTTTGTCGGTGGGCGGCTGCCATTTTGCTTAGCGCGTCGGCTTGTTTGTTTTGACTCGGAACTGGCCGGTTGAGAACGTCCGGAACCCAATGAGTGCTGGCCTTCGCCAAGTACCGTACCATGCTTTCTTCCTTTGCTTCCGTGTCTCCGTTTATCCGTTCGCCACGAGACGGAATCAATTCGCCCGATAAGTCTTTGACGCATTTGTTCGACAATCCTTGATCCCGATTAATGCCATTCGGCCGTTGTTGGATGTCTCGAACTTGAAGCGGAGGGCTTGAGTGAACTCTGCTTATACGACTTGTCGATTAAGCTGCCCGACCTCTATGCGGGACCCGGCCCGTGAAGAGGCTCCATGGCTGGTATTTTCCGTGCGATTGTCTTGTCGAGTTTCTTGCAGGATTTCGGTGATGAAGTCTCGCGAGATCCCGCTTTATGGCGTCCGGTTTGAAGGTGATGTCATGCTCGTTTCAGCTCTATTGCCCATCCGCCATTCTCCCACTTTTTTCTCTTGAGTGGGACACGCTTTAATGGTTGGTGATCCGATCGCAACGGATGTGCTTGGAAGTACCGCCCGCAACCTGCGAGATGCATACACCGTGCCGGGACGACTTTAATTGGAGTATAATTAGCCTCCGGCCTTTTAGAGGCGCGGTGACAATAAAGCTGGCTGTTGCCTTGATTCTCTTTGTCTAACAAGGCGCTTAAACCTTTGGGGCCGGTACATAATCAATTCTTCCTTTAGCCGTGGTATGACCATGGTAGGTTAGCAATGTTTGCTTTTATTCGCTGAATGCTCGCCTCGTTGTCCAATAAAAGTCGCTCTTGATGCACTTCTTCAATGTCTGAAGAGCGGAGGGACCTCTCCGCCGACTTGGACATGAAACGACCGAGGCGGCTAGTTTTCCATTCAGGCGCACTTCCTTTTTGGTCGTGGGGATTTGAGGCCTTCTACGTCGGACTTGTCCGGCGGGCTCGGATGCCTCTTTGCTCTGGTGAAAACATTCCTGCCCCAAATTGCACTTCTTGGGGTTAAGCTCATATTGATGTTCTTGGGTCTTGAATGTTTCGTTATGTCCAGTACCTCTTAATGAATTTTGATTACTAAATCGTCAGCGACACCTCAAGTTTCTCCCAATTTGCTTCTCGAGGCATGCGTCCACAAGCCTTTGGTATGTGGCAGCGGTGATTTTCGACCGAATGGCATTTTGGTGTATGCGTGAAAATGCCTTGGTTTGTCGTGAACCTCTTCTTCTCATCCGGTACCGTTTGTATGGTGATATCCGCGATGCAGCGTCGAGGAAGCACTGAAGGGGTATCCGGAGGGATTGACTTTCAGTCGATCGGTGGGATAGCGATCCTTAGGCGTGCTTTGTTTAAGTCCCCAAATCCACATTTCTCCAACTCGGTCGCTCTTTTTGACGAGGCAGGGGTTTGACAACCAATCGTGGTAGTGTACTTCCTTCTCTTCTGTTAACTTGGTAACGCCGTTGATCGCTTTGTTTCTTCGGGGCTTCTCTTCTTTTTATGTCGCCACGTTCGTAACCGTCCGGACGTTTAGCTTGTGCTGCGATGTCGCGGGGACTCGATGGGAGGGTTCCCGCGAATGTCCAAGTTTTTTCTTGGCGGTCGCAGAGGCTCTTCTTCTTTCTCACTTAACCCACCTGGCGTTGTTTGGTCGGGGGGAACTTGGGGTTGATTGCTACCGCCGACTCCTTCTTTACCCTGCCTTGCGTCGGGTAGGGCTCGGATCCGCGACCGATTCGCATTCTCGGGACCACCCGCGTATGCTGAGTCAATTCCGCCCGGTAGGAAATTTTAGCATCCGTCTTTGAGTGGATGGCCATCATACTGACCCTAATCCCGTGCGTCCGATTATTCGTTGTAGGGGGCGGGGATCGCACAACCATGAAATTCATCCAACCTTGGTGAGGTTCTCGATCTCCCAACGTAACTTCCGGAGGATGCATCCTAATGGCCCACGAGTTCTCCACTAAAACCCAACGATGGCGGCGTGGCGGAATTAGCCTTTCTAGCGGATGTCCGGGCTTAGTTTGTTGAAGCAATGTTCGTGGAACTTCGGCGCCCATTGTCCACGTACATATCCCGTGGATCGTGAATCCTTCCACGTCCCGCCTTGATCACCGGCGATGGTCATCCCGGTCATCCCGGATATGGGAGGAAAGATATTTCCATGCTCAAGACTTCGGACCCAGCTTGGGTTTGACGAACAATTTGCCAAGTGTTGACCATGTATATGGCATGGGCTTTGTCTTTGGTTGCGGTCTCTTTCTTTCCTCCCTTGGGGCCACCATTCTTTTGTGCTCCGTTCTTGATTTCTTTGACCAAATGTGCGACTGTCGGACTGACTCCTCTCTCTGTTTCTTCAACTGGCATTCGTCCGTGTTGTGCCCTTTTCCTGTGGAAATCACAGTGTTGTCTTTATTTCGGATTCGCCGGTTGGACATTGGTGGGGGGGTGAATTTGACCGTATCCATGGCCGAATTTCTTTCGGTGTTTTTGTGAGGGTGTGAACCGTCTCCTCTCTCTCCGGCTGGGCGGTTCCTAAATTCTCCTTTCCGTTCGGAGATCCGGATGCTTTTCGTCCTTGGTCCGGTTCCTCCATTGGGGTGTTTCTTCTTTGGCTGGGGTTTGCGGCCACCTCACCTCTAAGGAATGCCTTCACAACCTTCCACATTTCATCCTGCGACTGGGGATGTTGTCATTGAGCCTTTTGATTAGTTCTGGGTTTGTTATCCCGTGCATGAAGCCAGACACTCTCATGCACTCTGAGCTCCCTCACATACATGCTTTCCGTCTTGAAGCGTTCCACGAATGCCTCCGTGGACTCCCCTCTCGTACGCTTTATGGTGCAATTCAAGGGGTCTTTCGTATACTTCTTCTGGCTGTAGAAGTACGAGAAAGCGTGACCTCAATTCCTCAAAACTGTCGATGCTTTCCGGACTTAGCTCATAGAACCAACCGTGGCGTGCCCAACGAGGGTGGAGTTAAACATGTGGCACCACGTGGGCATGGCCCATCTTTCCACTTTGCCGCGGAAGATCTTCAAATGATCCTCCGGATCTCCTGTCCCCATCGTATGTTTTGATGTGGTGGCATTCTTGTTCGTCGGGAACTCAAAATTCGTATCGACAGTGAAGGGGTCTGTGCGACCACGTCATACGGGGAATAGAGGTCGTCATCGTCCCGTTTCTTGCTTTTCGGGTGGACCTCGGTGTTTTCGGCGCTTTCCAGCTTTCCGGGGTGGTTACTTCCTTTGTTCTATCTGCGGCATGAGTGATATGTTTCTCCTGCCCGGACTTCGGTAAAGTGCGTCGCGGGTAACACTCCGGCCGGTGTCTTTGTTCCAGTTTCTCTTTCGTATTGCCTGCTGGGGTGTCTTTTGGAGGTCTGGAGAATACGCTCGGTTTCGGTCACCGAGTCTTGTGGATACGTGTGGGCGTTCCTTTCCATCGCCGCCTCGAAGAAGATCCGTCGCGCCTTTTGGTTTCCCTGGCTCTTTTTTCTCTAGAACACCCATTATTTATTTGTTGAGTCTCGAAAACACTCCTCGACTTGGAGTACTCCAAAGGATCCGACCTAACACGGGGCGGCGCTCGCGCCTTCTTTTAGGTGCCCGTTTTCTTTCCCGCTTTCGGCCGAGTATCCGAGCATGTTCTCGAGATCTCTCATTTCTAGTCTCATCGTCGAAATCTAGACGGGTTTTGACCCGGTCCAGTTTTTCCTGATGGACCTTTTCTGCCATAAAGGGCAAGATCTGATGGTAGTGCTTTTCGCAGAACTCCCTTATTGACGCGTCTGTCGCGGCATTAGGGTGGTGTTTATCTGGATTTTGCACCGCCTCGTTCCCCGTGTTTTCTGAACCAGGGACGGCTCGGGCGGAAGGGTTTTCTGCCAGATTGCTCATTAGTGTTTTTTTTTAAAAAAGAGACGCAGTTGTGTTACTGGTCCCACGGATGGCGCCAACTTGTTAATACAAATCTGGGCGCTTCTCCTACGAGGATTAGTGTAGGCTAACTCTTCGGAGAATAGATCTTGTATTAAGTGAAATCTTCGATTGCTAGCTGTAAAGAAAACCAACACCGTTATCACCACGCGGAACGGGGTTCCGCGGTCAACCTCCGGCGTGAGAGTAAGTGGTTGTTTTAGAGAGATGAAATGAATTCTAGAGAGAGAGTGTGTGTGTATGTTACCGTTTGAATAGGGGTGAGACCTCTATTTATATGGTTGACCTTTCTGTCGTGTTCTCAAGGTCACGGGTCTTGAGGCGGCAGTTATGACGAAGTCACCGAGAGCTTGTTGCGCTTGTTGTGATGGTGATGTTTTTGGCGGGAGTTGTCCCGCTTTCCCTTTGGTGGACTGCAGGTTGCAGCACGTCCGACCTAGGAAAGATTCCTTTCCCGCGTTCGTGGGGCTGGTTGTGTTCTTGTTGAGTGCGTTCTTGTCCATGGAATGGCTTGGTGGCCATTCCGGGTATGTGTTTGGTCCGCGTCCAGATTATATGGGCCGGAGTATTACATATTAGTGCTAAGTCATGCGGATGACCCGATCAGTGCCCGGTGGTGGTCATAACGTGATCGATTGATATTTATAATTCGAGCATTGATTGATATGCTTAATTATATGCTTATAGTTGAGATCAATATATATCTCATATTTAACATAGATCCGATAAATCAATCTTAACCATCCATTTTTTATCAAAATTAATAAAAATACTATTTTCATTTTTTTTAAAAAAACAACATATCTTGCAAATGGTAAATCTTCAAACTACAAAAAATACACCATCATGACGAGAATTAAATTATCTTTCTATAGATATGCACTTCTTTATATTTTCTACAAACTTTTTTTTTTTCAAAAATTCCGCCCAGAAAAATCAAATATGATTTGTAAAATCATATATGATTTTCAAAAATCATATGTGATTTGTAAAAATCAAACCACATGTGATTTTTTTAAATCATATATGATTTTTACAAATCACATATGATTTTTACAAATCACATATGATTTGCAAAAATCATATATGATTTGTAAAAATCGAATCACATATGATTTTCACAAATCATATATGATTTTTCTTGGCCGAAATTTTGAAAAAAAAAACCGTTAAAAATATATAGAAGTGCATGTCTATAGAAAGATAATTTAATCTCGTCGCGATATTATGATTTTTCGCATAATGATTAACGGTTTGCGAGATATTTAACTTTTTTTTAAAAGTGAAAGTTTATTTTAATTCTTTTTATTAGAAATGAATTAACATGATTGGTTTATTAGATCTATGATAAATTTGAGATCTATATTGAACTTTTTGCTACTATATGCCTAAACCTATTTATCAGTATCTCGTTGGTGACAGTAAGAGAATCCGCTTCTTCATAAACCCATAATTTACTGTCACATCTATTTAGGCATATAATTAAGTGCAATTTTTAGACTTCCTCATCATTTTTCTTACATTCCTACTCAAGTTAGTTGATATAAAATTTTGAACCATCATTTGCGAATCTAAGTAACTTACATTACTACCTAAATGGAACATGTCATGGATTCAAAAAGTTATCATCACATAGATTCAAAATTTTGAACCATTATTTTAAAGAAACTATCATCACATCAGCGCTTTTTGCCCAAATTCAAAAGTTAGCCTTTTTTGCCCAAATTCAAAAAAGTTTCAGGTGCATAGTCTAGTTTGATAGGTGACCTAAGGCGTTGTTATATGTAATTATCCCTTTTTTTTTGTTTGGGTGTGATCTCTCTTCGAGATCTTGTAATCTGTTTTCTTTGTTTTTCCTTAGCCAATTGTGCCTTATAAAATCTTACCATTTCGGGAAAAAAATAAAATAAATTGAACATGTCCTGGAGCCTAAAAAATTAGCAAACTCCAACTACGTAAGTCATATAACAAACTAATTGATAATTAATTTTTTTCACGTTGTCTGACGGGTTTGAGCAATTTTGACCAATTTATCAATCTGGATTGTACCAAACAGAAACCTCAAAAGTTAAAAGCTGACCGAAGACTAAATAGCAAGAACTTCGGTTTGGCCGATTTGAACCATTCGGTTAATTTCGATCTTCGGGCCAATACTCATCCTCCAATAACCCCTTTTGATTATGTGTAAACACGAGGCCAAGCGAGTAAAGCCTGAACGTACCATAATTCAAAAATCGGTTTGTTTATCTATACTACATAAAATGGAAAAATAGTCAAGTGGAAAAGTGAAAAGTGAAAAAAGTTTAATGGTCAAATGAGAGAGAAATATATTTGTGTAATTAATACTCTTATTAAAACACCCCATTACTTAAAAGTACAATAATTTATTTGCATTGTACAACCAATTAAAAGCATATCTACCAAATTAAAACAACCAATTAAAACACCCCTTATTAAAAGTACAATAAAATTTTCACAATGTACAATTTAAACAAGCTACAACATAATTCTATATATAAAATAATTAAACACACTAATTAATGTTATTTTTAAAACACCCTAAAATAAAAAGTACATTTATTATACATATTGTACAAATTAATAAAACACAAACAAAGCTTCATACAAGTAACAAGTTGATGGTACATATAGTTTTAAAATCGGACCGACCAATCGGTTCAACCGAAACCGGTTATGCGTTCGACTAACCAATAAACTGTGCATCCGGAAACGAACTAGGGGCCGTTAAAACCGATACAACCGTGAATCGAGTCTCATCGAGATCTATTTCTCGGTTAATCGAATATAAGGGTACTCATGCATTTTACCTTGTAACGCTACCTGCTATATTATATATAAAGGAAAAACAAAAAGTAAAAAGTAAAATTTGAAACTATTAACATATATGGAAAATGGGTTGACCGTGCGAACGGCTTAGATGGGTTGACCCTGTTAATTTGACCCGTTTTAACCCAACTGTCATATTGACTCGGTTTTATATCGACCGTTTTTTAAATGGGAGGCGGTTCAACGGTTGAACCACCCGGATTGAACCGGGTTTCAAACGCTTATGTTTAATCAAATCTTCAAATTTATTATTTTTTTGTCTAGAACCCATAAACTTTTTAACACAATACGATCAATCATATAAATATATTATCTATAAGTTTTTCTTCCAAAACGATTATAATGTTTTACAATTATGAGAAAATATGTGCCCGTTAGTGCACATTTAACTTTTCAAATTAGGCTAAATATACATTTCATTTCAAAAAAGATGGGGCTAAATGTGCCCAAATCGTTTACAAAATAGCTAAAATTAGCCAATTTTTATTTTATTTTGGGCTAATTGTATTCACGCTAATTTTGGTCACCATTAATCCCATCCTTGTTAGTTTTTACGAGACAAGTAACGTGTGTTGTTAGTCTTTATCCCATAACTGATGTAATGTTTACTTTCATTTTCATTAAATGATTTTAAATGTTGTTTGATAGATGTTAAGAATTTTTGTCTAGACTTTTAATTATCGTATAGTACAACCGTTTGCTAACCGTGCATTTTCATCGGTTCTATTTTAAACGCTACACAAAACACTTACCACAATATCACAAATCATTAATTATCTGACGCAAGAAACAGCTGCCGCTAGGCGCGGGTACTCGTCTAGTATTTATAAAGCCCGGTCTTTAGTTTTTCACAAACAGCTAGACTCGTTTCCACACTAATACCCATTTCTTCCGGCCCAACCCGACCCAAAACCATTTACAAAATAAAATCCCTCGTCACCATCATCATCCCCAATTCACCCCAAAACAAATTTCACACCACCACCATGGATCCTTACGCTGCACAAACATACGCTGCTCAACCACCATCATCATCAACAACAACAACAACAGCACAAATCCAACAAGATCCTTATTATTACATGCAACCAGATTACGACCAATCCCAATCCCAACAACAACAACATTACCCTTATTACCCTCCTCAATACCCTAGCGACCCTTATCAACAACAACAAACACAACCCGAACAATATGCCCAACCCGAACAATATGCCCAACCTGAACAAGATGCTCCGGTTCACCCACCCGGTGTCCCGGTTCAACAACCCGACCCGAATGCTTATTATACACAACAACAACAACAGCAACAGGCTTATTACCAGCCTGAGTATACTGACCCTAGTTATTATGCCTACCCACCACCACAACCACAACCACAACCACAGCAGGTGAGTTATTCGGATCCGGGTCAGGGTCAGGCGCAATGGCAGCAGTATTCGGGTCAGGGTCAGTGGCAGCAGTATCCGGGTCAGGGTCAACCTGCTGGGGAGTATGGGCTTAGTTATGCGTATCCTCCGGTAACGTTTATTGTTAATTGCTGATTGAGTTATTTGTGTGTTTGGATTTTATTGCGTTAGTTGGTTTTGCTTGTTTGATGGGTGTATCGCGTTATTGAGATTAGGAAAAGTCGATAAGGTTATTTGTTAGGGTTTTTGAACCTATCGACTTATGATATGGCTTAAGCCGATAAACTTGGTATAAATGTGTTATTATAAGGCGTGTCAAAAATTTTTAGTAGTTATGTATTTGATATGTGAATTTAGTTTTTGATGCATTTAGGGGTGAATGGGTGTGTACTAAACGTGATTATTAGGGCCTAAAGTTGTGCTAGCTAGTTTTCTTGATTTGTTAGGGTTAACGTAATTAGGAGGTGTTTGGTTTAGCTTAATGATGGGCGTATCACCTTATTGGAATTTTGGAAAAACTGGTAAGCTCGAATTTAATGGCTTAGAGCTTGAGCTTGAGCTTGTGGACTTTATTAAGCCATAGCTCAAGTTGATACTTAATAAGCCATTCAAAATGAGCTTATTGGCTTTTTCAAATTTTAATTAGCTGATAAGCCCATCAAGCAAGCTTAACCAATTTTAACCAAATACCCCCTTAGATTTGAAGCAACAATTTAGAAGTTGATTGAAGATTATTAAGAATTGAGACAAATGTGTTATTTAGGTTGTTAAAAATGTGAACGATAACTATCTAAAGGCGCATTGAAAAAGTTGAGTTATGTAATGTTATCGAGGTGGTGTTGAAGTAACTAAAATGACACATTTAATTAGAGTTACTTGGCAGACAAGTATGTGAGTTTAGCTGAACTTCACGTAGTGGTGCAAAAAACATGTGGACCTAGTATGATATATATATAGTTATAGCGAGAAGATTAGCTCTATTATTTAGGTTAGGTTTAGTTACTAATTGGGATGCTTGGATGTGAGCTTACAACGTGATTACTGTAGCTTGAAGAACATGACTTAGATAAGTAGTTGAGTACAGTCTGACAAGCTACATTAGAATAGATTACAAAGTGAATTCTTGTTGTGGGACATAGAGTATTTTTGAATGTGCTGAACTTAATTGATTTTTTTTTAAAAAGAGTCAATGTTCCTCGTTTACATTGGCTAAGTTATGTCATGAGCATTTTGGCAATGATCATGGGGAAAACTGGCGTAGTATTTTTGTTGAGAGGTTTTGGTCATGTCTGTTAAACTATGGGGCCAATTGCTCGTCTTTAGAAAAAATAAATGTGTACTCAAATTGTATACAAATGAATGTGTGTGTGTTTTACTTGGCATATTGGATATGTTTAGCCTGTGCTTATTGTTATGCATGTCAAGATACTTTTCTTTGGTTTCTTAGTTGGCTTTTGTGTTTGTAGAAATATGCTATGATTGTTTAGATATAAAGAAACCATAAACATGTATCTACTAAACTTAATTTTTGTCAAATAAATAAACCAATATTTATTCAGGGGATAAGGATATGTGATATAGAACCATCTCAAAATGACATATTTTTTCATAAACGAAGTTATAAAAATGTTTTATATCCTTTCTGTCATTTTCTATCATTCTTATTAACCCCCTTAATGCTTTATTACATCGTGTATGGAAAGATCAAATCTACAACAAAATTAACACCAACATGAAGAGTTGTTGACTAGGTGTAAACTCCATAGCAAAAACAATGGATTTTATTCATAAAAGAAATCATATAAACTCATATTATCATCTTTTGATCAATATGATATAGTTTTGATACATTTTAACCAATATAACATAGTTTTAAGATGGTTCCATACCTAAGCTTGGGTACATGACAACCACTATTCACTTTTCCCATTTAGGGGTTTATCTTCTAAAAAAGTTTAAAATTTGGATTAGTAATTATAACTCTTTTAGTCTTTTTATATATCTTTAACAAATATTCCAGTCTGGATCATAGTTTATTACATTCTTTTTTATGATTTTCCACCTGAATATAGTTTAAGTATCTATTAAAGCATACCATATTTGAACGACTTTTTCAATTTCTTCGAACCAACTAAACATTGTCCATTTTCTTCCATTTTGTCCACTTCCTTATCTCTCTTGTTGATATATCCATATGTCGTCATCTTGTTATCACGAGGGTAAGTGGTATGAGCTACGCGGATGTAAAACTTGCCTTCAAGTTTTACATGTTTAAATGGGGTCACGACTCATAATGTTATTATTTCTTAAAGTTTATTAAAGAATCACCTTAGCTGGAAACTTCTTATATAATAAAATAAATGTTTCTTCAAACAAGGATTTTGAAAGAATATTATACCTGAAGACTATGAGCTGAGCTGGACAGTTTTTAATTTATGCTAGAAGCTGACCCCGGGGCACGGGCCTTGCAACAGACACTATTCTCAAATTGAGTTCAAAACTATTGCTCCTTTGGTAGCAAGCTCTCAAAATGAGCTATAACGCTTTTACTTAAAAAGTTGTTTTTTCCACTCTGCAGAAGTGATTAGCCACAAGCTCTGAACTTGATTGAAGATTTTACAGGTTTTGACTGTTGGAAATGGTACATGATATTTCTCGTTTATGTAGAATAGTTAAGGGGATTAAGAAGTGGCTTTTATACACTAACGGAGGTTGGAGCCTGATAATTTATTGAGCTGAGACAAATTTTACAAATTACAAAACAGATGGTTTACTTTATCTTCGTATACTAAAATATCTAAACACCTCTATTAACTTGTAAAATTGATGGCTTTGTTATTGCTTATGTCAGATTGGCCATTAAACCATTAAAAATAATTTGCTATCATCATCCGATTCTGAAATTATACACGGGGTAAGATAATCAAAAAAACCAAAAAGCGGCAATATTTTCTGGTTTGACTGAACTAAACTCATGGTCACACTGAGCCTATTCGTGACCTCCAAATAGAGTTGGCAAACCTGACCAATTTACTTATTAGTGGGTCGAGTCGGGTTATGTTTTATCTATGACGGGTCAAACTGGTTGAATCCTAACAATGCCCTTTTGACCCGTTACCCAACCAGCCCGTATTTGCCATTTCTACTGCTAACCCCCGACTGTATGGCCTTGTTAGTTACATGTGTCATTCAGTCAGGGGGTTAAATCGAACGATCTTTACCTTAAATGGTATAATTGGAAAATATTTTCTCATTTGGATGTTGATCGACCTCGCTTCAGGATTTTATATTTAAGATTCTTGAGGTTTGCTGAATTACTCATAGCTTCTTGCAGCAGTTTCTTTATTGATGGGAGGCGGATCTTCTTGAAATTGCATGCAACTTTTACAAGTGGGTTCTTTGTTCTTCAAAACGGGATTGCATAGAAATGTGATATATATAGCGTAACGGTAATAACATAAATTATTATTACTCATAATATGGCTTTCAAGGTAGTGCTACTACATTTCAACTTCAAAATTGGTTTTGGTTCACTAAATGTTTCCATCAAGGCTACATCAAACTTTTTAACATACATCACATAAAACATAAAAAGTTTGGTGTTGTGTCCTTAACAGAACTAAATCTTTTTGCAGCTGAAATGTAGTTTGCTTGACCTTTAAAGTCAAAACCTTAACTATTACAACGGACGGTGTAAGGAGTCACTCACACATCTCAGTTTTGAGGCACGTATAACTTACATAGTTGGTGTTTATTTCCTGGTGGTGTCTATAAAAATAGGGTATCTCATGTAACAACTCGTTCCTAAATAATTGAAGAATGAGAAGTTAAGTGGGACCCAGTTTGACATTTTAATATAGCGTGTGAAGTTTGAATACCTTGTAAGCCTTAAGTTATAAGCTGCCAATAACTTTTAAAATGGTTTTAAGTTTCTCTGCAAGTTATTTGGTTAGACTGTAGCTTTAGGCTTTGGGTACTGCACCTTTTCTTTTCATGTTTATAATAACTGTTGTATTTGATTCACATGATCATCCTGTGTGAATCTTTTTCTCAAGTTTATGCTCTTGTCACGGTTCCTATTTATGTTTGTACCCTTATACTCATTTCTAGCATGTCCAAGTCTTGTATGCTTGATATCTTTTTGATATATTGCAGAACGCACAAGCTGGTCAACATAGTGGTTTTGGTCAACATACTGGTCCTGCTCCGCATAATGGTTCTGTTAGAGGCGGAGGTCGAGGTGGTGGGGGTAGTCGAGGTGGAGGTTTTGCTCGGGGTGGAGGTCGAAGCGCTAGAGGTGGCGGTGGCGGTTCATCTTTCCGTGGAAGGGGACATGGTGGTGTAGTGCGTGGTGGAGGACGTGTTGGTCCACGTGGTGGTGGACGTGGTGGCAGACCAATTGTCACTCAGCCAAAACCACAGTTTTTGGCATGGTGTGAACTGTGTCGAGTGGATTGCAACACTCAGGAGGTTCTTGAGAATCATATGAACGGGAAGAAGCATAAAAAGAACGTGCAAATGCAGGAAGAGTTGAAGACTCTTGCAGCTAAATCACATGAAACACAAATGGCGGCCACCAATGTGATGATACCAGATATCAAAGTTGAAAATCAAACAGTGCAGACTGAAGAACAAGAAAATGGCTTGAAAAGAAAGATGATAGATGGAGAAAGGAAATCTGCTGATGAGCCAAACAAGAAACCAAAAGAAGTCGTGCCCTTTATTTGCGAACTATGTGATGTGAAATGTGAATCAGCCCCTGTTTTTGATAGTCATTTGAAAGGTAGAAAACACGTATTCAATTTTCAAAGGTTTCAGGAACAGCAAGCGGCACTTGGGCAGGTAGCTTTACAAGCACTTTATCCTGCATTAGAAGCAGCACTGTATCCCGTGCTTCTTCAAGCACTTTCTCAGAATGCAATGGCTTCCAGCTCTTATGGATATGGAGGACTTGATCAACAAGTTCTTCAATTGCTCCAACCGTATTTACCTCAACCCGGACCCGCTGCTTTTCCACCTGGTCCAGGTTTTGGACCCCACGGTCCGAACCCGGGTGTGACCCAAGAGAAGCCTGAGAATGAACCTGAATCTAAGACTGAAGAAGCTCAAGTGGAATCTGAGAGTAAGATTGAAGAAGATAAAGTGGAACCCGAAAGCAAGACTGAAGAAGATAAAGTGGAACCTGAAAGCAAGACTGACGAAGATAAAGTGGAACCTGCTAGCAAGACCGAAGAAGATCAAGTGGAACCCGAAAGCAAGACTGAAGAAGATAAAGTGGAACCCGAAAGCAAGACTGACGAAGATAAAGTGGAACCTGCTAGCAAGACCGAAGAAGATCAAGTGGAACCCGAAAACAAGACTGGAGAAGAAAAAGTGGAACCCGAGAGCATGACTCAAGGAGATCAAGTGGAACCAGAGTCCGTGGCTGAAGAAGATCATGTGGAGCCTGGGAGGAAGACTGAGCAGGATGACTCAGCGGCAGCAGAACAGACCCAGTGAGAGAATGTTTTAAACTTGTCGGTTTTTGCATCCAAGTAGTTTAAGATTCGATCTTGTTTGGTGTTTTTCTTTCCTGGCTAGATGTATATCACATATTGAATGATGAAACAATAGTCTTGAATTTTAATACCGTTTTTTTTGACATTTTTGTAGTGTTCGAATTATCCAATATATGCACACCAAGCTTTGCTTATACAAAAAAGTCTTGCTAAATAAAATTGCTGAGTTTTGGATTATTTACCTTTTTCTTGTATTTGTGAGATTAAAAAAGTTGAGGTCTAAAGGGTGATTTTGTTGTTGAAGAAAGAGTTAATTTCCCACTCATGCTTTAAACAACCGTTGTTCAGCAGCAACTCTACGATCATCCTTCAAATTGTCAAGCTATTCGAGGAATTGAAATGTAGGTATTGTGTGTTTTTCTTAAAGAATATAAGTTGTTCAAGTTGAAATCGGTGACAGGTTTTGATCTGTTTTGAAAATACAAGGGAATGAGATGTTAATAAAGTTGTGAACTCTGGCGGTGTTAGTTAATATTAATCATGTACATGGTTGTGGCAATTTCGTGAATTTTGGTACTGGTGAATATATTGACATGCTGGAAGAGATAGACATACTTGATACAAATAATTTTTTTAGTTTACATCATAAAGAAGTCAATTTTTGTTTTAGCAAGTTAGTTTAAATTTGTTGTTTTGCAAGTAGTTACGTTAGTTGAAAGATGATGTTTTAGCAAGTTAGTTTAAATTGCTTCGACATGGCAGTCTGTGTTCAAATACAAGATTGAAATCAAAACGATGGTTTTTTCATAGTATAAATTGTGATCAGGTGTGTGGCTATGTGGTCTTTTTTGTTATTGTTAGTAAGCTAAAAATAAATATTTGTGTGTTGGCGGTATAGATTTTGATCTTATAAGCAAAAAAAAAGAGCTTATCCAAACACTTTGAGCTTATAAGCTTATTAAACCATGTCCTTTTTAGTCATTTACTAACATAAGCCAACATAAGCCAAACCAAACACTTTTGAGCTTATTAGCTTATTTACCATGAGCTAATCCAAACACTAACATGGGCTTATAAGCTTAGCTTATATAAGCCATAAGCCAATAAGCCTAAACCCACTAAATAAGCTTAAAGCTTATATAAGCCATAAGTCAATAAGCCTAAACCCACTGAATAAGCTTAGCCAAACAAGGCGTTAATCCGAAACAAACACCTTTATAAAAAGCTATCAGAAAACAAATAAAAGTAGAAAAAGAATCAAAATATCGAGTTTCCCCAATTGGTATTGGTAAGGCGACAAATCGGTGGATACGGTTTTGGGTATATAAAATAAAAAAGGGGATATTATTCTATTTGATTAGCCGTTGATATCACCTGTTGAAGGTAACTATTTTATTGCATTTTTTTTTAAAATTTTTGTTTTGTGTTTTTTTTTAATTGTCAATGAATCTACGGCTGGATTAATAGATTATCTTGTCAGGTTTTGATTAAGTTTTGTTAATTACTACTGTATTACTTTTTAGGGCCAGTGTGTGTTTTGCTGTTAATTAATGTGATGATAAAAAAGATGCTATCTTTATATATTGATTGATTAGTTAACTTCAGTAGTATATGTTTAGTTACAAACTTCGTTTCTTTGATTGATGTGACAATAGGTGATAGGAATATTGCGCCTCTAAAGGATTTTGGTATGTTTGTAAAGAAATATATTTTGGGCATTCTTTCTCTAGCTGCATATATTACACACTGCCTTAATAAGTTGATGATGGGGCGTGTCGGGGTTTCATCAATGCTTCTTCGATACTGCTATGCACCAATTTATGTTCCTTTTGCTATAAAAGTTTTAAGTGTAGTCCTGTCCTTTCTGTAGGAAACCGATATGGGGTTATTACGTTTTACTACTACATCATACGAAACCTGCCATAGTTTGGTTTCCAGTACTGATGTATGAACAGAATATTGTAAATGAACATGACATGGCATTTTGCTTTATGGAAAATTGTGTTTATTTACTAGATTGTATTTACTAATGTTATTTTGACTTTGATTTCATAGATATTGAAGATGGATGCTCAGGTAGGCGACGTACATCCGAAAGCAAAGATGAGCACAACTGCTAGGTATGTGTGTATTCTGTCTTTCGATTATTTGGGAAATCGATATGAGCTAATTAGGAATCAAATGATTAGAATTTCTATTTCCAAATCACAGTAAGTTAAACTGGCCTGTTTTGTTTTGCTTATCTATTGTTCACATCAAAAGCAATCATAAATAAGCAATTTATACGATCTACTATTGCATATAGGTACAACCTATTTGAAGCTTATAAGTTTCATAATCCTATTCCAAGCATCTCATTTTCATAATTCTATTCATTGGAGAATTAGGAAGACATGGTGGAACGTTCTTTATTTCAATTTTAGTTTATTCTCGATGCTTGGAGCTCCCATGCTTGCAACCGTGAAGCTGGGTTTCCTCAACAAGTTGGCCCTTAAAGTGAGACAAAGTGACCAGATGTTGATACTTTTCTTGCAGGGGATAGTGAGCATGACCTACAACTCACTTAACCGTATAATCAAAATGAAATACACCAACTATCCCTATGAATCCCACAAACCCTTGTACATGTTAAACACGGTCTCTTATATGTTAATTATCATTGGCTTCATCTCTGGAAATCTCTTTTTCAAAGTCGATGGTCTCCGAAGAAATTCTACAACATACCTCGACTTAAGAGCTTTTGTAGTTGGTGCAATCATTATAGCCCCACTTTCTCTTGCACTTGTGTATAGTGGTGCTCACGGTCTAAAAACCAGACCGGACCGAGACCGATTTCGGCAAAAATCTTAGACCGGGACCGGATCGAATATGGTCGGTCCGGTCTCGGTCCGGGTCTGTCCGGTCCAACAAGGCCAAATTAGCCCAAATTAGTCGGTTTGTGGTCCGGACCGGACCGAAGACCGAATTAGCCCAAAAGCCGAGACCGAGGATCGGACCGAACGTGATCGGTCCGGTCCGGTCTCGGTCGGTCTGTTCCGTTCAGGTCATTTGCTCAGCCCTAGTGCACCATTCATACGTGAAAACTAAAGGTGGAAGATCTAATTTAGATATACATATATGGAAACGGGTCATGTTTGAGTGACAATGGGTCAAATGGAAAACATTAGAACATACTCAATGATGGTTTTTACTTTTTGTTATATCATCTTGCAAAGAGTTGGGCCTTCGGTTGAAACAAAGTCCTCCATCAGCTTAGATAAGAACCGAAGCTTCTACATTTTTTCACCTTCAAGGTCAATAATACGCTTTATTCGTTTCCCGTGAGTTTATATAGATATACCACATGCAATGACCTTTCATAAATTTGTGCTCAACAATTCTTGCGTGCGCTCTTTTAATCTTAATAAGCAGATGTTTAAATACACTTGCCAAACCGCGAATACTATTTATACGATGTAAACTCACACTTAATTATAACCTGAGAATAATAATTCAAGCTATAATTTCAATAGAAATATTTTAAGTAAGTCACTTTTACTTCAATCAAAAGTGCATGTATTTATACTTGTACCAACCAGATACTATATTCAAAAAATAATAATAATAATAATAAAAAATAAAAAATAAAAAATAAAAAATAAAATAATAATAAATAAATAAATAAATAAATAAATAAGAGCGAGATACTATATTACTAATTCATCAAAGTAATCACAATAGTCTATGACGATTACATTTCCCCGGTCTTTTGAAAAGACATTATAAGAAAAGAACAAATAAAAGCTAACAACATCACATAGCTAAGCTCTTCTATGTTGCCCCTTCTGCACGTGCCTTAACTTCATATAACCTACTACTAAGATAAGCACCACCAGATTGCCACAATGTTAACTGGTCCAACATAGTGACTAGGGGTGAAATACACAAGTGCAAGAGAAACTGGGGCTATAACGATTGCACCAACTACAAAAGCTCTTAAGTCGAGGTATGTTGTAGAATTTCTTGGGAGACCATCGACTTTGAAAAAGAGAATTCCAGCCATTGAGATGAAGCCAATGATAATTAACATATAAGAGACCGTGTTTAGCATGTACAAGGGTTTGTGGGATTCATAGGGATAGTTGGTGTATTTCATTTTGATTATACGGTTAAGTGGGTTGTAGGTCATGCTCACTATCCCCTGCAAGAAAAGTATCAACATCAGGTCACTTTGTCTCACTTTAAGGGCCAACTTGTTGAGGAAACCCAGCTTCACGGTTGCAAGCATGGGAGCTCCAAGCATCGAGATAAACTAAAATTGAAATAAACAACGTTCCACCATGTCTTCCTAATTCTGCAATGAATAGAATTATGAAAATGAGATGCTTGAAATAGGATTATGAAACTTATAAGCTTCAAATAGGTTGTACCTATATGCAATAGTAGACCGTATAAATTGCTTATTTATGATTGCTTTTTATGAGAACAATAGATAAGCAAAACAAAACAGGGCAGTTTTAACTTACTATGATTTGGAAATAGAAATTCTAATCATTTGATTCCTAATTAGCTCATATCGATTTCCCAAATAATCGAAAGGCAGAATACACACATACCTAGCAGCTGTGCTCATCTTTGCTTTCGGATGTACGTCGCCTACGTGAGCATCCATCTTCAATATCTATGAAATCAAAGTCAAAATGACATTTGTAAATACAATCTAGTAAATAAACACAATTTTCCATAAAGCAAAATGCCATGTCATGTACATTTACAATATTCTGTTCATACATCAGTACTGGAAACCAAAGATCTTGTGGAACTTCATGTCTAAGGCAAGGAATAAATAAAACCAAAGATCTTGTGGAACTTCATGTCTATAGCAAGGAATAAATAAACAGAGAAACTGGAGTTTATGCATATCAGTCATTGGCAAACTCTCTATAAAAGGTGGAAATTTCCAGAATTTATTGCAAAATCTAAGAGAGGGGTAGTTGCTCATCAAGCTAATAAACGATTGCATACTGGTGGTTCGGTCTCGAACGATGAGCACACAATGCGACTGGTATAAAATCAATTGCTTCATCTCCTATTTAGTTATACTGAAGATGAACTTATATATAAAAAATGTTTCATTTTGTATAGAAAAATAAATTGAAACGTGACCTGGTTTCATTCAGTTGCATTTAGACTAAGTTGTGTTTGGTTATGTGTTCTATGTAGGAATGATATAATGAGAAATATGGTGGAGATGACGCTCTTAATGCTCAGTCACATGTCCAGTACATACCGAAGATGGGCAGATCATGTTGGCTTGAAAAATGGGAGTTACAGTTTTGGATCTAGGGTTGATGGATTCATGCTCCAAGGTGATAATGATGAAGAGGATTTCAATACTGCATATAATGAGGACTTTGTTCGCGTTTAAGAAATGGTTGAGCAGCACGATGTTGATCAAAATGCCATAAGAGATGAGTTGGGCAGCTTAAAATGTGCACAAGAAGTACAATCAAGAAAAATAGATGAGCTTCTGGAATCTCAAGCATCATACGAGCGAAACCTAAAAAAATTGTTGCTCAGGAAGTGTTAAAGGCAGTTGCTCAAGATGTGGGAAAGATTGTTGCTCAAGAAATTGCATAATCTAATCGCCAAATTCTAGAAGCCATTCGAAAACGTCCTTGATAAATATTTGGTAGACATCTAAAACTCTCTTGTTTAAGGTGTTCTACTTAACTAATTGATATGCTTAATGTTTGAGCTTTTTAGTATACTTTAGATTATAACGTCTAATACTTTTAGATGATAACTTGTTCACATGTTGTTGATGTTTTATGTGATATGTAAAATCATATTTGGTATCTTCGAATGCTCTTGTTATATATAATAGTAGTGCATTGTTTGGTTTTGAGAGACAACTAAATAAAAAATGTGATAACAAGCATAACCGTAGCGTAGCAGGTGAGCATAAGCTAAAATTAGCGACGCAATGTGATGTTGCTAATGTTAGCCCGTATGTGTAACGGGCTCAAGCCCGAGTCTAGATCTTTCTATATGTCTCTATATATTTGTACCATGTAAATCAATCAATCAATCAATCAAATCATCATTCACGTTTAATTAATATTCTGTATTCTTACAACTAATTATAGCTAAAGCTAGCGACCCATATAGCGATGTGATGTTGCTAATTATAGCGATGTGATGTTGCTAATTTTAGCAACATGGGTAGCGATATGAACGACCCATACAATGAATCGACAACGACCCGTGTAATGACCCAAATTGCGACATGTGACACAAATAGTGACCTAACTAAGGACATATAAATAGACGTCGCTAGTTAATCTAGCATCACGTGAAAAGAATTCACATGTGTCTCTACAAATAACGACCCAATTAAGGACATATAAAGAGATGTCGCTAGTTGATATAGAGACAAGTGAAAAGTCGCTACATGTGTCTCTACGTATAGCGACATATCCTTGATGCCACAAAATTTCGCGACTCATTTACAATGAATCTTTTTACTATGTCACTTAACGCGTTGCTATGGTCAAATGCGACGCTAACGGCGTCACTAAACATGTCACTAAAAGGCTGCTTTTTTGTAACGGATGGACTACTTCCATTGTATTATTAGTTAATATTAATAGTACGGAGTAATAAACTAAGAATCATATACTTTTGGATCAAGTGGTTAATACCCTTGTCTCTGGAGGCAGAGGTCAAGGGTTCGATCCTTACCCCTTGCAATGTCGGAGGTCCTATCCTACAATTGGTAGAACCGGAAGCATCCTTTCTACCTTAGATAGGGGTAAGGCTCTCTACGTCTGAACCTCCCTCGTTGTCTACATCTCAAACTCCCTCATACACGCGGAAAGACGGTCTTGGGACTCATAACCTATAACCTGTGGAGGACGGTATTGAGAGTTACTTTACGATTGATTGTTTTTGTAGAGTTATGATGTATATAGATCACGTTAATACTCCATTAAAACTTGGGCCAAACAGATTTTACGTAAGGACACAAGGCAAAACAATGGTCAATAGTCTCAACCTCAGCCCGTTGTTACAAATTGGAGATAAGGAAGAATGCAATAAGTCTAACCCGACATGATCAAGCAAACTTCTCAAACGCCATATGAGAACACCAACCTTATTCGGAACAAGATTACACCATGTAAAAGATTAGTTTATAATAGAAATTTTGAAAATTTTACGCTACAAATTTTTTCGCTACGCATCCTTTCCCCCAGTGATTTCACTGCATAATAAACTTATGTTTGACATATGGAAGCATCTAAACCTTCAAAAGGTCTATAGTAATTATGCTAATGGTTGTGCACTTGATCAATTGTCCAATCCTTTTAGTTTTACCTCAACCCGGGATGTATTTTTTCCACCTATCGCTCATGTTTTGAATCTCAGTGTCTAAGTCCAGTTGTGGCCAAAGTGGAGCCTAGGAATGAGCCTAAAATATCGACTGAAGCTAGATCAAGTGGATCCCTTTGAGTAAGACTGAGGATTCAGTATATATGGTGTTCTTTGTATACTAGCTAAGATAAGATGTAAATTCTGTTTTAAGAAGACATTTCAAGTATTAAATGGAATATCACAAATAGAAACTGATGAAAAGGAAGAAGCCTAAGAACTTTATTTGTCACATTAATCATTGTTCAAGATGGATGTAAAGTTTTAAAGGGGTAATGTGTACAAGATTTTAACTGCAAATGCTTGCATGGAAAAGAAAGAGGCTCTTGCAAAAGCATAGCTCTTTTTCACCACACCCACCTTAATAAACATGAGGCGATTTGAACCTGTGTATCATGCAAACAAATGTTCGGAATTCATTGATAAGAGAGGTATATGAGACTCGGCAGCTCAAATAACTCGGGAACATAGCGTAACATGACAGCAATTAATCAAAATCTTACATAAACACTTTAATTCGACGTACTAAGTGGTAAGAGCTAAACAGTACACGTTGACTACATAATTTGAACCGAGCAAGAAAAAAATGTGGTCTATGTGTTTCACTGTAGTTGAGTAATGACGTGTTTTGAGGCCCGAATCTAAGATCAGTCGCGACATAGCATGTGAAAGCGTTTGTGTGGAAGGAGGTGTGGTTTGTTGTGGTGGCAATTGGCAAAACAATTGTATTAGACACTTGTGACTAGATACGCAAGTTATTATATCGTGCAACCAGGTAATCCTTTTATAAGAACATCTGCAACATCATAATGCATAATCAACTTTGACTATTTTATTAACACCAAGACTAATTTTATCTAATAAAAGATAATGCAACTCAGTTTCAAGATGTTTTGTGCTCTTATGCATGACTGTAACTGTTGCTATATGTGTAGCAAAATTGTTAACACTATTGTCCCAACTTTCTCTCGATATAGTATAAGTTGCAATGTATTCGAATAAGTAAATATTGTCTATATTGATTAACCTTTAAACGTGTGTATGATCATACATATATATAGGTTGTGAATCAGTATAATGAACCGATGCACCCTTTCCTTTCTTAACCGAAATAACTAACAAGTTAGTTATTAACTTCTGTTTTAACATATCTAGTCCTTAGTGTTTTAAACTAATACATAACAAGCAAGGATAAAGATTATCGGGACACATTCTCCTCCTTAATCTTGATCGTTGCTTCTTGCTAAATCTTGAACTCCGAGCATTTGTCGCATCGTCGTGAACTTTAATCTTGGTAGAGCCTTTGTTAGTATATCTGCTCTTTGAAGTTCTCCGCTGACGTGTTCCACATTGATATGCCCATTCTCTACACATTCTCGAATGAAATGATAGCGAATGTCGATGTGTTTACTTCTTCCATGAAAAACTGGGTTCTTGACTAGTGCTATTGTGCTGAAATGTTATCTACCCTCAGCGTTATCTTCTTTTCTTCATTTCCAGTTAATTCACTAAGTAGTCTTTTAACCATAAGGCTTGACATGCTGCTGCAGTAGCCGCCATGAATTCTGATTCACATGATGATAGCGCCACTGTTGGTTACTTCTGAGTACACCAAGTAATGGGTGACTCTCCAAAGTAAAATACTATCCCAGTAGTTCCTTTTCCTTGATCCGTGTTGATTCCATAACTAATGTCGCTGTATCCTGTAATCTTGCAGCCGCCTTCTTTCTTGTAAATTATGCCATGCTCCTTTGTTCCTTTGATATATCGGATTACTTGCTTTACCGCCTTCAGGTGATGATCCTTCGGGTCTTGCATAAATCTGCTGAGTAGTCCGACTGAATAACTAAGATCTGGTCTTGTATGTAGTAAGTACCTGAGACTTCCAATTAAGCTTCTGTAGTAAGTTGCGTCAACTGAGTTACCATCTTCCGCCTTGACCAACTTAGTACCGGGATCCATTGGTATCTTCGTATCATTACTATCGGTCATACTTGTCTCCTTTATGATCTTGTTAATATAGCCTGTTTGCTTGATTGTAATCTCTCCTCCTATCTGTGAAACTTCTATCCCAAGGTAATAAGCTAATAATCCTAAGTCGCTCATTTCAAACTTTTCTTCCATCTGAGATTTAAATACTTCTAGTTCCTTTCTTGGAGTGCCCGTGATTATTAAATCGTCTACATAAACTCCAACAATAAGTGTAGAGTTCTTGCTTCGTTTTGTGTAGACTGCTTGTTCGAGATTACATTTCTTAAAGTCTAAAGACTTTAATGTTTGATCAAGCTTCACATTCCAAGCTCTTGGTGCTTGCCTTAAGCCATATAAAGCTTTTGTAAGCTTATAGACTTTTCCAGAGTTTCCTTGTTGAATAAATCTTTCAGGTTGTGAAACGTAGACTTCTTCTTTTAAATCTCCATGTAGGAATGCTGATTTTACATCCAAATGATGTACTTGCCAACCATGATATGCTGCTAATGCTAATATCAAACGAACTGTCTCTATCCGAGCAACTGGTGCAAATACTTCATCGAAGTCTATCCCTTGTTCTTGTACATAACCTTTTGCTACTAACCGTGCTTTGTATTTGATGATGTTCCCTTTTGCATCCCTCTTGGTCTTGTAAACCCATTTGAGTCCTATTGCCTTCTGATTTTCTGGCAGTGTTGTAAGAGTCCATGTATTATTCTTGTTGATTGAATCCAATTCAATCTCCATGGCCTCAATCCATTTCTCGTCTATTTATGCTTCCTTGTAGTTACGGGGTTCTTCTTCCGTAAATAATAAGCTTTGTGGTTCAACTCTACGTGCATGCCTGTATATATCCGACATGTTTCTGTATTCACGTACGGGTGTATCATCAAATTTATCTCTTGAGTTCTCCATAGAACTATTAGTAGCTTCTTCTTCCTCTTCTGAGTGTGGGTCGTAATGGTATGCCGGTGGTGTGATTGGTGAAACTGGATCAGGAATCTGATCTTGTTCATGATACGTGTTGTCATCGTTTTCTGTGTTGACTAGTGTAAGGTTTTCATTGTCAACTCCATCTACCACAAAACTAGCCCAAAAGGTGTCTTGTGTGTTTGTATCTTCTTCATCTTTGTTCCAATCCCACGGTTTTGTTTCCATAAATTTTACGTCCCTACTAACATGTTTCTTCTTGGCTATAGGATCATATAACCTACATGATTTTGATCCTTCCTCTACTCCTAAGTAAATCAATGGTATGCTTTTGTCGTCCAGCTTCTTTAAGTGAGGTATCGTTATCTTTGCATAAGCTGTGCATCCGAATATTCTTAGGTTTTCCAGATTCGGTTTTCTGTTGTAGAGTGCCTCATATGGAGTTTTGTCTATCAGGGCCCTCGTGGGTACCCTATTGAGTATGTAGATAGCATGTTTAACTGCTTCCGCCTAAAAAGTTAAAGGTAACTTCATTGCTTTCATCATACTCCTTGTAGTTGATAGCACTGTTCTATTCCTTCTCTCCACTACTCCATTCTCAGTGGGAGTACTGCGGTCACACTGTCGCCTATTCCGTTTTCTTTACAGTACCTTTTGAATTCATTCGATGTGAATTCACCACCTCTATCCGTTCTTCGCATTCTAATTTTCAACTTCATTTCCATTTTCTGCCTAAATTCCTTGAATGTACTAAATGCCTCATCTTTCGATGTAAGAAAGTATGCCCACATAAAACGTGTACAATCGTCTACTAACAAGAAAATGAGTTTCTTGCCTGAGTGTGTTGCTGGACTAATAGGACCGCAAAGGTCTCCATATAGTAATTCCAATGGGTTCTTTGATCTGAATTTGGCTCGGTTTGAAAATGGTGTTCTACTGTGTTTTCCTAATAAACATGCGTCACAAATCTGTCCTGCATGATTTATCCTAGGAATTCCTTCTACTAGACCTTTTCTAGTCATCTTGTTTATATCATCAAAGTTCAGATGACCTAATCTAGCATGCCATAACCATGCTTGGTTATCTATATTTGCTATGAGACATATAGGTGCTTCTATCTGTAATTGAATCTTGTAGAGTCAATTCTTAGATCTTTCTACCTTCATCAACAACTTCTTGTTCTTATCATACAGAGTCAGCTTGTTTCCGTCCATAATGACCTTACAACCTATTTCGATAAGTTGTCCTAGACTAAGTATGTTGCTCTTGAGGTTTGGTATGTAGTATACTTCCGATACTACTTTCTGTTCCTGGTTCTTACAACCTAACAGTATAAACCCTCTACCCATTATCTGTACATACGATCCATCTCCAAAACGTACTCGTCCTGTTATGCTTTCGTCAATATCTCTAAAATGACTCTTTATACCAGTCATGTGGTTACTTGCACCATTATCTAAATACCATATGCTTGTATCCGCTGTAGCGTATTTCTTTGGTTGAATTTGTTCTTCATTCAACAACACTTCCTTGTGTTCGGTTTCGTGCATAGTCATTAATAGTGATGGTTCATCGTCTTCTAAGATAAGGTTTGATTGTTCCTGGGTTGTTGATGTTGCTCTACATTTACTCATATAGTGTCCAAGTTTATTGCACTTGAAACATCTTATGTTACTCAAATCCTTCCTACTTGAATTATTTGGGTTTCCTTTATGATTTGAGTTTCCCTTTTGTGAGTTGTTTCTGTTGTTATTATTCCGCCAGTTTCCTCGTGAATAATTTGATGTACCTCCACGTTTGCTAAAACGCTTTCCTTTATCTGAGTGTTCACCGTGTGTAAATAGTAAATTCTCCTGGCTTTCAACTTGACCTCCCTTCCGGAGTTTTATTCTTTCCTCAAATGCTTTGAGTTTTCCAGTGATCTCATCTAGGGTAATGTCGTCTAGATTACTTGTTTGTTCTATGGATGCTACTATCTGAATGAATCTATCGAGTGTGGAGTCTAATAGTTTTCTAACTATAAGTGATTCATCTAATGTTTTCCCTAGTTCTTTTGCCTTCGTGACATAGCCGTTTAACTTGTCTGCAAATGCATCCACCGTCTCATCTTCCTTCATCTGAAGTGAGTTAAATCCAATCATCAATGATTGTAAGCGTGCTTGCTGCACTTTATCTTCTCCAACGTGTCTTTTCTTCAGCTAATCCCACAAATCCTTTGCCGTCTTACAACCCGCTACTTGTAAGATCACATCTTCCGTCAACGCTTGATATAGGAAGGCAATTGTTGCCTTATCCTTTTTATCATCAACTGGTGTATCTAACTTCGGTTCTATTGCTTCCCATAAGTTATGTGCCTCTAGTATAACCTTAATTTGTATAGCCCGAACAGTGTAATTTGTGGTTTTCAACTTAGGGCATTGATATTGTGCAATAGATGTTACGGGTTTTATTGTAGTTGATGTGGTTACTATATCATCGGTTGTCATTTTGAAAGTGTTTATTATCTTCACTTTCTAGTTCAATGGGGATTACTTTTCTTAGTATGGTATTTCTTTCTAATGTGAAAATATAGTTTCCGGGAATCCTAATACTACGGGATCAATAATAGTTTTCGGGATTTCCTAATAGTATAAACTAATAAGATCTATACTATTCTAATATGAATTGAAATCCAGAAAATTTAGAAACTTGTGACCTCGTTAATTTTGTGATGAATACGGGATGTATTCGTTTTGCCTTGTTAGTAAAAATCGTTCACCAACGTTTGATCTTGTTCCCACTTTATTCCTTTTGATCTTATTGCCTCGTTGCCCTTTTTCAAAAGAAAACCTATTCGATTTGCTTGAACCTTTCTTCTGCCAACGAGTTTATTTCACTATGTTCCACTGCCTTCACGCCTTGTCCAAATCCTTTCTTGATTCAAAAAACTCTCGTCTTACTTTTGTTCTTGTTGTTGTCGAATGTTTTTTTTCGACACAAACAAAACAGGTAATCTTGTACCACACTACACGTTCTTTTCTTTTCCTTTTGTGCGTTGTACTTGATCTCGGTCTTTTTGAAATCACTAAGTCTCCTACACACAATTCTTTGTTACCACGCCTTGGTAATTTCACTGAATCAAAATTGTCACTTCGTTTCTGGATTCGTTCCAATGAAACAAAACAGTCCTTTGTTCTGTTTCTTCCTGCGTTGTTGTTCTTGTGTCGTACCAACACAAAACTCCACACACTTTCCTTGAGTACTCCTTGTTCCTTCTACGTATATGTTTTTCTTTCACAACAACGTCTCCTGCGCTTCTAGAAACTGCGTCTTATGATGCTTTGTGTATTTGTTTTCAACCGGTTTCACACAAAGTCTCCGACTCTTCCTTGCCTTCGTTGTTGCCAACAAAGTTCTCGACACCAATATCGTTTGATGTGTAACGCTTGCAACTTCTACGCAAAAATAGATTGTGCACTATCTTTTCTACGTTTTCTCCTTATTCAAACTTGTAAGTTTCCTTTGGAAGATTAAGAAAACAAACTTTCTTTGCCAAAGAAGAAAAAAAACTAGCGAGTGTTCTTCTTCTTTTTCCAGCGTCTCTTTTGGCCTCTCGTTAATGGTTCTTTGTAGATAAACAAAAATTTTGTTTCGGTGTGAAAGATCCTTGCTCTTGATGCCAATTGTTGTCCCAACTTTCTCTCGATATAGTATAAGTTGCAATGTATTCGAATAAGTAAATATTGTCTATATTGATTAACCTTTAAACGTGTGTATGATCATACATATATATAGGTTGTGAATCGGTATAATGAACCGATGCACCCTTTCCTTTCTTAACCGAAATAACTAACAAGTTAGTTATTAACTTTTGTTTTAACATATCTAGTCCTTAGTGTTTTAAACTAATACATAACAAGCAAGGATAAATATTATCGGGACACAAACACACATTGAATTTTCATGTAAATCATTATTAACCTTATGTTTTATAAATTTTTGTGAACCCAAGTAATTTCACTTGAAGCAAGCTGCCGTTGCTCTGTGATATGCTACACAAAAGACTTACCAATGGTAAAACAAAACAACACGCCAAACTAAGTATAACTTGCTACATTTTCCATATACGACCTTCTAATAGTAACTTGAGTTCATGCTCACTTTCATCTAAAAACAAGAGAACTAAGTTGCGTGGAATCGCTAGCCGGTCTTGAATGTCACAAACTTTATGGTGACTGTCACGAATACTACTTGGAACTCCTTGCCATTTCAAATTCCGCCCATTTTTACTAATTTGTAAGGAGTAACGGAATTTCTTAGCTTCGGTGAGGAGTTCTGTGGCCACTGAACTCCAGCAAGAATACTATGTAGCATGGAGTGATACCGAAAAGAAACAATTCAAAGTGATAACAGAATCGTTCTCCATAGCAGTTGAGTACCTAAAGCAACACAGATAATAGCAAAAATAAAAATACAAAATGTAAATGCATGAATATGACAATATCTTTGACATAATTAATTACTTAAATTGTAACTTACAACACACATCCTAGGGGGATTTTGCAGGTCTCCTGAGCGTGATTGTTTAATATTATGAAAGAATTCATATCCATCACGTGGTGGCGAAGAAAAGTGATCACTTTCATAGTTTCATGAACATTGTGATCATCCTTTAGATGCTTGACGAGTTCCGAAATATTGCCAATGATCGAGCACTTAAAGCCAGAGTGAGGACACTCATAAGGAAGTTCCAATGGGTTTGCCACATTATTTTCCAAAGCGGGGCGCCTTGTGATACCCATGTAAGCATAAAATGCTGAGCACCAACTTTGCAGCCGTGTGTTCAAGGAAAGACCCAAAAGATCTTTGACCATGTTTCACTACAATATTGTTTATCCAGATATAAACAAAAACTTCAAGATTTATAAAACATGATCAAACTATAAAGAATGGACTTTAAATCAATGATGAGATGCCTGCTAATATCAGCACCAGTGTGAAACTAAAAAAATCAAGTTAGGAATGTTGTCATGAAGTGTTGTGCAATAGATAACACAAAAAAATTTAAGATAAAACAAGGAAATTTACAATTACAATCAGGAGACAATTTTTTCAAAGACGAAGATCATGCATGACGATGAAATCCATAAAAGTATTTCAGATTTGGAGGCAACTATTGGAATTCGTTGCCATGATGAAGACAAATCAACGGAGATCAAGCCCGAGTCTTGGGAATCCTTCATCAATGACTTTGGAGACTATTAGCATCCCAACATACCAATTTAGTTGACATAACATAAGAGTTGAAAGTACCAATTAATCAAGTTGAAGTGCTCAATATAAGTCCACTATTTCTAAAGTGTTTTAGATTTTATCATTTTCTCAATATTTAAGTGGTTAAAACTGAGGTTAGTTGACACCAGGTTTCACGCTAGCTTCGCATTCTCAGCTTATCTGGTTGCAAAAGCTGCAAAACATATAAAAGTTGAGCATCTAACGACTAGTGACTAGCGGTTTAAATACAAAACTTCTTTGGCAACAAACAACTAGCAATCAAATTTTGTTTAACCACTTCCATTCATAATAACGCTTCACTAGGAAGCATTTAGATTGGTGTGTTGGCTCTTAAAATACGATGCCTGTCGTTCACCTATTGTTTTATAGAAAAATTAAAGCAAATTACCAAAATGAACCATATACACAGGGATATTACCAAACTGAACTTTTTTCCTATACTTTACCAAAATGACCAAAACATGTCATTTTCGTTTTCCATTGCCCCACATACCAAGGTTTTAACACTTTTATAAACATGTCACAATCATAGCATATACCAAAAAGCATGTTTTATGAGATAGCGGGACAAGTCATATATTTATGTATTATATCATATTGGACCTAGTGAAGGTGTGCTATATATACAAGACAAGATATTCACGTGTGATGAATATGTTTGTGATCATTCAGTTGAAAGATAGACAACTACTTGAAGTTACTCGCCCAGTTAAATGTTGGTCCCTAACGTGTGAATGAGTCGATATGAAAATGCAAACAGTAATATGACTTTGAAAAACTAAATCGTCTAATCTTTGCAACGTTACATTTCACGTCTATATAAACTAAACGAATGGGTACGAGTTAAACATTGTGTCGGTTAGCATGTAACCGCTTTTGTAATCGCCCCTAACTAACTACCATAACCGTTTTATGGTTATTTAACCGCTATTCGGTTATTGAGTTTCTGACGAGCAACTTTGGTCCTTCGAGTTTGAAGCAATGTCGAGATTAGTATCTTCATTCTCCTCCTTAATCTTGATCGTTGCTTCGTCCTAAGTCTTGAACTCCGAGCATTTGTCGCATAGTCACGAACTTGAGTCTTGGTAAAGCTTTCGTTAAGATATCTGCTCTTTGTAGTTCTCCACTTACGTGTTCCACTTTGATATGACCATTCTCTACGCATTCACGAATGAAATGATAACGAATGTCTATGTGCTTGCTCCTTCCATAAAAAACTGGGTTCTTTACGAGTGCTATAGCTGATATGTTGTCAACTCTAAGCGTTATCTTTGTTTCTTCCAATCCAGTTAACTCACTAAGTAAACGTTTTAACCATAAGGCTTGACATGCTGCTGCAGTAGCCGCCATGAATTCTGATTCACATGATGAGAGTGCTACTGTTGGTTGCTTCTGAGTACACCAAGTGATAGGTGACTCTCCAAAATAAAATACTATTCCAGTAGTTCCTTTTCCTTGATCTGTATTGATTCCATAACTACTGTCGCTGTATCCTGTTATCTTGCAGCCGCCTTCTTTCTTGTAAATTATGCCATGCTCCTTTGTTCCTTTGATGTATCGGATTACTTGTTTCACTGCCTTCAGGTGATGATCCTTTGGGTCTTGCATAAATCTGCTGAGTAGTCCGACTGAGTAACTAAGATCTGGTCTTGTATGTAGTAAGTATCTGAGACTTCCAATTAAGCTTCGGTAATAAGTTGCGTCAACTGGGTTTCTATCTTCCGCCTTGACCAACTTAGTGCCGGGATCCATCGGTGTCTTCGTATCATTACTCTCCGTCATGCTTGTCTCTTTTAAGATCTTGTTAATGTATCCTGTTTGCTTGATCGTAATCTCTCCTCCTGTCTGTGTAACTTCTATCCCAAGGTAATATGCTAGCAATCCTAAGTCGCTCATTTCAAATTTATCTTTCATCTGGGATTTGAATAAGTCTACTTCCTTCTTTGGAGTGCCCGTGATTATCAAATCATCTACATATACTCCAACGATAAGTGTAGAAGTCTTGCTTCTCTTTGTATAAACTGCTTGTTCGAGATTACATTTCTTAAATTCTAATGACTTCAAGGTTTGGTTAAGCTTCACGTTCCTAGCTCTAGGTGCTTGTCTTAAGCCATACAACGCTTTAGTTAACTTGTAAACTTTTGCTAGGTTTCCTTGTTGAATGAAACCTTCAGGTTGTGTAACATAGACTTCTTCCTTCAGTTCTCCATGTAAAAATGCTGATTTTACATCTAAGTTGTGTACTTGCCCTCCATGATATGCTGCTAGTGCTAATATCAATCAAACTGTCTCTATCCTAGCAACTGGTGCAAACACCTCATCGAAGTCTATTCCTTGTTCTTGTACATAATATTTTGCTACTAATCTTGCTTTATACTTTATGATCCTTCCTTGTGCATCTCTCTTGGTTTTATAAACCCATTTGAGTCCTATTGCCTTCTGACTTTCAGGCAATGTGGTAAGGGTCCATGTGTTGTTTTTGTTAATTGAATCTAATTCAATTTCCATGGCCTCAATCCACTTCTCATCTTTTGATGCTTCCTTGTAATTACGGGGTTCTTCTTCTGTGAGGAATAAGCTTGGTGCTTCTACTTCACGTGCAGTTTGGTAGATTTCCGTAATATCCTTTAAACCTTGTATAGGTCTATGATCAAATCTAGGATATGAGCTTTCTAATGAGCTAATAGTAGCTCCTTCTTCATCTTCTGAGTTAGGGTTGTAAGTGTATGATGGTGGTGTGATTGGTGAGGGTGGATATGGTATAGGTTCTTGTTCATGATACGTGTTATCAGTGTTTTCTGTGTTGACTGGTGTAGGATTATCATTGTCAACTCCGTCTATTACAAAACTAGTCCAAAACGTATCTTCCGTGCTTATATCCTCTTCATTGATATTCCAATCTCACGGTTTTGTTTCCATAAACTTTACATCCCTACTAACATGTTTCTTCTTCCCTACTGGATCATATAGCCTACATGCTTTTTATCCTTCTTCAACTCCTAAGTAAATCATTGGAATGCTTCTATCATCCAGCTACTTCAAGTGCGGTATCGTTATCTTAGCATAAGTTGTGCATCCGAATATTCTTAGGTATTCTAAGTTTGGTTTTCTGTTGTAGAGAGCTTCATATGGTGTTTTATCTTCCAGGGCTTTCGTAGGTACCCTATTGAGTATGTAAATGGCGTGCCTTACTGCTTATGCCCAATAAGTTAAGGGTAACTTCATCGCTTTCATCATACTCCTAGTTGTTGATAACACTGTCCTATTTCTCCTCTCTACTACACCATTCTGCTGCGGTGAGTATGGTGCTGTCAATTGTATTTCTATTCCATTCTCCTTACAGTATTTGGTGAATTCATGTGATGTAAATTCACCTCCTCTATCAGTTCTTAGCATCTTTATTTTCAACTTCAACTTTGATTCAATCTGCTGTTTAAATTCCTTGAATGTGCTAAATGCTTGATCTTTCGAAGTTAAAAAGTAAGCCCACATGAAACGTGTGCCGTCATCTATTAATAAGAAGATGAGCTTCTTTCCAGAGAGTGTGGCTGGACTTATGGGACCACAAAGATCTCTACATACTAAGTCCAACGGGTTCTTTGATCTGAATTTAGCTTGATTTGGAAAGGGTGTTCTGATGTGTTTTCCTAATAAACATGCATCACCGATTTGTCCTGCATGATTTATTCTCGGTATTCCATCCACTAGACCTTTTCTTGTCATCTTGTCTATTGCGTCAAAGTTCAGGTGACCTAATCTAGCATGCCATAACCATGCTTGGTCATCTACGTTTGCTAAGAGACATATAGGTGCTACTATATGTAATCTAATACTGTAAAGTCGATTCTTAGATCGTTCTACTTTCATCAACTTCTTATTCTTATCATACAAAGTCAGTAAGTTTCCATCCATGATGATCTTGCAACCTATTTCTGTAAGTTGTCCTAGACTAAGTATGTTGCTCTTGAGGTTTGGAATGTAGTAAACGTCCGAAATCATCTTCTGTTGTAGGTTTCTACATCCTAATAATATTGAACCTCTACCCTTTATCTCCACGTACGATCCATCTCCAAAACGAACGCGTCCAGTGATGCTTTCGTCAATATCCTTAAAATGGCATTTGGTTCCCGTCATATGGTTACTTGCACCATTATCTAAATACCATATGCTAGCACCTGTTGTAGCATATTTCCGAGGGTATACTTTTTCTTCATGTAACAAGATTTCTTCAGTTTCGTGTGTTGCCATTAATAATGATGGTTCATCGTCTTCTAAGATAAGGTTTGATTGTTCCTGAGTTGTTGGTGGACTTCTACAATTTCTCTTGAAATGTCCGGGTTTCCCGCAATTGAAACATTTCAAGTTTTTTTTTATCCCACTCACCTTTAATCTTATTGTGAGCTGATTTTCCTCCATTCGAGTTGTCTCTATTTCCCTTATTTTGCCAATTTCCTTGTGAATAGTTTGATCTACCTCTATATTTGGTAAATCGTTTCTTATTTCTAGAGTGTTCGCCTTGTGCGAATAATAGGTTATCTTGGCTTTCTACTTGTCCTCCCTTTCGGAGTTTTATTCTCTCCTCGAATGCCTTAAGTTTTCCAGCGATCTCATCTAACGTAATGTCATCGAGATTATTCGTCTGTTCTATGGATGCTACTATTTGAATGAACCTATCTGGTGTGGAATCTAATAGTTTTCGTACTAAAAATGATTCATCCAATGCTTTTCCTAATTATTTAGCCTTCGTGGCGTAGCCGTTTAGTTTGGCTGTAAATGCATCCACTGTTTCATCCTCCTTCATCCGGGGTCCAAATCCAATCATCAATGATTGTAACCGTGCTTGTTGCACTTTCTCTTCTCCAACGTGTCTCTTTTTTAACGAATCCCATAATTCTTTTGCCGTTTCGCAACTTGCTACTTGTAAGATCACATCTTCGGTCAATGCTTGATATAGGAAGGCCGTTGTTGCCTTATCCTTCTTAACATCTACTTGTGTGTTTTCCTTAGGTTCTATCGCTTCCCATAAACCTTGTGCTTCTAGTATCACCTTAATTTGTATAGTCCAAACTGTGTAGTTTGTGGTTTTGAGTTTAGGGCATTGATACTGTGCCATTGGGGTTACGGGTTTTGGTGTAGTGTTACTGCTACTCGCATCGTCACCGGGCATTTTAATAGTGCTTATGATCTTCACTTTCTAATTTGTATGGGAATTCTAACTAAGTATGGTATTCTTAATACTACGGGAACATAAATACTTATCCGGGAATCTAATAGTACGGGATCAATATATAGTTCTCGGGATTTCCTAATAATGTAAAATAACGATCTATACTATCTAAAGTTTAAAATAGAAATCCAAAGTTTGAATGTTGTGACCTCGTTGTTGTGTTTTAAACACAGTCGTATTCCCACTTGTGTTGGTACTTGAGTTTGATACCAACCACTTTCTTTCTTTCCCACTTTCACTAAACCAATTCGCTTACACCTTCTTTGATGTTGTCGAATTGCCTTCAATATACTTTTCTTCTACCACGTTATTTCTTCTCTTTTTTGTGTCGACTTGTAAATAACGTGCCCTAGAACTTCTTGGTCTCGGCTTTCTTCTTGGTAACAACAAGGTTTTGTTGTTTTGACTTCAATCGAACACAAAATAACCACAAAATACCTTTCGGTATTTCAAAAAAAACAAGTCGATTTACTTGTTTTCTTCTTTACCACTACGATGGTAGTATCCTTCGTTGCTTGTCAGCGTTCCACAATACATTTATTTTCTTTCTTTGTTCCACACCGAATGTGCCACACTAAAATACCTTTCGGTATTTCCAACAAAAAACCACAATTGATCAGGTCGTGTTTTTTGTTAATATCTTTGTATTGCTAGCGTCTTCCTTCCAAAAACTATCCTTTATTGTTTTCTCTTAATCGGTATAATTTTTCTCCAAGCAACTTCCTTTTCTTCTTGTATACGTCGTGTATACAAGGTATCCTTTCGACGTCTACTTCTTTTCTTCTTGTCACGTAACGAAATGTGACAAGGTATCCTTTTTTCTTCTTGTTGTCGTGTGCAAGACACCAACAAGGTACCCTTTTCTCTTCTGTTGCTGCGTACAAGGACTCACAACAGGAATCCGACACCACAAGGATTGGGTGTCCTCTCTTTTGCAGTTTCGACACAAAGATAAGTCGTATACTACTTATCTTATGTCCTAGTTATCCAAACAACGTCTCTTGGTTTTGAAACGTCGCGTTTTTCTTCTCCTGAAACAAAAGTTTCAGCATGTTTCTTTTTTCTGAACCAAAACCCAGCTTCTTTCTCGTTTTGGTTCCCTTCTTCTTCTCGTTGAGATTTCTTTTTTGATGTGTCTCGTTAACAGAATTTGGTGATGTTTGATGATGTAACGAGCGTGTAACTAAGGCTCTTGATGCCAAATGTTGGTCCCTAACGTGTGAATGAATCGATATGAAAATGCAAACAGTAATATGACTTTGAATAACTAAATCGTCTCATCTTTGTAACGTTACATTTCACGTCTATATAAACTAAACGAATGGGTACGAGTTAAACATTGTGTCGGTTAGCATGTAACCGCTTTTGTAACCGCCCCTAACTAACTACCATAACCGTTTTATGGTTATTTAACCGCTATTCGGTTATTGAGTTTCTGACGAGCAACTTTGTTCCTTTGAGTTTGAAGCAATGTCGAGATTAGTATCTTCATTAAACGCCTAGACTCCTCCTCTCGCCTAGACACTCGCCCCTCTCGCCCAGGCACCAATCTCGCCTAGCCTCTCGCCCAGGCCCAGGCCTTGAACTAGTTGTACACGCCTAGACATCTCGCATAGACACTCATTCGCCTAGACACTTGTTACTAGTCTGTTAGCACGCCCAAAGTTCTCGCCTAGACACTCATTCGCCTAGGTTCTCGCCTCGCCCAAGCCCAGGAATTCTTTATACACGTGTACGGTTTAAAAACTACTATGGTGGGAATCTAACGTATAATATTGAAAAGTTCATTTTAGAAAAATGTATAGGCGAGGTTTATATTTGTAAAGTACCATTAGAAAGAGTTCATTTAAAAAAATTTCTCCGAAAAATTGTATATCATGTAAAGCAATAATATATATTAAAAACATGCCGCAGTATATACATTCAGCATTTAAAATCTTGTGATGATACTTCGTCATGCATCAAAAGCATCCTAGCTTTAATCGATCCAGCTTCACATGGATCTTGACTTGAGACAAACAGTACGTATATCACAAAATCGATCACCGTCGTTATCAATAATTGTCACATTCAAAGAATTAAAGCATAAACCAATATTTGTAGAGATTGAGTTATTTAAAAAAGTAGGAGTAGCAAACAAAAATTATTCCAAACACATGCACCATATAGCGAGCTTTATCAAATACACACGAGCATAAGAATAAAAGTAAATTAATTACCTCCAATCGTAATTAATGGTAGTCCAAATTAGTTCGTCGCTAATAAACTCCTGGATAGTATATTTTAGGGGGTTTATATGCTTTTATTGAAAAATTTGTTTACACATTCAAAGAAATCCTCTCTAGGACTCTTCTATTCTTATCCCGAAATATTTTGAACTAATATGTAAAACTAACCCCTTATTCGAATTTGTAATGTGGTCTTTTTAGTTAGCAAATAATTTTTTTATTTATTGTACTACAAGAAACTCACTATATAATCTCAAAGCTTGAAACAAGGACCATAGAAACACATACAAGAAATAAACATATGAGTTGAATACATTTTTTATCAATGTGATTTGCCATTTCAGTCTAATTTTTAAAAAGTAGTTCCAGTACAGTTTTCTATTGACTGTTAGTTTGAAATTACTAATACACCCTCGTATTAGTATTAAAAATGGCTAAAATTGTTAGCCTGTAATATTCATTTGGGCTCTAGCCCAGTTCTAGAATATTACATCGGTTTTTTGATAAGTAATACCAGGCTTTTTTTTTTTTTGATAAACTATTGAACTTTTTCTTATTTCTTAAACTTAACTTTTTTAATTTGCTATTATAGTTTACAAATGGGTTCTAGCAAACATTATTCAAGGTGCATGCGATGCACGGGTCTTGTTGTCTCATAACATATTAAACTATTCGCATGCCATATTAGATAACGTAGTAGCCATTGTCTTTTATCTCATTACTGCTTGCAGCTCAATCGCATTATTTGAGTATCGGTATTCTTGGTAAAGAAAGTTAGGATGATATCGCAGAGTATAATGATTCTTGTTCATCTGATGATTTAATATTGGTTTTCATGTTAATTGTACTATTTATATTTGAAAAATCTTGTGTATGCACTTTCTTCGTCTCAAAATTATTGTTAGGAGACAAGAATCACACAATTTAATAAAAGTGATATCACTATATATACTTCTCAACCTCTCAAATAGAATATTCTCTCACCAAATTCTTTTTTCTTACTTAAAATAGAAAATAGACAATTATTTTGAGATATCCCGAAAAGGAAATATGGACAATAATTTTGAAACGAATGGATTAACATCTTCTAAAGACATGAATAGCTTATTAGCCTTTCATAATTATAATGTATTAATGAAGCGAATTAGAAGTGAAAATGAACATATGCATCTAAACACCTTTGCACTATTTGAGATTGCATATATTAATTAGACAAATCTTATTGCAAAACTTTATTATTAATAAGACATGAATAGATCTATTGCAATCACTAAACATGACTCAAACTAACCAGTTTAAACGTATGCGGCCAAAAGTCTTCTTGTGTACTTGAATATTGTCATGTCTCAACAGTATCTCGGGTTTTGTCATGTTTCCAAAAGGTGCCTGAGTGCCTGTTTTGAGAAGTAATGCATTAGGATTAAATGTTGCAAACATATAGCACTTTAATATATACAAATCTTCAACCTACGTATTCAACTTCATACGTCTATTAAAGATAGGGTTTAGGTCGCAATGTATTTTTAAATGTCGTTTTGCGTGTACTTTTTTAAGTTGTAGAATAGAATGCACTTTTGAAAGTGTCTCGTTTTAGTACGTTTTTTTTTGTTAGAATAGCAATGTATTTCTATATGTGTTTCCATTTTAGTACGCCAATCGACGCACTAAATTGGAACACTTATGGAAAGTACATTGCTATTCTACAACTTTAAAAAAGTACACGTACCAGATTGGAACACTTATGAAAGTACATTGCTATTCTACAACTTAAAAAAAGTACACGTACTAAAATGGGACACTTTGAAAAGTACATTGCTATTGTACGACCTAAACCCATTAAAGATATCATGGATTGACTAATACCAATTTGAACTGTTTTGAACTGTTTATGGAGCAAAATGTATATAAAAAATACAAACACAAGTCTAAACAAACATCACCTCTTCATCATCCTCACAAGACCCAAAGGGGTGTTTACTTTTTTCTTAGGGCGCGTTTGGTTGGGGCAATTTGGAGGATATTGGGGGCATTTGCATTTTAATTCCCTTCAAATGTCTCGTTTGGTAACTTAAATTTAGGCATTTGAAGTAATTTACAATTCCTCAAATTGCCAAAATGGAGAGAATCAAAATGCCTTCAAAAAGTGAGAAATTTAAATTTACTTGAAAAAAAAATTTTTATAAATTTTTTTTCTTATTGTTTTTTTATAAACTTTTAAATAAAATATTTATGAATTTTTTATAAACTTTTTTTATAAATTTTTTATAAACTTTTTTTATAAATTTTTATAAACTTTTTTTTTATAATTTTTTTTATAAATTTCTTATAAATTTTTTATAAACTTTTTTTTATAATTTTTTTTATAAATTTCTTATAAAATTTTTATAAACTTTTTTTATAAATTTTTTATAAACTTTTTTCATAAATTATTTATAAACTTTTTTTTATAAATTTTTTATAAAATTTTTTTATAAATTTTTTATAAACTTTTTTTTTTTATAAACTTTTAAGTAGAATATTTATGAAATTTATATTGAAAAAAAAAATTTATAAATTTTTGTCAACCAAACATTCGAAGGTATTTTAAATTCCGAATTTTAAATTCTCAAGAATTTAAATTTTCTAGAATTTAAAATTCCAGAATTTCAAATTACCCCAACCAAACGCCCCCTTAGAGTATTTGCAGTGGTAACTCAAGTTATCCTTTACCCTTCTGCCACGTCAGCTTTAACATTTTATCTTAATTCAACAAAAAAACACCCACTATCATAACATCCCAAGTTAAGGTTTACATTTGATATTTTCAAATTCAACCCCTAAACTAAAACAAACACTTCATTTATTAAAAAACATAACCTTCACTTAAACATATTACAATACCAAATATAAAAGAACTAAAAAAAATTACAACGAAAAAAAAATAACAAAACATAGCAAATACTTATTCATCATCGTCGCTCTCTTGTTGTTGTTGTTGTCGTTCAAGATTCTTTTGCCAAACATGCTGCATAAGATCCTGTTGGAGTTGGGTATGCGTTTGTCGGTCGTGTATTTCTTTTGCCATACGACGGCGAGTATCACATCTTTCGACCCATCTTCGTTGCCTCAAACGTGCTGACGGATACACCCACACATCGTTAACGTCACGTAATGCAAATTTTTGATCTTTTATAATCATGTTATGCAAAATAATGCAAGAATACATGATTCTATGTATATTGACAATTTCCATTTGATGTGCCGGTTGTTGTAGTATACCTCAACGTCCTTGAAGCACACCAAAAGCACGTTCAATATCCTTTCGGGCACTTTCTTGTTTCCTTTTAAAGTACGTATGTTTTTCGTCAGTTGTTGACGAGAAGGATTTGACGAAAGTTGCCCACTATGGATAAATTTCGTCAGCCAAGTAATACCCCTGTTCATACCTAGTTCCATTGACCATATAAGGGGCTCTTGGGGCATTGTCAGAAAGAATGTCTTCGAATAACGGAGAGTGGTCTAAAACATTAGTATCGTTATTCGCTCCCGCCATCCCAAAAAATGCATGCCAAATTCATAAATCTTGGGAAGCAACAACTTCAAGCATAATTGTTGGGTAATTTTTTATCACCCCTACCAAATTGCCCTTGCCAAGCCACCGGATAATTTTTCCATTCCCAGTGCATACAGTCAATGCTACCAAGCATTCCCGGAAAACCATGAAACTCTTCATGTTGTTGATAAATTTTTTGAATGTCGGCCCATGTTGGTTTTCTTAAATACTTTGACATAAACAAATCAATAATGCATTTGTTAAAATTATCAAGACAATCTTTTGAAGTACGCTCACCCATTTGCAAGTATTCATCAAATGCATCGTGTAACACCCCCAAATCTCGGTACAGCGGAAGACTTAATCAAGTTTATGGGGCGTTACTATTGGATTGGTATCGCACACAAGTATAGCCAAAAAGATAGTCATTTAACATTTAAAACCAATCCCAAATTTAAGTATTCAAAACATTTAATCCGAAATATAAATATTATGCCCAAAACATGATTTGTTAAGATAGGTCCCCAAAGTTTATCAGAGTCATAAATGATCCTTGAACCCCGCCTTCTTGCCAAGCTTCCACCGATCACGTATTCCAAACATCTCTCAAATACCTGAGAAATCATGCTAAAAGGTCTGCTTACGCTGGTGAGTTCATAGGTTTAAGTTCAACAAAATCATAGTGGACATGTAAGAGTTGATTTGCTATGCAAGACCTAAGATAGATAAATACCGTTCCACACATGATCCTACCCGGATCTCCAATCAAATCCCGCATCCAGGGATTACTCGGGCCCCCGCGACTCTAGTCCAAAGACGTTGTGGCAAAATCTATAACAATTGCCAACCCCGGACTAGGTCGATGTAGAAGTCTATTCTTAGCTAGGCACGGTTAAACCTAGACTAAGGCAACAACTACCACACATCTATCTATACAGTCAAGCACATAAGCAAATCCAAATAGTTTTCACGGTCCAAAAACAGTAGCATGATTCTCACCCCAAAATAGTTCAAAACGTAGATAAAAGTGGGGCTATGAAACTCACCTCAAGCAATCAACGCACAAATAAACACTAGCGTAAAATAACGGTATCACGGCACAAAGAACTATCAACTCAAAGACAACCTATTAATGTAGACAAACTTAATATATACATTCCTCAAAATCAACGTTATCTACCCCAATGTGTTCCATTTCTTTATTTCCAAAATGTCTCGTTTCACCATTTAATCCTAGTGTTTGGTATTCCTCGTGTGGGTGTATTGACTCAATATGATGCCATGAATGCATCCAACCAACCAATATATAACTCAATGCGACACAATGAGACCTCTAAACGATAAGCTCTATAGTTCAATAAGTTTCGGAATAAATAGTAGACCTTATCGAATTCGTCAACTCGATAAACTCATTTATTTATTTGTGTCGCTTATTATCCCATAAATCAATCGTATCCTTAAAGAGTCATAAGGATAAGTCACCCATTAATAAGGTTACCCAACGTGCCTAGCGGGCTCTTATTAGATTCGTCAACTTAATAAGTCCGCTACCCACGTGGATCAACAATATTAATGCTAGGTTATCCGTAACCCATGCACACAACGTAAGCAATTAAATACTTAAACCAATATTAAATGTCCACAATTGACATTTATTGATAAACGTGTACTCGAAACATTAATTACTTATTTATTACAAAACATTTCCAATTTAGTCGTTAGTTTCCGTTTAAAAATAGTAAATAACAAGATAAGACTTGTTATCGACATTTTTTGTACAAAAGCCCATTTATTATTTCTATTTCATAGTTCATTAGCATTTTCATGTTCATATATATATTTCGTCAAATTCCAATATTAATCTCATATCGTTATTCGTTTCGAGTCCACAAGCACGAGTCATAACTTCTCGGCTTTTAAATCAATCAATGGTCCAAATTATACTAAAGTCCATGTTACGGCTTTGTCGGAGTCAACTATTGACTAAAAAGTCAAAGTAACGCCGACGTAGCTCAAAGTCAACAATATATATATCAAGTCCAAATTTAAAAGTCATAATATCGCAATTCAATCCCAAACCAACTCAAAACAATCTCGCCAACCAATCAATCAACCAAATATACTCGAAACCAATGTTATGACCCTAATGGTCATGACACGGTCGCGGTCAAGACCACGTGAACCAAACAAGCTCTAGAAGCTTTTCGGCTCCACGCGTCTCACCCAAACCTCAACTACATCAACCAACAAGCTACCAAATCGACCCGACTCGGACCCAAGGTCCATGTGGGTCTCGTACGCCTCTCATGAGCCACGTACGAGCGCTAGGTGGTTCGTACGTCCCATATTTCACAACCAAACACAACCAAATCAATTCCACAACATCCAAAACCAATTATTCAAGTTCCAAACACTAACCAAACACAAAACCCATCAACTATTCTTAATCAAAAACATGAAACTAGACCTAAAATGCATAAACCCATCAAATTGATACACCACGTGCTTACCAAACACTATCTACATGTTTATTTAGACACTAATTAGAGTTAATTTCATGTTCCACCCAAAAGCCCCAAATTTGTTCATAGGGTCGAAACCCTAATTTTCAATTCGTGGCTTTATATTGCCCAAACAAGCTCAAAACTTGTTCCATTTACCTTATCTAATCACCAATTGCAAAAGCCCTTTTAAACCCTAAAAGTACGAATCTTGATTTAAAGATTTGAAGGTGTTATTGAAGTCCAAATGGAGCGTGTAATATATGGTTGGAAAGAGGAGAAATAGAGCTTCAAGATGGTGGTGGAGGTGTAGCTCCACTCACCATCGTGTGGCCAGAAAATGGCCGGAGGTGGCGGCGGCCAATGGTGGTGGTGGCTAGGGTTAGGGTTTATTTGGGGAGAGAGAGAGAGTTAGAGAGAGAAAGTGAATATGTGTGTTTTTAGTAAGAGAAACCAACTAAGCAAATGAGGTAGTGGGTGGGTATTTATACATAGGAGCTAGGGACTTGAAAATAATTATTTTGGGGAGGAGGGGGCGCCGGCCATGTAGAAGTGGAGGGGCCGTGGTCGCCATTTTTCGTAAACTATCCCGTTTACCCATTCCCGAGCTCATATATTGTTCCACGAGTGTCTCACAACGTTCATTCAACTTTCTAACATCGTTATTTACGTTTTTCTACGAGTTTTGACTCTTTATTTGTCAATTTTTGAGTTACGGTCTAAAAGATACAATCTTTCTCGTTTTAGGCTTTTCTAGTGCCGAATCGAATAGTGCCTACCAAATAGAGTTAAAACTCATACGATAACTCATTTAATAGTGAAATAAACCATAAAAACGAATAGACGATATAAAATCAAGTCATGGTTTATAAAAATAGTGTTAAAGGCAAAGCTCGGTTCAGTTTAACGTAATGCGGTTACCTAAAATAGACTCCCTAAATTGCCGGTTGTCACAGCCTCCCAGCCTCAGAAGAAACCCGTCCGGGTTTCACTCCGAGTTGCTTGGTGTCATAAACAGTTTAGGATACTTCCTACGGAAAACGTCCTCACGTTCCCAAGTGAACTTCGGTCCATGCCGGGAGTTCCAACGAACTTTAACAATCGGAATACGGCTATTCTTCAGCCTCTTAACCTCACGATCCATAATCTCAATCGGTTCCTCAACAAAATTCAATTTCTCATCAATACGAATACCTCTTAAGGGCACCACTATGTTTTCCTCCGAAAGACATTTCTTAAGATTACTAAGATGAAAGACATTGTGTACACTACTCATTCGATGGTAGCTCCAGGCGTAATGCTACCGGTCCGATTCTTTCCAGGATTGGAAAGGGACCAATATATCGGGGATTGAGTTTTCCACGTTTCCCAAAATGAACCACTCCTTTCCAAGGAGAAACTTACAACATAACACGATCTCCAACCTGAAATTCTAAAGGTTTACGTCTCTTATCGGCATAATTCTTTTGTATCACGAGCGGTTTGCAACCGATTACGAATCTGTACTATCTTCTCAGTGGTTTCTAAGACAAGTTCGGGACCTGTAAGTTGACTCTCGCCAACTTCAGCCCAACAAACAGGAGAGCGACATTTTCGCCATACAAGGCCTCAAATGGGCGGCCTTAATGCTAGAATGATAACTATTGTTGTAAGAGAATTCGGCCAAAGGAAGGTGTCTCTCCCAGCCTTTGCCGAAATCAATAACGCATGCTCTAAGCATGTCCTCTAAAGTTTGAATGGTTCTCTCGCTTTGACCATCGGTCTGTGGATGGTAAGCAGTACTCATATCCAAATTGTTCCTAATGTCTGTCAGTAACGACTTCTAAAAAGTGGGATGTAAAACGACTATCCCTAATGATAGATATCGGTACTCCATGACGCGATACTATCTCCTTAAGATACAATCGAGCAAGTTTATCAAGACTATCGGTTTCACTAATAGCTAAGAAGTGAGCAGACTTAGTTAAACGATCAACGATTACCCAGATAGCGTCATTGCCGCTAGCTGTTCTCGGTAATTTAGTGATAAAGTCCATGGTTATTCGCTCCCATTTCCATTCCGGAGTTTGGGTTGAACTAAAAGTCCGAGGGTTTCGATGTTCGCCTTGACTTTAGAACAAGTCAGGCACTTACTGACATACTGAGCTATATCGGCTTTCATATTAGGCCACCAGTAAAGTTTCTTAAGATCCTGCTACATCTTATTGGCTCCGGGATGAATAGATTATTTTGATTTATGCGACTCGTGCATAATCAACTCACGGATTCCACCATGAAATGGTATCCGACTTCGTCTCGAAGCATAAAGTTCCGTCGGAACGCTTCAAGAAGCCGTTTTCACTTTCTACCATTCCATGAAGATTCTCATAAGGACGGTTCTCTTCCGTCAATGCCCCTACTTGGGCGGCTAAAATTTGAGATGGTAAAGGCGAAACAATGGTCATTCCTAAGGATCTAACGAGTAGGGGTGGAATGTCCTCCTTACGACTAAGTGCATCAGCCACAACATTAGCCTTACCAGGATGATAACGAATCTCACAGTCGTAATCACTAAGCAATTCCAACCAACGACGTTGTCTCATGTTCAGTTCCTTCTGGTCTAAGATATGCTTCAAACTCTTATGATCGGTAAATACTACCCACTTGGTTCCATACAGATAATGTCTCCATATCCTAAGAGCAAACACTACAGAACCTAACTCAAGGTCATGGGTGGTGTAGTTTTTCTCATGCTTCGTAAGTTGTCGGGATGCATAAGCAATCACCTTCTCACGTTGCATCAAAACAGTACCTAAGCCTTTATGCAAAGCGTCGCAGTACACGACAAAGTCTTCGCTTCCTTCAGGAAAAGCAAGGATGGGCGCACTACACAACTTCTCCTTCAGAAGTTGAAATGCTTCTTCTTCCTTTTCTCCCCATTTATACTTAACATCCTTCTGTGTTAGTTTGGTCAGCGACTTAGCTATCTTGGAAAATCCCTCAATGAATCTCCTATAATAGCCTGCTAACCCTAAAAACTGTAGGATTTCTGATGGGTTCTTAGGAGCTACCCATTCCTTAATGGCCTTAATCTTAGTTGGGTCAACATGAACACCTCGACTATCTATCAGATGACCTAAGAATTGCACGGACGGAATCCAAAATTCACACTTGGAGAATTTGGCATACAGCTTCTCCTCTCTCAACAATCCTAAAATGAGCCTCAAATGCTCTTCGTGCTCCTCACTACTCTTAGAGTATATCAAGATGTCGTCTATGAATACTATCACAAACTTATCCAGGTATGGCTTACACACTCGGTTCATGAGATCCATGAAAATCTCTGGCGCGTTGGTCAAACCAAACGACATCACTTGGAATTCATAGTGTCCATAACGAGTCCTAAACGCAGTCTTAGGTATATCCTCCTCTCGAACTCTAAGCTGGCGATAACCAGATCGTAAATCGATCTTAGAAAAGACACTAGCTCCTTGGAGTTGGTCGAATAGATCATCTATTCTAGGTAACGGATATCGATTCTTCATCTGTTAACTTATTCAATTCTCTATAATCAATACAACCAAACGATCCATCCTTCTTGTTCACAAACAACATTGGTGCTCCCCACGGTGACGAACTTGGTCGAATGAATCCCTTCTCGACAATTCTCGCCAACTGCTTAGACAGTTCCTCCATTTCTCTTAGAGCAAGTCGATAAGGTGCCCTGGCTACGGGTGCCGCACCGGGTATCAACTCTATTTGGAATTCCATTTGTCGGACATGTGGAATCCCGGCGATCGTCGGAAACACGTCCGAAATTCTCTAACAACGGGGTACATCGTTAAGGTTTCTTTCATTTTTCTCCTCGCTTTTCTTTTCAGAAATTCGAGCCAAGAAAAGACAACCTCCTCTATCGATGTACTTCTGGGCCTTAACACAAGAGATGATGCTCAACCGGGAAGGACTTCCACAGTCGCTTTGATCTCCTTGTATGCTCAGAACTTTTCCGCCATACGGTAAACGCACAATCTTCTCATCACAGATGATGTGTGCACCGTTCTTCGACAACCAATCCATTCCGATAATAACGTCAAAACTTCCTAAAGTAACCGACAATAGGTCTATACTAAACGGGCGGTCTATGAAACTTAAGGTACAACCTCGAACTACGGTGTCTATCTTCTCTCTATTCCCATTCGCTAGTTCCACATCGTAACTAAACCTTAGAGGTGTTTGGGAGATTCCTAGTAATGGCATAAAATTGGTGGATACGAAACTCATATCCGCACCGATATCAAACAGTATGGAAGCATAGCGATTATTGAGAAGGAACGCACTGAACTACGTTAGGGTCCTCACCAGCTTCCTTCCCAATAGCATAAACACGCGCTACTCCCATGTCTCTCTGCTGATTCCTAGCACCATTGTTTCCCTGGTTTTCCACAACCTCACGCTTCACATGGTTTAAGCCATCACCGTCTACACCTCGATTGGAAAATCCTCCTACATTACCAGGATTTCCTCTCATCCACGGCTCTCGGCACTCATTCTTAAAGTGTCCTTCTTTCCACATCCAAAACAGTGACAGTGGCCTTCCTCAGCTCCTTGTGCGCTTTGAGTGCAGCAAGTGGACGATACCTACAGTCTTTGGCTATGTGTCCTACCTTAGAGCACTTCCTACACACATTCGGGCACAGTCCATGGTGGTGTCGGTTACAACGACCACACACAGGCTTACTACCTTCATAATCTTTCCTACCTCCATTTCCTATGGCGAACACCAAGGCTGTCTCTTGCCGTTTGTTGCCATTCCCTTTTGCAACTTCGTTCCTCTTCCTCTTATCACTCCTATCATTCTTACCCTTGTCTCCTAATTCTAGCACACAAGAGTCCATCAAACTCTGAGCCACAACAATTGCCTCTTGCAAATTAGCTGGCTTAGCAGCGATGACATCATTTCGAGTAGCTAAAGGCAATCCATCAAGATACCTCTCAATTTTAAGTTCTTTAGTGCGAACCATTTCGTGGAAATGCAATGATAACTCTTGGAAATGACGAGTATAAGTCGCCATGTCGCATTCTTAACCTTATGGTTCCGAACTCACTTTCTAACTTCTTAACTTCATTCCTAGGACAAGTAAGTCTTAATCGGAGAGCCTTAAACCGAGTCCAAGTCATACTATAAGCTACATCAATTCCTACCGACTGTGGTAGTTATTCCACCAGTCAACGCCTCCCTTCAAAGTGAAGGTTGCATACTTAACCTTACAATCCTCATCACAGTTACTCACAAAGAAACAAAGATTCAGTTTTCTCCAACCACCTAGTCGTAAACTACTCCCTCGCCTTCGAACTCAATGGGACCACGAATCGAACTCTTTGTAGGTACAACCTCGAGTTCGATTCAGCATTGGGATTCCACTAGAAGGGTTAGACAGGCTAGCCTCAGCTAGCAGTTCAACGACACGCTGTGACACTAGCTGGTCAATGTGGGTTGGGTTCACAAGTGGAGGGTTTTGTGGAACAGGACCATTCTCAAGACGGCCGCTCACATTCGGTTCTCTACTGGGTTATCAGTGTTAGGGTTCTCAACATGTGGTGTGGTCGGGGCTGGACGACGACCTCGACGACCAGGGGCAACAACAGCAGCAGGAGCTGCTCGGTTGTTCCTAAGCGAGTTTCGTCTTGTTGCCACCATTCAGGAGGCAAGAAGAACAGTTTCATAAGTTCACAAATTCACGCTCTAAAAATAGAGTTGGGTTCTAAGGGTCACTCAATAACGCCTGAATACATAATCAAGGTCAAAAAGGAAAACGCTATACCAAAGCGAAACAATCAGATACCGCATCATAACTAAAGGATGCATGTTCCCATAACCATAACTCATAGGTTTCAAAAGTGGAAATACATGGAAGGATACGAAGAAATCAAAAACGATCCTAACGACGATACCAATAAGACAACTAGGATAATCCTACATCTCGAACCAAGTACTACTTAGTTTCAAGATGGTACAAAACCATAAATCTAATACGATCTAGCCACGTCTACGAATATCACTAACTGATCTCCTAACATCATCAACCTCTCTCCATAAAGATGCTAACTCAACACGTCGAGCGTCACGATCACTCTTAAGCTCTGCGACCTCTCTCTCCAACTTACCAATCCTACCCCAAATCGCTCTATCACACGAGCTGTCACGAACCCTCTCCGCAGTCCCCAACCTACTCGGAGCTCCGACATACCATCATGCAAAACCCTAGTCCTCCGACTACGTACCCATATCAAATCTCGGATCCACAATACTAGCCCTAGATACTCCAACCAATCGCCCGTCAACCGACTAAGTCTAGTACCGAGAGGTAATCCTCTCCCACATCGCACTGCCTCACCATACTCCTGGGCTCGAAACAATCTCCGATAGTATCTCAGATCCTAACGGGCTACCTATATAAGGTGAGTAAGGTGGTGAGTCGATGTCTAAAGGCTGTCCAGGGGACTCGTGCTCATGCAAAGGAGAACCTGGTCCCGGAGAATGTGCAGGACTCTGCAATGGAGGAGTAACCCCTTCTGGGATATCCTCATCATCCTCCTCCTGAGGATCCTCATCCTCATCTACATACTCCTCATCGATCTCATGCTCCTCCTCGATCTCATGCTCCTCCTCGCCTCATCTATAGGGGAAGAGTCCATGAGTCGAGTCTCTGCATGTGTAAATCCCGAGGTGGTACACTAGGAGATCTAGGCCTCCTAAGACAAGGTGATGCTGCTAAACGGATAGGTGATGATGGTGGTCTCACGGACATGCGGCGTGCTATAAGCAAGCCTAGGAGTCTGCTCGCTAAAACCTCGATGTAAAGTGAGTGCCTAGATGAACTAGGATGATCTGATGATGACGAACTAGTGTGACGGGCGATCTCACAAGGATCACCCTGCGCAACCGTCATGAGAGTCAATGCTGGCGAACTAGGTACAACAAGGACCTCCTCAGACACATCAAAAGCTAGTGAAGGCATAGTCTGTGACAATGGCATAGGGTAGGTATAAGTGTTTGAAAACAACCAGTTCTAACAAGCGCATCAACTCAACCAAAACATATATCACATAATGAAAGCTTTAAAAGTGTAGGTAGCGCATTACTCAAATTATGCCTTTAAATAAAACACATAAGTTCCGTTCTATCACTTAATCACATATCAAATCAATCGAGTTCAAAATCATAAGTTTCGTTCCATCACATAATCCCATATCAAATCAATTGAGTTAAAAACTCCACAATCATAATATACCGTTTACTCAAATCCAACACCGTAATATCTCGATAATCACATCTTATTTTCCAAAACCAATAATCATATCTCATTTCCAAAATCAATAATCGTATCTCATTTTCAACATCAATAATCGTATCTCCAATTAATAACGTTTCCATAATTAGTTCACAATATCCCTTAACATATCATCTCATAATTCAATTCGCAGTTCATACCATAATCAAATAAGAAGCTTCGGCTTGGCAAGCGGGCGTGCGTCGGTTGATTCTCGATGTAGGCTTAGGGGTGTGTGTGTATGGATAAAACCACAATATCGATATCAAAAATAACCACAAGGAATGATTTAAAATCCCTTTAGGAAAAAGGATAATGAATCAAATCCCGTGAGTGATAGTGATACGGATTAGGAAATCCGAGTCGTGTCCCAACGATGTGTGAATGGGCAACGTCGCTTAAGGTTCGTTATTAAAATGCTCGATGTTTTGGATTGATGAATATGATTTAATCTAAACTACGGGAAATGGGAAAGTAATTTAGGGAAATTAAACTACGGGGAATCCTAAGTACGCGTAAAACGTAATTAAAGAAACGTAAATAAAATGCAACCAAGTCTAATCTAAGCCCTAAAAATGATCTAAAATTATTTTTAAACTAAAAATTCAATTTAAAACTTAATTAAGAATTAAAAATAATTTTTATGATTTTTCTGGAATTTATTTGAATTAAAAACTAATTTTAAACTAATTTAAATGCTAAAAATTACAAATTAAACTAGGAAAAATCTGGAAAAATTATTTTTTTGCTTTTTATAATTTTATTAATCTAGGAAAATTGAAAAATTATTTTTTAGAAACTTTTCTGATTTAATTGTATTAAAAGCTATTTAAAAAGTCCTAAAAACTGTTTTAAAATAGGAAAAATAGTAAACAGAACTGGAAAAATCTGAAAATTTCAGGAAAAGTCTAAAATTATATTCTAAGTTTATGAAAAATATAAAAACTAGGGCTTATGTGTAAAAATATGAAGCTGTAGTGTAAACTGTTGTGAGAATAAGCTCTAAAATTAAGCTAATGAGCAATATAAGCTACCAAACTGCTACAGAAGCTAACTAGTACTAAATTAAGCTAATCCTAACTGATTCCAACTAATCCTATCAAGCTACAAGCTCAGTTTATGATTTAAAGCTTAAAGTGATGTTTGGCCAAACAACCCCTCTCCTAAGTTGTACCGATGCACAAGCTTGTCTAATAAGCTAAGCTAAAAACCAAAAGTGTGGACCTCAAGACCACCAACTAAACAACAACTGGACCAATTTTTAGACCCTAACTACTTAAAATGAGACCTGTGCAAGATCTACAATATACCTGCCACACTCAGTTTTAGCTGAGTGTGAACAGGACAAATAAGTCGATTTGGACGGTGATTTAGTGCTTAAAAATGTTTCCAAAAATTCCACAAAAATCAGTTTAAGAAACTTGACCAACTGAATTTATCTATCCCAAAATTCCAACAAAATTAGATCAGAAATGAATCCATGAAAAATCAACAAAGTTTGATGAAAACTGGTTTTGACAACTTTGACTTTTATGACAGAAATGAGATTTTGACCAATATGAACTTTGAATCCAGATTATGAGCTGATAATGATGTTTTTAAGCTAAACAAAAGCTATACTAAACTACTCTAATGACTTCTAAACCAAAATCAAGCTTATGATCCTAAATGCTTAACTGATTAGAATCCTAGGACTGATTTAAAGTGATTTTGACTTTAGCTAAACTAGGAGGCAAAATAATGATTGATTATGACTAATTGATGTTAAATAAGATTGATGCAATCAAACTTGACCTCTGCTAGAACCTTTATCTCAGACTCAAATGACTGTACCAAACACTAATTTTAAAACTGCTTATGCAAAACCACAACCTGAATATCAACTATGATCATAGCAAGTAATATAAGCTACAACTAGACTATAATAAGCAAATCAAACAGTATTAATCTAAATCTAACAGGTCTAAACTAATAACTAATTAAATTGCAAAATTAAGCTAAAAATAGGAATCAAAACTCACTTTCAACCTCAGCTGAACAGAGGTTAACCAAATAAATGGCAGCTACAAGCTCCTAGCTTATAAATAAGCTAGGTAAAAGTCCCTCTGACCCCATCCATTGCAGGTCACTTCCAAAAGCTTTCCAAAGTACAAATGCAAAGGTTTTTTTTTAAACTGAATTGAATTGGATTTTATGTAGAACTGAGTAGTAGTCTAAACTAGCACTGATTAAGCTATAGGAGAGCTTAAGAGAGCTTATGGAAACATAAACACAAGCTGATTGCAGCTTAACAACAGCTTTAAGATATTTTTTATTTTTTTGAAGTATTTTTCTTATTTTTTTGTGATTTTTGTTTGAAAGAGTAAATAAGCTGAAATTGAATTTAGATAAGCTAAGATGATTAACTGAAACACTAATAAGCTACTGAAATCAATGAAACAAGAATTGAGATTAATTGAAAACAAAAGCTAAAATTACTTGAATTAATAAAACTTGAGATTACAATAGAACTTGAAATTTAAAAATACAGAAATGAAATTTAAACATAAAACATCAATAAGCTACTAATTTCTACTCAAATTCTACATGGTTACAAGTTTGAAATAAGGGTGCCTTATATAGGCGAGCTAAGGCCTTGGAAGGATCTGGAATGTCATCATCTGTGCTTCTTTGAGTGCATTTAGAGCCCTTGGATCAATCTCCACCTCATTCTTTTCATCAGGACCCTTGGATTAACATCTCCACGCATGCTCAGCCAATCAGAGCTCAGGGATTTGGAATGTGACACACGGATCAGTGACCTGGCAGTCACATGTGTCAGGTGGTGTCATAAGTGTGTCAGGAAAGGATGATTGTACCCTCAATTTAAGTGAATTGGCTAATTGAGGCAAGGGGTAATCTAGGGTTGTTCACCTGGGAAGGTTTGGGGAAAATATTGGCGCGTGGGTGATTTTTTATATTTATTTGATTTTAGTTGACCGGGTTTTAGTTGGGTTTGACTAGGGTCCAAGGTGTAAACGGGTAAAGTTTTAAACCAGGTGTAATTTGGACCGGGTATGGTTTGGATTGACCAGGGGTTTTGGGTTTGACCAGGCCTTAGATACTTGGGCTTGGGTAGTTTTGGGCCTCAAGGTTTAGTAGACTTGGATTTTTTTTGGACTAAAGATGTACCCATTTAAGCTTATAAGGACTAATCTTGTACAATCTGAAAATCCAAGGACCAATCATGTAAATCTGAAAATGTCTTCCAAGGACTAGACTTGTAAGTCTCAAATAATCCAGGGACCACTTTTGCCATCTTTGAAAATTCCAAGGACCAAACATGTCAGTTCTGAATCTTCAGGGACTAAAACTGCCATTTTGAGAATTGATTGTCCAAACTTGCAAATTCCTTTCCCAGCCTCGGCTTTTGCATTCTTCTTTCTCTCGTGCTCGGTTTTCTTCAGTTTTGGCTTCCTTTTGTCTGTTTTGTCATATCCGTACTGACATGCAAAAACTCAACAAACACGCAAATATTAGCAATAAACGGCTCTTTCTTGGTTATTTTGGGTCAGTTTTGATAAAGAAAAAATATGTGTTTAAGCACATATCATCGGTCGAGGATCAATTTTTCTTAAAAGTGGTTATAGTTTAGGGTTTATAAAATACCTAATTCTCTATAACCTTGAGCTCTGATACTGATAACGCTACACGCGTCGTTCGGGGTCAAAGGAACTTCCTTTTCGTCGAGCAAGTTTTTCAACACCCTAGGCAAAGAACCTAATCGTTGTAGTGTAGTATTAGGGTAAGCCACGGGTATTGATATCGTTCTCTAGGGGAATAGGAATGCTAGTGAGAAGTTACTACGCTAAGGTTGGGGTTGAGGAAGATTATTTTTATCTTTTTATGTTTTTTAGGAAATTGAAAGGTACAATTTCGGGTTTGGATTTGGGTGGTGGTACTTCTACCGATTACTCTACTTATCTAATTATCTAATCTAAGGTGTATGTAGTCTATGTCTAATTATTGTGTGCTCGTATGATAGTTTAAAGATGTGTTTACTTAGGTTTTACTACTCCTTAATTATCTCCTATTGGTGGTTGAATTGTCACGCCCTTATTCTTAGTTGCGTTGTGTGTCTAAAGTTGTAGGGTATGCGTTTCTCCCTAACTCTTTGAACTTACCAAAAGGTCTCGTCTACAAAACCCACTAGGGATAATAAACTCTTACTCTAAGGCACTCTTTGGATGGTTTAGCTTACAACTACTCAAGGAGTTATATTCTAAGGTTCACAAAGATTTAATCAAGCATTAAGTACACAACGAATGATCTATCGCATTACTAGATCATTAACAAACTAAGATAAGAGACAACCAATCAATATTCAGTAATTAAGTTTCATATTCCCTAAGCAAACACAAAAGTAAATTAGCCGGACATGGAGAACATGCAAGCATACAAACAAATAATCAAAGACATACTTGAATTAATGAAGTAAAACACTTATCTTGGTGTAAGATAGGGTTTGGAACCCTAAAATACTGCATACAGACACCTTGGTTCGGTTTAGGTTATTACTCCAAAAGACTACACACTAATCTGAAAAATTGGATTCTATATATAAGATTACATATGCGACGGCGTCACCTTATGTTTTGTGACGCCGGCGGATCGCCGTCATTAGGGTTTCGTCTTGGCCACGTTAGACTTGCGACGGCGTCACCTTGTGCTTGTGACGCCTCCCTTCTTTCTCGCGCTTCGGATTGAATCTAGGCCGTCTGAGTTGCGACGGCCTACTCTTTTATAACTTAACGTCGTCACTTGAAAATAAGAGTTTTGGCTTCTGTCCCGTCACAAAATCCTCCGACGGCGTCGCAGATAAGCAGTGACGCCATCACCTTGTATTTTCAGCAGCTAGAGTGTCTTGATTCTTGACTTTGGCCATTTTCTTCGTATATCCGCGCCTTTTCGTCCAAATAAGTGCCATTACAGCAATTTGCCTTCAAGAGACCTAAAAAGTGAAAAGGAACGATATTAAGTAATAACGGATACAAAAGTGATCAAATAAGGGCTTAAATGACCCCTCAAAAAGGTACATTTTAAAACCTTATCAAATATCCCAATACTTGGTATTTGCTTGTCCTCAAGCAAATGTGCTTTTAGCCAATTAATTTATAAGTTAGGGGTCATGAAGCATTGGTTTAAAACAGTCCACAACACATATAAGCCCCGCAAAAGTCATAACTAGCACGAAAATTACATACTAGCACCTCACATGGGGTGTTTGGATACTCACATCTCTCTCGGGTGTATATGAAATATAACAAGTTGGAAATGGAAGATAAACACTCATTAACCGGTCCTAGTACATAGATTACCATAGGCTTGAGAATAGATCAAACCTCCATCGCTTTGGCGTAAGCACCTAGGAAAGACTATCAAAGAGGTCTTTAAAGGGTTGTAACGTTAGGCTTACGGTAGGGAAACAAAGGGTTTGGTGGGATAGGCTTTTTAGTGGTGGCAAGTCAAAAATCTCTATGTTAAATGCATACGAAGAATGGCGTTGCTAAGCCAAGACTCGACACTCTAGACTTTAGCTAACTGAAACAAACAAACATAAATTTAAAGGATAGATGTAGGATGGTAGCCCGTATGTTTTTTTTTAACACTCTATTTTTTTCTTTTCTCTTTTTTTCTATTTTTTTCGATTTTTTTTTCCATACACTTTTACTCTACCATCCTCTACGGTAACATCAAAATGATAGGGATTTATAGACACATCCCTACACTTGAGTTTTTATTATTCTAACACTAATTTGACCCAATTGAAAAGATCAAAACACTTGGAGTACATTATTATGCAAATAAAGGGAATTTGAATTTAACGCTCCCTTCCCGTCATTTCATAAACTTTAACTTTTCCCATGAATCCCAATCGTCCCAAAGCTGTGTACAAAGGATATGACTCGACTTAGCAACTCATGCAAGCAACCGGATAATTGAACTAAGGGTTTAGGGTGATAACAAAAATGCACTAAAAGTGAGTGCATACAAGGTAGGCTAAGGCGATTTGGGTGTATATTTGGGGGTGGGGTGTAAACAATGCTCTTCATTGATATTCTGAAAAACCGAAACATCACGAGAACCGCGAAAAGGATAGGCTCTGAGGGGTTAACTAGGGGTATCGTGTACTAAAGATGAGTACAACGCAAAGGGTGTGGGGAATTACTCAACCGATGTGGAAGAAGTAATTATATTACGGGTATCAAACAAGTGTTATCCTAATGCCTCATATCATTTAGTTATTCCTAACTACACAAGTGTAGTCTTACTAGCGATCTCGGAATGCATCACAAAACAAGTTCTAGAATCTAATATACTACCGGTTCACACTCTAAGCATTAAAGATGAATGCTTTAATTCCTACTAATCTAAGGGCGATCCTCACATTTTGGGTGGAATTTAGGTGGTAAAGGGTTTTTGTGCTAGTCATGCAACTTCCTATCCGTGAGACGCTTTTGTTAAAACTAATGGCCCACTCCTATATGTCATGAAAAATTAAAAATTTGGTGCCAAAATTACCCTAACCGACATTTTCTCATGGTTTATTACACAAATACACTTGGACAAAGCAAATATTCAAGGATAAGCATAGTTTCAAAGTTCCCGTTTTATTTTCCCTCCCTACACTTAAACTGAACATTGTCCCCAATGTTCCCGAAAGTATCAAAGTTATGATAATGGAAGGTAATGAAAAACGAAAGAAACTAATACTCCCCGATTAGCCGGTAGGATCCGTATGTTAAGTAGTGGTTAAATCCTTTCCAAGAAGAATTTATGCGTGAAAAGCTCCTTCCAATCTTATGTAACTTCTTCTTGATAAATTAAACCTGCACACTTGAAGAAAACAAACGAAACCTTCGCGTAAAATCGGCGGTAATAATATATATAAGACTCGATTTAAACTAGGATATAATGCTTGTGGAATGGATGTTTACGAATTTCGGAAAATTCCAAAATTTATAAGTAGCTCGAAAACGAGAAAAAAATAATCTGTTGTTTTACTCCTTCCCCGACGTCAGTTATCCCGACGCCAAAGTTATCGACAAAACCGGTATGCGATTTTCTCGGAAAAATTCGGAAAATTTACATCTTAAGAATCTGGAAAAATTTCTGCAAAACATCCATTATGACTCGATACAAGCATTTGACTCGAACAAACACACATATATATCTTTTAGTTAATTGTTATTCTCATGTTTACGTTTTTTTTGAAAACGTGTGTAATCCTTCCTGTAGGACCTTACTTTTATCAACCTTATCACAAACCCAACACAAATACCACGTTAACACAAACAACACAAACACAAACGTTATGCTTAGAAAGAATAAGAAGAAAGGAAAGATGGTGACTTGATGTTAAAACCGTGTATATGTGTAGAGAGAAGATGAACACAATATGTTGTATATTTCAAAGAAAAACACACACACACACACACACACACACTCAAGCACACCCCTCAAATGACCATTTGAGGGGTATTTATACTCTAAATACAAGATGCCCTAATGGGCTTTGGGATGGGCTTGGATTGGACTTGGATTGGATGACAACTTATACAAGGCTAGCTTAACATAACTTTTAGCCATTTAGCTTAGCCCAATCCACGAGCCCGATGACTATTCTATCACGACATCTAACACACGTTACAAAGTTCCTAACCGTGAATGACCATCACTTCTAATAAAAATGTTACGGCTAACAATCTCCCCCTAAGGGGTGGTCATTCAAAAGATGCTCCACTTGAATAGGTCTTCACTTTCCTTGAGCTTGAACTTTGTGTGACGATATAGAATAGTCTTGATTTTTGTTCTTTATGCTTTGTGATCAGATAATGTGGTATTCTGCCGTTTGTCAACTTCGTTGGTTAGGTGTCTCCACGTCTTTCCCCACCATGCTCACACTTCTATTTGTATTTTGGTTACCAATGATGTAGTTCTCGAGTCTTTAAACTTTGTAGATTCTTTGACATTGACGAAGAATCATCTTTAACTTTTTGTTGCCTTTGATTTTGATGAGAACTTTCATGTGTTGTTGGTATGAGCATGTGGAGAATCTGCACGATCTCTTCCTCCCGCAAGTATCCATAAGAAGAAAACATAAAACATGGGTTAGAAGTAATCCATCACTTACAAGTTTGAACTTCGAGTGTGTTAACAGCGTAGTGTGAAAACACGTCTCTAATTCTCACAAAGGCCGTTCTGAACCTGGAGTCCCACAAGTGAGATAACGCGATGTAAAACCGTACACCCACAGCCGATGACTCACGGTACACCAAGCATCACTTCACGATCGTAGACCGTTTGAGACACACTAAGCGTAATCCACGAGGAGTTACCGAAGTGACACTGCCGTGGCGCTTGATGTTGACCCCGGCAGAGTTTCCATTCAATCATTGAAGATCACAGATGTGAAACTTCTCATAAATGTTCTGGCAGATTGCTAAGACCTGCGTAGGACTCTAGAATGTATCACTTGTGCCCTTATTGTTGAACAACAAGCGATGAAATGTCATGTGTTCCTATGAGATCTTTTGATGAATCTCGTGGCTCTAGACTCAATTAGTGCATTTTGGTTTTCCCCGAAGGAGACTAGGAGAGGGTCTCCTTCTTCAATACCAACCAACTCTAAGAGAAGGTCAATAGATTATGCAGGGTCCCGGTGAGAATGAAACAAATCCTTTTAAGAGGAATTGAGTGGCTAGAAAGTTAGGTGCAGTGCCACCGGGTCCATGACGCCTTTGTCTTCAATACCGTCATCTAAGTGACAACCAAGAGTGTGATGAATTGAACCCGGTTTCTGCCCTAAGGTTGATTATGGAAGGCTATTTCTTTTCACCCTTTCTTTTACTTTTCTTTTTAATTCTTCAACCACTTCTTTCTCCTTTCTCACATTACTCCTTTTTTCAATCATACCTAAGGACTTATAATACTAACTATGGGTATTGTCCTTGGGTAGATCCCTCCGGCTCTGGCGGATCATAGGACGAATATTCCTATCCTTAGTCACCTTATAACTCCATGACTATCCCATGTTGCCATAAAACCATATTTCTTGAAAATCTCTTAGAGTGTTTATGATTGAAAACATGTTTGAAACACTCCGAGAGTTTTATATTTTCAGAAAACTCCCCCTTCACATGTGCTTATAAGTTTTGACAGAAATCTGCACAGTGAGGGTAGAGTTCGCTCTTTTTGAATTGATCGGCTCATGATAGACAATTCCCCATGAGACACGGTTACGTTGTTTAGTTAAAGAGATCCATTGTCAGTTTTTAGGTGACAGCTAGCTCTAATAACTAACTTGAAGATGTAAACACTTCTTGAAAAGATGGTTAGACCCATGTAAGTTCATGTCTATCACGAGTTTCTCGAAATGGTACATATACTTGACTTTGATTTCGTCAATTCATTGGTTTCAACTGAGTCGAGCTCTTTTGAGATTCAAACAACGATCATAAAACATTTTGATCACATTTTAATCACGCTTTCTCCTCAAAAATAGCATATCTATGATGTTTTTGAAACAAAATGATTAAAAGATATGTTTTCGGAAAGCATTTGGAGAGAAACTGATTTAGCATGAATTTTGGAACACTTTTGGTTTTATACTCCCCCTTAACGAAAGCATATTTTTCATACAGAAAATTTAGAATCAATTAAGGGTTTAGAGGAAGTTATCTTGGTACCAAATGTGAGAGATTTTGAAAAATCTTTTGAAAATTCAATCAATGGTACTAAGATGAAGATTTTAAAAAATCTTTTGAAGATATTAAAGAAGAATTATCTTCATTTGTTTTAGGATAAGTGCTCGGTATTTATGAAAATCGATTTTGCGTGACACTTTCCTTTCTTTAAAGATCGGGTTGTAAGCGGAAATACATACAAGCCATTATGTTTTTAGGAATAGTGCTTGAAAAATATTTAAAACCTTTGATTTTGTTAAGCACTTTCCTTTCTTTGAAGCTGGTCCTAACCGATGTGTCCGAAGCCATTATTTTGAAGCCGGTTTCGCATCAAGTATACGAAAGCCATTATTGAAGAAATTTTGAGAAACGACATGTTTTAGAAAACATAAAAAAATAACTCTCGCTCAAGCATCCGTACATACCCGATCATTGTTGAATAACATTTCTAGAAACGTATGAATATCGATTATATGAGAGACATGTCGTGAGAAGAATATTTGTGGATTTTTGATTTTATAATGTTTTTGTATTTTTGAAGATTTTATATTTTTATATTTTGTTTTTGTTGGTTTTTCAAATTTTGTATTTTGTTTTTCAAAAATATTTACAAATAAGCTTGTTGGAAAATCATTTTCAAGAAGATTCGAGAAGACGCTCTAACTCCTCGGGGTTAGGCTTCAGATTCCAATTATCGAACTAAATAGTCATACCTTTCTTTTGGAAGGGCTTTAGTTAATAGATCGGCGAGTTGGTAATCTGTCTTCACGAAGAATAATTCAACATACCATTTTCGACGACTCTTTGATGAAGTGATAGCGGATACGGATATGCTTAGTCTTTGAGTGATGAACAGGATTGCATGATATGGCTATGGCACTTTTCGAGTCACAATACATAGGTATTTTATCGAAAGTAAAGCCATAATCTGTGAGTTGTGTTCTCATCCATAGAACTTGAGCACAACACGCAGATAGAGACACATACTCCTTCAGGTTGAAAGTGCAAAGGCAATCTTGTTTCTTTGAAGACCAGCTTACTAACTTTTCACCCAAAATTGTGCTCCTCCGGATGTACTTTTTGTCAGTAACTTGATCACCAACTGGGTCCGATCCGAAAAGGCAATTAGATCAAATCCGATTCCTTCGATACCAAAGTCCCATGTGAATGGATGTCTTCGTGCAAAATCGAAAGATCCGTTTAACCTCTTTGAGGTGCGTCAAGAGGCTTTGCCTCAAACCGCTAATAAGCAAACAGCAAAATGAATATCCGGTCGACTAGCAGTAAGGTACATGAGAGAACCAATCATGCTCCGATATTTATTTGGATCAATAGGTTTCCCAAACAAATCGGCTCCAATTTTTGGTGAAGTTACCATTGGTGTTCAGACCGAATCACAATTATCCATACCATGATTTTTCAAAATCTCGGTTGTGTATTTAGCTTGATTTATAAAAATTCCACGAGGGGATTGATGTATTTGTAAACCAAGAAAGAATTTTAGTTCCCCATCATGGACATTTCAAATTTACTTTTCATGAGATTTTCAAAATGTTTTGAAAGATTCGGATTAGTGGACCCAAAGATGATGTCGCCCACATAAATCTGAACAATCAAAATGTCATTTTTGTATTTTTGTGTAAACAAGGTAGGATCAACTGTGCCTTTTGTGAAATTGTTTTGGATAAGGAAAGAGGACAGCGTCATACCACGCCTTGAGCTTGTTTCAATCCATAGATTGCCTTTTTGAGTTTGTAGACGTAGTCCGGATGATTCATGTCTATGAAGCCTTCTCGGCGACTCACGCATATTCTTCTTTCGAGTTCCATTCAAGAACGCTCTTAATGTCCATCAGATAAACCGTGATGTTTTTGTGAGCGGCATAGGCTAAGAAAATCCTGACCGCTTCTAGTCTAGCTACCGAATGACTCTTCAAAGTCTATCCCTTCCTCTTGTCTTTATCCTTTGGCCACAAGACGAGCTTTGTTGTAATTACGCCATCTCTTCATCCTTTTTGTCCTTCCATAACCATTTGAGATCAATGACGCGAATGTCAATTGGTCTTGGAACCATTTCCCAAGAGTCATGTAGACGGTATTGGAGAAGTTCCTCCGCATTGCTTCTATCCATGCGGATCCGCCATTGCCTCGCTAATGTTCTTTGGCTCTATATTGCTAATCGAGCAAAGGTAAATGCATAAGTCGCAATTGGTGGCAAGTTGGCGCCTCGCCTCAATTGGCCTTGAAGGTTCACCAATAACTTGTTCAATTGGGTGGTCTTTTTCCACTTCGTAGAGTGAAGGATACCGTTGGTTATACGTATGCGAGTTAGATGGTTCTCGTAAGCATGAAGATGATTCAGCTAATTCCATAGCAAACGGGTTTTCAAATAAGTCGCCATCTAACGCTTGCATCGTTATGGTTTTTGGTTTTGCTCATCAACTGCTGGTAGAACGGGTGCAATAACCGTAGTAGATGTAGATGATGTAGATGGAATTGGTGCATTGGTTTCGACCGTTGTATATGCATCTTCTGTTGGTGGTGGTGGATGATTTTGAGCGGGTGCAGTGGAATGATGGTTTGATGCATTTGTCGAAGTTCCACCATAGTATTCATCGAACATTAACTCAAAGAAATTCTCCCATTCTTGTTCTTTAGGATTGTCAAACGAAGTTGATTGAGCTCTTTGAGGTACGAGTCCCGAATCGATGTGTCCGAAGTCGCCGGTTTAGTGCGGGTTCTAGAGCGAAGTCTCTCGAAGCCATCTGTGAAAGTTCATCAAATTTCACATTCATCGCCTCCATGATCCTCCTAGTTCTCCCGTTATACACCCCTAATGCCCTCGAAGTTATCTCAATATCCAATGAAGATTCCAATATCACCTTTTGCTTTCGCTTTCCAAGATCTTCTCTCGTCATTCAGTAGGATAGCACAAAGCACCAAACACGGAAAGTAAGAGATATCGGTTTTCTCGTTGTTCACAAGCTCATATGGGGTTTTATTGAATCTTGGATGGATAAGGGATCGGTTCGAGTGAAACAAGCAAGGGCAACAAAGACGCCCATAGAAATAATCTGCACTAGAATAGATTAGCATTGTTCGAGCAGCTTCCACAAGAGTTCTATTTCTTCTTTCAACTACCCCATTCTCACTGGAGTTCTAACAACCGATGTCCATGTGTAATTCCAAACATCTTAAAAGTAAGCTCTTAACTCGATTTGTGAATTGCCGTTGGTTCCGTTTCTACAACCCCTTCGGAGTTTGAAGAAGTACTTGAATTCGCTTCGTAAAGGTGATGATGATGCCTGGTGCTTCGTCTTAAGATCTCAGAAACTTAACCCATGTATATCTTGAATAATCATCTACGATGACAAGAATATACTTTTTCCCATTAATGCTTTCAACTCTCATTGGGCCACATAAGTCCATGTGCAACATATGCAACTTTGCTTCTGAACTAGGTACGGTTTTGGGTTTATATGATGCTCTTTTGCTCTTTCCTTGTTCGCATGATGGACATAAGTGATCCTTGGTGTATTTGAACTTTGGAAGTCCATTGACGATGTTGTCTTTGGCAATTTTGTTGATGGTGTCAAAGTTGAGATGGGATAACCGTCTGTGCCACAACCAGACTGGTTCCGGATGCTCGTGTCATAAGACATATTGGTGATGAAGAGGCCATTTGATTGATGTCGATAGCATACAAGTTTGTATCACGATTCCCGCTAAGAGATCGCCATCCAAGTTTCTAACGGCAAGCATTTTTCCTAAAAGCAACCTCTAAATCGCATCACAACTTTCGACTAAAACAAATTGTGTCACAATCCTTCGACATAGTAAACCCAAGTGATCAAATAATTTCCAAAAGGTAGATCTCCATAACCCATGATAGCAGCTACATGATCATTTCCAAACGCATCGCCTCCCATGAATTTCCGCACGAAATTGATCGCCAGCCTTCGATTCCGGTCATGTGCTTGGAGCAACCCGAGTCGACGATCCAAAGACATATTTCGATAACTCAACAATAAGAAGAAGATTTTGGAAACCGTTTTGATTTTGGTTCCGTTGGGTTAGAGGTAAAACCGGATCACACTCAAAGAAGTTTTCAACTGGGTATTCTGGTTGGTCACTCATTGTACCATTCTAGAGTGTGAAAGTTCTACCCGTGGGTTTCCAAATGTCATCCCTAAAGTAAACATTATGCTCCCTATCAATAGTGTAAAGCCTAAGTCTCTCAACTAGTCTTCCTATTCGTTTAGCATAAGTTCTTTTGGGAACATTCTTCTTAACAGGCTTAACATTCTCATTCTTAGAAACACAATCATCATGAACATTAGTTAAAGATTTCTTGCAAGTTAAACAAAGAGATTCAAAGACATGCATTAGACTTAGCAACTTTCATAGGTTCAATACATTCAGATGAAATGTCTTTCTTATTCAAAAGCTGTAAATTCCTAGGGTGTTCTTCTACTTTCTTCTCTTTATTCAAGCTACTACTCCTAGAGGCGGTCGAGACTCTATTGTTCCTTGTATTGCTCTTAGGCTTTAGTCTGCTGCTCCTAGAGGTGCTTTCTAGTCCTGTAGAAGGTAAGGCACACGCATTAGGATTCACATTTTTATCAAGGGAGGTGGTTTCAGCTGTCCTAGTCTCTTTAGAGTGCTTTTCTAACCTTATGTCATTTGTTCCATATGTTTTAGATGTGGAGGCAGACGCATTAGTGGTACTCATCTTAAAAAGGCCAGGTGCTAAAACTTTAACCGCTTTTCCCTTATCAACATTTTGTTTAGGTAGTGCAAGTGTGGAGGACTGGTTTTGATGAATCATTTTTCTCATTGACTTTTGGAGGAGGCATAGAAACATACATTTTTGGTTTGGAAACCGGTTTGGGAACATTTGCTTTCTCCGTTAATGGTTTTTAATCACGATCCACCGCCTTTCCTTTTGACTTTCCAAACCGAGCCCTCAAAAGATCATTTTTCGCTTTCATTTCATTGTAGGCACGCTCATACGACAGTTTGTCATACTTGCATTCCTCACTTTTTCGATCAAGTTGTTTAAAATATGAGACATTTTCTTTTCAAGTTTTTCAAGAGCTTTTTCATATTTTGAAACAATTTCGAGGTCTCAGATCGAGTCTTTCATGATCTTCAATGTAATATGTTTGCAAAATGATGGACATAATTATCAAGAGTCGAACATCTTCAAGAGAGAGTCGTTTAGAGTTTCCAAAACTTTAATTTGTTCAACACATCATTAGCTTGCTTTACTGTGGATTTATGGTCCTTGACAAAGTCACATGTTTCTTTCAATAATGCTTGTTCAAAATGAATTACCCTTGCAGTGCGATGGCATTCATGAGGGGCAATTTGTGTTTCAAAATACTTTCTGCTTCAATATCAAAACTAGAGAACCGGTTATTAGGTGTAATAGTGGTTTTAGTTTTAACCAGCTTCTTGAAGATCCTAATTCTCGTTTTCACATTGTCTAAAATACTTCTCGCATCACTTGAGTTAAAAGGATTGTTTAAAGACATTTGTTCAATGTTCGAAAGAGATTTTGAGACAACGACTGGTTTTGAAACAGATTTTGAAGCAGGAGTTGACTCTTTGTTTGAAACATTTTGTGTGATGGAGAACTTTGACTTTTCTTTTTGATTGGCAAAAGTAATTCCGTTAATTTTGTTCCATTTGTTATAATCAATTGGTTTGATTTCGGATGTTTTTGTTTCATTCTTGATCTACTCTCCTCAGATAGTTCCAACGTTTAATGAGAATCATGCACAATTATGGGTTCATGCAAAACATTTCCATTGTTTAACACATTCGAGATTTTCGAGCTTTGAGGAACGAGGAAGCGTCGTTACCAAGTGCCATTCTATTATTAGTATGAAAACGCGGATTTACTTGATTAGAAAGCATCTTGATTGTTTGAGCAGAATGACCCGTTGTAAGAAGCAAATTTTCCAAAGTTTTTATCTTTTCATTCTTATCAAGAATTTCATCAAGAAGAGAAGTCTTCTCGCTTTTGAAAAATCAGAATCAACTCGCTTTTCTTTTCAAGATCAAAACAATTCTTTTTGTTTAGAAAGTTGGTTATTTAAATCAGAAATTTCCTTGTTTAAAGATTTAATTTTCAAGTTCAAATTCACATCAAGTGTGTTATACTTGATTTGCAAAAGTTGTTCTTTAGAAACCAAATTTCGATAACCAATTTCTAATTCAGATTCTTTGTTTTTCTGAAATTCAAAGGCTTTTGCGTTCTCCTTGTAACTCTCAAGCTCGGTGGTCAATTTGGCATTCGGCCTTAACATCGCGATTGACCTTTTAACTTTCTCAATTTCAATGCCACGCTTGTTGATTAATGATTCAAAATAAGCACGAAGTTTCCTCATCGCCAGTCAAGATTTTGTGCCACACAGCCTCCACTAGGATCCACATCGAGTCTCGAGTTAGTATTGCTACAACTCGGATTGTCCGTATGTATCATAAGTAGGTGCTGATGTCACGAATCTTTGTTCGTCATGAGTGAACACATCAAATATGACATTGTTATAGCATGGATCAATGATTGGTACCTCGATACCGCGTTGGCGCCATAGACGTGAGGTGCTGCCGCTTAATCAAGGTCGTACTTAGTCTCCTCAAGATTTGCCATGAATATGCGTCGCATTGATTTCCTCGAGGTCTTCCAAATCATCCACAATAGCTTAAAAATCATTTTCCTCAAAGACTCAACCGCATCCCCGCTTCTTGCTTCGTGTAACAAAGATAGCTTTCTTCAAGAAACTCAAGATTCTTCTGTGTGGCTTAGTGGGACAGCTGCCATGTGACCCATTCCTTGACAGTTATAACACTTAACCCGATTCCTCGATTCACATTTCCATAATTCCCAACGATCGGAGCCGCAACATTCCCTATTCTCGATTACCCACCGCCTATTCCCAACATTCTCCCCATCGATTTCCAACATTCTCGAATCCAACCGATTACCTCGATACGGAACCGCTGATTACCCATACGAAATCCAGTTGCATATCCTCGCTGATTCCCAATAACTCCAACCATTTATCCTTGATTACCCATATTTACACCCTACTGCAATTTTCATATAGTGTTTGATGAAACTTTTGGTTGTTGTTAGTTGGTGTGGAATAGCGACCTCTGAATGCTTTTCCCAACAAAGAGAATACTTGAGACAAAGCTTCTTCTGGTTCCATTTCAAGACCAGTGATTCCTTGTTCCTGGTATTGTGGATACGGTTGTTGAATGACTTGTTGTTCTCGGTGATAGAATTGTTGTTGTGGTTGTGGAATGTATTGCTTCAAGTTGTTGTTGGAAGATGATGAAGCTTGTTGTTGTGTATTCACCGAAGGTTGAGTCTTTGCAATAAGTGCCAATGGATCATGATTCTTTGCCAATCTTTCTTTCATGACTTCATTGACTTCAAACTTGGTTTTGTTTCAGAAAATCATTGAGTTGATCAAAGTTCACCTGATGAAGGTCTTTTGTTTGGTTGACAATAGTTACATATCGTCCCCATTCCTCCGAAGATTGTTCAGAACTTGATGTTTTGAACGATAGTTCGGGTGTCAACTTGTTTTTGATAAGCTCATTCATCAAAGTGCAAAACCTTCCATAGTAGGATTCAATGGATTCTCCCGAGTTGAAGTAAACTTTTCCCATTCAGCTTAGCGCTTGTTCTCCATGTCTTGTTGACCAATTTATGTTCCATGACAAATCCGCTTAACACGCTCCCACATGTCGAAAGCGCCACAACTGTCTACAGCAACAAAGATGTCTCTTGGTAAACCTAGTTGTATAACCCACAGGTCCCAGGATCAAAACCTGGCTCTGACACCAATTGTAGGACCTTACTTTTATCAACCTTATCACAAACCCAACACAAATACCACGTTAACACAAACACAAACGTTATGCTTAGAAAGAATAAGAAGAAAGGAAAGATGGTGACTTGATGTTAAAACCATGTATATGTGTAGAGAGAAGATGAACACAATATGTTGTATATTTCAAAGAAACACACACACACACACACACACTCAAGCACACCCCTCAAATGTCCATTTGAGGGGTATTTATACTCTAAATACAAGATGCCCTAATGGGCTTTGGGATGGGCTTGGATTGGACTTGGATTGGATGACAACTTATACAAGGCTAGCTTAACATAACTTTTAGCCATTTAGCTTAGCCCAATCCACGAGCCCGATGACTATTCTATCACGATATCTAACACACGTTACAAAGTTCCTAACCGTGAATGACCATCACTTCTAATAAAAATGTTACGGCTAACACTTCCTACACTTATCCCTTATGTAAAATACCTTTATATGCAATTAAGACGAGGTTAAAAACAAAATAAAGCATTTTTACAAATTTAAACATGAGAATAAACAATCAATAAAAGACATATGACACTAACAAGCAAACAATTAAGCATGGGTTGCCTCCCACGTTTATTTTCTTTATTTAAGAGTCTTGTAGCTAGACTCGTAGTCGTGCTCCTACGTGACTTCATTACCGCCATCTTCTTCCTCATGACGGTCTCTATCTGGGGATTTCTGTTGTAGAAGTGCCCTATGATGCACTTCTCTAAGAGTTCGCCTTCTTCCCATTTGGTCCTATATTTCGGTCCTAGGTTCAAACAATCCTTATAGAATCCAAAACCTTAGCCATAACATAATCTACTCCTTTTTCTTTATCCTCCTCATTCCTATAGTAGACCGATAGTTTAAGTTCCTTTTCATCATTAGAGAGTGATGAGAACTTCTCAATCTTGAACGGCATTTGGTAAGCTATGTCATCATTCTCATCCTTGAATCGCACTATTCCTAATGAAGGATCATAGGTCATCCCGGTGTTTTCTATGAAAGGTTTTCCTAGAATAACGTAGGACAAGCTAGGGTCTATGGTCGTGCTAATGTCATCCACAATTATGAAGTCCGTAGGAAACGTGAAACTACCTACATAAACGGGCAATCCCTTAACTCTACCAAGAAAATTGCAACTAACACTAGGATCATCTGGGTCTTGCCTAGTGGAGTCGGCTTCTTCACTACCCAATTGTAGTAGGTTCTAGTCATTATGTTGATCGGGGATTTGCGGTCAATGTATGCCTTTGCCACGAAAAGGTGTCCTATGCAACATGGTATGTTAAGATTCCAAGGGTTACCAAACTTGATTCTAGGGCTTTTCCTAACATACATGTGGCGGAGGTCACGCATAAGTGAGGGGTGGCGAGTTAGCTCTTCTTCCGTAGGAAACTTATTGAAATAGTCATTATCTACTTCACGACTTCCTGTTGTTTCATTAGTCTTACGTGTATGGTCCTCTTCATCATTGGTTCTATTAGGTTTCACTAAGGCGATGGTATTGACGAATTGGACATGCTTAGCTAACTTACTTGGATCTTTAATCTCTACATCGGAAGGATCGGGAGTTGAGATAGCATTAACCTTCCTATCACTATTGGTCATGGCTTTCAAAAAGGTTGTCTATCTTCCTATCCATTTAGGATTGTTGTTGGTTAAAGCGATCCGAGAGCTTCTTGGGTTGCAACTAGGTTTTGCAACATCCCTTCGATGTTTTGTTGGTTAGGACCGTGATGAAAAATCATTGGAAGTGAATTCCTTGGTTTGTCCCCAATAGAAGTCGCGCTTGCCCTTCCATGCTTCTCGGGTTTCATTGAAATTCCTAGGTCCGTATTAGGGAATCTTCCTCCCGTTCCATTAGTACGAGGATGCATAGTCAACGGAAGCATGTTCGGGGATCGGTGCAAGTGCGTGTTATGAGGATCACAAAACGGCTCACACGAGGAAGAAACTTTGTTCACATGGCGTGAAGACTTAGGGTTTTCGTAGGAACTCATTAGGAATTTAACTTGATCTTCAAGTTCGATCATCCTACGGTCGGAAGATTGTGAGTCAATGGGAGGCAAGGAGATTGCCTTAACGATTTTGGGCAACTTACGGGGGTCTTTCCAACTTTCGTTGTCATAGAGAGCAAGGTCCTCTATTATACCCCATGATTCTTCCGCGGTGAGATCACTAAGTTTTCCACCGGCCGCTTGGTCAATGGATCGCTTGGTGAGGAAGTTGACATGATCATAAAAGATTTGGACTTGAAGCCACAGATCAATGCCGTGATGAGGGACTTTATGAAGTAAGTCCTTGAATCGAGTCCATGCTTCATAGAGAGATTCATTTTGACGTTGTTGGAACATCAAGATGTCATTCCTAAGTTTAGTGGTTCTCCCCGGGGGGAAAAATTGAGCAAGGAAACGAGAGGTGAGATCATCCCAACTTGAGATGGAACCAGAGGAAGTCGCCAAGCCAATTACTAGCTTGGTCCCGTAGAGAAAATTGGAAGAGACGCAGCGTGGTCTCTAGTAGGCATCAAGGTCGATGGAATCGACAATTTTAAGGAAATCCCTTAGATGTTGATTTGGATCTTCGAAACGAAGTCCATGGAATGCACATCCGTTTTGCACCAACCGGATGGTGTCGGATCGTAGGGACATAGTTTGGGCTTGGTCGGGAAGCTCAATGGTGTTCCTATAGCCTAGGTGGCTTAGTATCGAGTATTCACCAAGAGCACGCTCTCGGCGGTCAATTGGTGGTGCGTTGATGAATGGTGGGTGGTTATCACCTTCCATGATGAAAAGTGATGGGATTACGAACAAAGGTCACGAAGAAGGGGATAGACTAAGAGAAAGCTAAAATGAGAAAAAATTTACTTGATAGGAATCAAGCAAAGAAACCTAACGAGGTGGACTACTAACTAGCTATTCTATTCCAAGCAAATGCCCAAAACTTGATAACGCTACACGCCGTCGGGGTCAAAGGAACTTCCTTTTCGACGAGCAAGTTTTCAACACCCTAGGCAGTGAACCTAATCGTTGTAGTGTAGTATTAGGGTAAGCCACGGGTATTGATATCGCTCTCTAGGGGAATAGGAATGCTAGTGAGAAGTTACTACGCTAAGGTTGGGGTTGAGGAAGATTATTTTTTATCTTTTATGTTTTTTAGGAAATTGAAAGGTACGAATTTCAGGGTTTGGATTTGGGGGGTTGGTATTTCTACCCATTACTCTACTTATCTAATTATCTAATCTAAGGTGTATGTAGTCTATGTCTAATTATTGTGTGCGCGTATGATAGTTTAAAGATGTGTTTACTTAGGTTTTACTACTCCTTAATTATCTCCTATTGGTGGTTGAATTGTCACGTCCTTATTCTTAGTTGGGTTGTGTGTCTAAAGTTGTAGGGTATGCGTTTCTCCCTAACTCTTTGAACTTACCAAAGGGTCTCGTCTACAAAACCCACTAGGATAATAAACTCTTACTCTAAGGCACTCTTTGGATGGTTTAGCTTACAACTACTCAAGGAGTTATATTCTAAGGTTCAGAAAGATTTAATCAAGCATTAAGTACACAACGAATGACCTATCGCATTACTAGATCATTAACAAACTAAGATAAGAGACAACCAATCAATATTCAATAATTAAGTTTCATATTCCCTAAGCAAACACAAAAGTAAATTAGCCGGACATGGAGAACATGCAAGCATACAAACAAATAATCAAAGACATACTTGAATTAATGAAGTAAAACACTTATCTTGGTGTAAGATAGGGTTTGGAACCCTAAAATACTGTACAAGACAGCCTTGGTTCGGTTTAGGTTTTTACTCCAAAAGACTACACACTAATACTGAAAAATTCGATTCTATATATAAGATTACACATGCACGCTGCCACCTTATGTTTTGTGACTGGCCGGATCGCCCATTAGGGTTTCGTCTTGGCCACGTTAGACTTGACGGCCACCTTGTGCTTGGACGCGCCTCTTCACTTCCGGCGCGTCAGATGGATTGAATCTAGGCCATCCGAGTTGCAACGGCCTACTTTTTATAACTTGACGCCGCCACTTGAAAATAAGAGTTTTGGCTTCGTCTCGTCACAAAATCCTCCTCACGGCGTCAGTATAAGCAGTGACGCCACCTTGTATTTTCAGAAATTTGAGTGTCTCGATTCTTGACTTTGGCCATTTTCTTTTCAGATATCCGCGCTTTTCATCCAAATAAGTGCCATTACGAATTTGCCTTCAAGAGACCTAACAAGTGAAAAGGAACGATATTAAGTAATAACGGATACAAAAGTGATCAAATAAGGGCTTAAATGACCCCTCAAAAAGGTACATTTTAAAACCTTATCAGATACCAATCTGTAACACCCCCAAATCTCGGTACAACGGAAGACTTAATCAAGTTTTCGTTACTATTGGATTGGTATCGCACACAAGTATAGCCAAAAAGATAGTCATTTAACATTTAAAACCAATCCCAAATTTAAGTATTCAAAACATTTAATCCGAAATATAAATATTAGGCCCAAAACATGATTTGTTAAGATAGGTCCCCAAAGTTTATCAGAGTCATAAATGATCCTTGAACCCGCCTTCTTGCCAAGCTTCCACCGATCACGTATTCCAAACATCTCTCAAATAACGAGAAATCATGCTAAAAGCCATTTATGGTGAGTTCATAGGTTTAAGTTTAACAAAATCATAGTGGACTCAGAAGAGTTGATTTGCTATGCAAGACCTAAGATAGATAAATACCGTTCCACACATGATCCTACCCGGATCTCCAATCAAATCCCGCATCAGGGGATTACTGCCCCGCGACTCTAGTCCAGACTGTTGTGGCAAAATCTAGAACAATTGCCAACCCCGACTAGTCGATGTAGAAGTCTATTCTTAGCTAGGCACGGTTAAACCTAGACTAAGGCAACAACTACGGCACATCTATCTATACAGTCAAGTACATAAGCAAATCCAAATAGTTTTCACGGTCCAAAAACAGTAGCATGATTCTCACCCCAAAATAGTTCAAAACGTAGTCAAAACGTAGATAAAAGTGGGCTATGAAACTCACCTCAAGCAATCAATGCACAAATAAACACTAGCAGAAGATAACGGTATCACGGCACAACAACTATCGACTCGGCACAACCTATTAATGTAGACCAACTTAATATATACATTCCTCAAAATCAATGTTATCTACCCCAATATGTTCCATTTCTTTATTTTCAAAAATGTCTCGTTTCACCATTTAATCCTAGTGTTTGGTATTCCTCGTGTGGGTGTATCGACTCAATATGATGCCATGAATGCATCCAACCAACCAATATATAACTCAATATGCTCCATAGTTCAATAAGTTTCGGAATAAATAGTAGACCTTATCGAATTCGTCAACTCGATAAACTCATTTATTTATTCGTGTCGCTTATTATCCCATAAATCAATCGTATCCTTAAAGAGTCATAAGGATAAGTCACCCATTAATAAGGTTACCCAACGTGCCTAGCGGGCTCTTATTAGATTCGTCTACCTAATAAGTCCGCTACCCACGTGGATCAACAATATTAATGCTACGTTCTCCGTAACCCATGCACACAACGTAAGCATTTAAATACTTAAACCAATATTAAATGTCCACAATTGACATTTATTGATAAACGTGTACTCGAAACATTAATTACTTATTTATTACAAAACATTTCAAACTTAGTCGTTAGTTTCCGTTTAAAAATAGTAAATAACAAGATAAGACTTGTTATCGACATTTTTGGTACAAAAGCCCATTTATTATTTCTATTTCATTGTTCATTAGCATTTTCATGGTCATATATATATTTCGTCAAATTCCAATATTAATCTCATATCGTTATTCGTTTTGAGTCCACAAGCACGAGTCATAACTTCTCGGCTTTTAAATCAATCAATGGTCCAAATTATACTAAAGTCCATAAAGACGGCTTTGTTTGAGTCAACTATTGACTAAAAAGTCAAAGTAACGCCGGCGTAGCTCAAAGTCAACAATATATATATCAAGTCCAAATTTAAAAGTCATAATATCGCAATTCAATCCCAAACCAACTCAAAACAATCTCGCCAACCAATCAATCAACCAAATATACTGAAACCAATGTTATGACCCTAATGGTCATGACGGTCGTGATCAAGACCACGGAACCAAACAAGCTCTAGAAGCTTTCGTCCACGCGCCTCACCCAAACCTCAACTACATCAACCAACAAGCTACCAAAACGACCCGACCCGGACCCAAGGTCCATGTGGGTCTTGTATACGCCTCTCATGAGCATACGCCGACGAGCCAGGTGGTTCGTACATCCCATGTTTCACAACCAAACACAACCAAATCAATTCCACAACATCCAAATCCAATCATTCAAGCTCCAAACACTAACCAAACATAAAATCCATCAACTATTCTTAATCAAAAACATGAAACTAGACCTAAAATGCATAAACCCATCAAATTGATACACCACGTGCTTACCAAACACTATCTACATGTTTATTTAGACACTAATTAGAGTTAATTTCATGTTCCACCCAAAAGCCCCAAATTTGTTCATAGGGTCAAAACCCTAATTTTCAATTCGTGGCTTTATATTGCCCAAACAAGCTCAAAACTTGTTCCATTTACCTTATCTAATCACCAATTGCAAAAGCCCTTTGAAACCCTAAAAGTACGAATCTTGATTCAAAGATTTGAAGGTGTTATTGAAGTCCAAATGGAGCGTGTAATATATGGTTGGAAAGAGGAGAAAGAGAGCTTCAAGATGGTGGTGGAGGTGTAGCTCCACCGTCTGGCCGGAATATGGCGAGGTGGCGGGCGCCAATGGTGATGGTGGCTAGGGTTAAGGTTTATTTGGGGGGAGAGAGAGAGAGTTAGAGAGAGAAAGTGAATATGTGTGTGTTTTTAGTAAGAGAAACCAACTAAGCAAATGAGGTAGTGGGTGGGTATTTATACATAGGAACTAGGGACTTGAAAATAATTATTTTAGGGGAGGAGGGGGCTCGCCATGTAGAAGTGGAGGGGCCGTGGTCGCCATTTTTCGTAAACTATCCCGTTTACCCATTCCCGAGCTCATATATTGTTCCACGAGTGTCTCACAACGTTCATTCAACTTTCTAACATCGTTATTTACGTTTTTCCACGAGTTTTGACTATTTATTTGTCAATTTTCGAGTTACGGTCTAAAAGATACAATCTTTCTCGTTTTAGGCTTTTCTAGTGCCGAATCGAATAGTGCCTACCAAATAGAGTTAAAACTCATATGATAACTCATTTAATAGTGAAATAAACCATAAAAACCAATAGACGATATAAAATCAAGTCATGGTTTATAAAAATAGTGTTAAAGGCAAAGCTCGGTTCAGTTTAACGTAATGCGGTTACCTAAAATAGACTCCCTAAATTGCCAGTTGTCACACATCGGGTGTGGTGTCGTACGCCAATTGGTGTATGGCAGACGTACACTTCATTAGAACACTTAAACTCATTCGACCCATAGCATCGGGTGATTGCCTAAACTAATTAAAATGATCTGGAATATTTTCGGAAGTATAAGATTCAATACCTTCGACTATTTGCAGAAATACTTTCTAGCTCATACGAAATCTTCTACGAAAATTCCGGTTTGAATACTTACAACCTTCAATGAAATAGTTACGCCAGCACGTTCTTCCGCAATCTCACGTTCACGATATATATGGGTGCGAACAGTACGAGGTTGAGATGCTTTGTTCCAACCAAGGTGCCGATACTCGACGCGCCGCCATAAATTAAGTCGGTTTCTTCATCAACGCGTCGACCATTCCGAGGTAATTCATCAATTTGATTCGGATCCATTGTGAATGAACTTGAATTTAAATTATGGAAGTGTGAGAGGAAGTATATAAATTGTGAATTTGAATTATGGAAGTGTGAAAAAATTGGTGTTTTAGTTGGGTATTTATAGTGGTAAAAATGTTTTGAATTTTTTTATTATTATAAAAGCGGTCGCTTGAAACCGGGGGGAGGTAAAATGAATTTTTAAAACCCGACGGCTAGTAGCCGTTAGGGAGGAGAGGGTAAAATGATTTTTTTTTTTTTTTTTTTTTATGCGAGTAACGCCCGTTATTGGGCTAATGTGGGCAAAATAACGCCTTTGATGGTATGGTTAACGTGCTCTAACGCCGTTAACGTAATAACGCCTCCCCCACCCCACGTTAACCGTTGCAAATGCTCTTAGTGAAGAGAAAAGTGGGCCTAAAACCTTAAATGCATCTTAATTGGGAGAGACATTAAAGCTTGTCTATCCCCTATAAGAGGCTTATATAGACCTTCATATGACTTTTCTCATAGTGAATATATTCACTTTCCTCTTCATCATCCTCACAAGAACCACAGGGGTGTTTACTTTTCTCTTACGCTCTGTTCTCGAGTCTAAATTTTAAAGAATGGAAGCGATGGGATGGGAAGGGTAAAGTAGGGTATGACATTGTGAAGAAAGTGGTTATTGCAATTTATGTTCTTGAGTTTGTATTTTAAATAGCAAGGAAAGGATATAGAAACTAACAAAATTACCAATATACCCTCAAAACTTAACAAACCACGTAGAATTAGGCTAATTGTTGAGTTCTCGCCATACGATATAAGTAATCAGCATCCATTGCAAATGTAATTACTACATAAGATATATAATCAGAATGGTCTAATTAATTTATCAATGTAAACAAGTACAAAGAAAGCATTTTAATTAGAAGATTACGTAGCTACATCATAGTTCTTATGCATACAAATGAAAAAAAAATCCATAATCGTTAATAATTGGGTCATAACCAAGAACACCAATAACAAAATGATTTCTTTTCAAATACGTTAACTACTCAATCAGGCCTTGCACAACATACACAAAGGAGGATATAAATGTAATTTAACAAAAATAAAATGTTGGTAACCCACTTCCCTTCATACTCCCCTCATTTTTGGAAAGAACAAGGTTACATAAAAAAACCCACAACTTCCCTCCCTCTACCCTTCCCGTCCCCTGCCTGCCCCTCTAAAAAAACTTAAGAACACCCATAATTTCAATTTCCTTTCACATTCCCTACCTTTCCATTTAAAAAAAACTCGAACACAGAGTGTTAGTGAAGAGAAAAGTGGGCCCAAAACCTTTAATGCATCTTAACTAGGAGAGGCATTAAAGCTTGTCTCTCCCCTTTAAAAGGCTTATATAAACCTTTACATATATTCACTTAATTTATTAAACAACACCCAAACTCACACCTACTTATCTTCTCCACTTTCAAATCAATCCCCAAACAAAGAAACCAGTCTTTATCTAATAAAAAACACAAGACAAAATCAAATCACAACCCACTTCTCGCTAAGATCCAGTCAAATCCATCCAGATTTGGGCGTGATCCACCCAAGATCCAAATGCAATTCGGGTGGTGGCCCTGATTTGAAGCATTAACAACCTAGTCGACTATGGAGTACGGACATATCGATGTGGATGGCCTGTGGATGTACTTAAAGTCCAGGAGAGATGTTTTGTCGAGTATATTACTTTAATCTTCACTAACACAAATCAAAATGCACAATTAAAAGATCAAAACTTCCTGGACTATCTCCTTTTGACTACAATTTTCATAGGCTATAATCTTTATATAACTAAATGGTCAAAGTGTAAAATAACCATGTTAAAACTCTTGAAACTTCAATGCATACATTATGTTACCTTGGAATGTTGCCACATATTGTTGAATTTCTCCGATTTGGAGACCTTCACATTTGGTTTTCTTTACGACATGTGAACTTCTTTGGCAACCGTTGCTATATCTTTTGATATGTCTATCGCACTTGGTCCACTTCCAATTACAACTACGACCTGTTCATCTTTAACTTAACTTTGAAAAATTATTCTTAATTATCGAAGATACTTATTATTTGCATAACTATATGATAGTCATTTATAAATGATGCAAGTGACATTTGTAGAATTATGTTATAGATTAACCAAGTGGTCTTAGTTAGGCCTGGATTTTGACATGTGTGGCATAGGCAAACAGCATTTATTGGGCCTTCTCAATTTTGGGGGCCTCCGATTTCTATAACTTCATTATAAGTATAAAATTAGCTTTGGAGGATTTAATAGTGTTTATTAGCATATGGTTTAATAAGAAAAACAGAAGATTTTTATTATTGAGAAAAGAAAAACTTGACATGCATTCTAATGGAGGAAACTGATGGTTTTGATGGAGAAGACAACCCAATGTGTTGTGTATTGGGCTTTAAATTTATGTTTGTCTTTTATCTCTATCAATTTATTTAAAATTCTAATATAACCCTTGTTTTTATAGCTTGACATTTCAACCCTTAACCCAGTTTAATGTATTCAATTCAACATTTCTTTACAAAAAAGTTTATAGTAATGATTTAATCTTCACACAAAAAAAATTTTCTGTGTGAAATATGCCTCTAAAAACCGTTTAATCAGGAAATATTTCAAAATAAATATGAGACATCGTACTTTATGAAAATGTTGTAATATTTTGAAAATTAATGGTTACGCCTAGGAAAAAATGTATTTAAACATGATTAACCAGTTGTTATTTGATTGATACAAGTAAGGAAAAGTAAAATTATCATTTGCTAATTTTATAAATATTTTGACTTTTATAGTTGAAGGGCCTTTTTGAGACTATAGTACAGAGCCTCCAAATTTTACAAGACGTCGTGTTAGTTAATGTAATATATTGGTAAACAAATGTGCTTTCATCATTACCTTAATTAATACTCCTATTGTAACATATTGGTTTTCATAAACACACAAATACACTAATCAAAGAGGCGTATAGTATGAGTTCTAAAAAGAGAAAGTGAAGAGAGTTGAGAACTTAGTGAGACAAAGAAAAATGATATTAAAAGCTCCAACCTTCTACCATGAGAGGTAGAAGGTATTTATAGTTTCTTACAAGACACGCCTCCTACGGGCTATGGATCAGGCATACAGTGGGTAAAGATCCATCCGTCCTCCACGGTGTTACTTAACAAACTACTTACTAACACTAAATGACTACGAATATGAGCTTACTAATGAATACATATACTTGAGGTGACCGACTCTTTAACAACAAGATTTTCTAAATCCTAACAATCTCCCCCTAAGAGAGGTCACCTCACTTTACATTGAATACAAACGGATATTACATTTTGACTGTTCTTGGATTCTAGATTGAGTTCTTTGCTCTGTAGCTCGTAGTCATTGATTCTTCATGTTCCACATGTTTTGTTAATTCAAGTGGAGGTCTTTAACTGATCCAAGTGATGATGAGTTATGAGCCAACATTGAGATCATCTGCCACCATAAATCTCTGACTCATCCTTTGTAGTGTTGCCATCATGTGATGTTGTGAGTTTTGGACCGGCATGCTCACATTCTGGATCATGATTTCTTCTCATCAGAGTTGCGTAAGCTTTTATTGATTCATGATATTGCAGCAGCAGAAGCGAAGCATGGAGTGAAAATATCAGAGTCGTTGATGAAGATATGTACTTATCATGATTTCTTTAGACATGAATGTGATGTGTGCATCGCGGCTATGGATTGACGCCTCAATTTTGATCAGCCTACCGCCGGGTGTTCCCGCAGACAATTAACAATAAAGGCACACGAAAGTGTCTTTGATCACTTTCGTTGAATTGAGGTACACGGGTCACGGTTCCCGTTGATCGGTACAAGTATTGCCTGTGATCGTAGAATTACGAAGAATCTCCTGATGACAGGTTTCGCAATGCTCTAAGCTGTTCTCAAACCTGAACGTCTCAAAGAAGACAACACGGAGTGAGTGAACCAGCGAATTGAGATTCACTGATTGATGAAAAATGATTTGAAACCAATCGTGTATTGCTTATCAGAAAGAGTTTTTGCAATACAACGAAGGTTTTATAATAGAAATCAATTTTCAATCATAAATACCTTTTGATTTTGAAAATGTAATACACAGTCGATGTGCTATAGAAAATAATTTTTGAGCACAACGACTGGTTTTTCAAAGGTATCCGTCAATCCATTTCCTGAACCAGGATTGATTTATATTATGAATTGCTCCATCGTTTCTGTCCAGTTGTCATATGTTTGATCTATTGGATAGATCTCACATGCCACCTACCAAGAGCTTGTTTGATGTTGGCTCTAGAAGGTTTTCCATCTTCATTGTGAATGTGTTAACACATCACTTGGATGTTCTGGCAATACCACAAGGATAATGCGTAGGACTCTAAAGATATATTCTCACTTTCCACATTGTGTGAAACAGTGAGTCTTCTTTGATCGTGTCCTAATGAGATTTATTGATGATCTCGTGGCTCTAGACTCAATGGTGCACATTTGGTTCCTATGCCGGAAACTAGGGATAGGGTCTCCTTCTTCAATATTAACAATCTCTAAGAGAAGATCAATAGATTATGTAGGTTCCCCATGAGAATGAAACAAGCCCTTTTAAGAGGAACTTGAGTAGCTTGGGAAGTTGTGGTGCAGTGCGTCACTGGGTCCATGACGTCTTGTCTTCAATACCGTTGTTACCTTGGTAACCACTAGTAGCATATGAATTGAACCCGGTTTCTGCCCTAAGGTTGAAGTAATGGAGGGCTATTTCTTTTCACCCTTTTCTCATTTATTTCTTTTTCATTGTTCAACCCCTTCAGTGCTTACCGAGACTTCATAACTAGAACCTTGTTGGGTTTTTTCCAGTTCTAGCTCTATCTCAGTCCGCACTCTTCCCATTTCTCACTTTTTCTCCTTTTTCATCATACCTAAGGACTTCTACACTATCTAGTGGATTGTCCTTGGGTAGATCCCTCCCGCCTCATGGGATCGGGGAACGAATACCTAACATTACCATCCTTATAACACCATGCATAAAGTAAATTGGTCGGTCTTTTGGTATTGTTCTTCCGCCATTGAAACCAATTAAAACCTTTTGAAAATCAATCCGGTACTTGTGATACGAGATCAAAGCATTTTGTACCGAATTGTTTTGATATGTTTAGAAAAGCTCCCCCTCAACATATGCATCAAATATTTTGAAATTGTTTCAAAGACATGGAGGCAAAGGACTTAGAAATCTTCGATTAAGAATGAAAGACACAATTCTTTGATCAACATTTTCTAAAATTATCATCATCACTTCCTGATCAAATCTAGTATTTTAAATACTTTGGATAAAACAATTTTGGGAAGGATGAGGTTTTCTTATGATTGCTCCCCCTCAATATGTGCATCGAGATTCGAAAGAGTTTTGCACATATTAGTGGGAACATGCACATAGAGACAAATCAATCACGTTTCAATCCTTTTTGGTTTGAGATAGGTGCTCCCCCTTAACATGTGCATGGAAAATTTGAAATCGTTTGGCACATGTAGGGAGGAGTGCTTGTTATTATATTTATAAAACCACTTATTGAATTATCAGTTTATATCCAATTTAAATCACAAATTCTCCCCCGATCACAATTTTCGAATCGTTTGAGATTTGATCTCTATTGATTTAAATTGTTTTTGAAAGATTTTGAGGAGAATTGTGACTTGGTTTTAAAACATTTAACTGATAAGGATCAAATTCTGAGACATTAAACTCCAATGATTACACATGCTTAAGAATCTTCTGAAAACACAACATTAGCCTTGGTCTTCTACTTACAAAAACATTGTCCTTTTTGATTATCCAATTGTACAAGATTAGATCTTGCTCGATTACGTGCCAATTGTTTGAAAAATAACTTTGATTAGATTGAAATCATTCTCCCCCTCAATCAATGACATAAGTTGTTGATTGAGAGATATGGATTTTGACAAATGAAAAGTCCAGATGATTTTCAAAAATATGGTCCGAGATATTTTCAAAGCAATTTTGTTTTCATTAGATGACAAATATTTTTCTGAAGAATATTTAGAAGGAAAAATATTTGTGAAAGAAACATTTGTCTTTTCAGCGACAAACATTTGTTTTTAGAATCAGAGCATGAGGTTTCAAAAATTAGTTTAAGCATTGCTCTGTTCTTTCTTTTAAAACTGGTTATTGCCTAAAATGAAAAATAAACTACCATTTTTCTCCATCCTTTTTTTTTTTTTTTTTTTAAGGTTTATGTACATTCGAACTTCATCTAAAGACCCGTACCATTCTTTGAGTGACAACTCAAAGTCCGTAGATGTTATCGAAGAACAGAAATAGATGGGAAAAAAATAATATTTTTGGGCTTTTTCAAAGATTTTCTGATTTTTAAGGATTTTTGAAATTTTATATTTTTCTATTTTCTTTTTGTGGGTTTTATAATTTTGTATTTTGCTTTTTGAATAAATATGTACAAGATTTAGATGAAGAAAAACCTTTACTCCTCGTCTTCCTCTTGAAGACGTTTGAGTGTTTCCGGTTGTAGACTCTTAAGTCCAAGTCGTGGAAGAATAAACTCAAAACGTTCTCTAGGAAGAGCTTTAGTGAAGATGTCTGTCAGTTGATATTCAGTTCTCACAAAATACAATTCCACCACACCTTTCTCTACTTTCTCCCTGATGAAGTGATGTCGAATGTCGATATGCTTTGCTCTTGAATGTTGAACGTTGTTGCATGAGAGAGCAATGGCACTTTTGTTATCACAATATAGAGGGATTTTGTTGAATTCAAAGCCATAGTCAGATAATTGGGATTTCATCCATAGGATTTGAGCACAACAAGATGACATGGATATGTATTCCGCCTCTGTAGAGGATATAGACGTACTCATTTGTTTCTTAGAAGACCAACTTACAAGCTTTTCTCCTAAGAATTGAGCACCACCAGACGTGCTTCGACGTGTATCTTGACACCTTGCATGGTCTGCATCTGCATATGTTGTTAGTGACATATTGGTGTCCTTTGGATACCAAAGTCCCATATTAATGGTTCCTTGGAGATACCGAAAGACCCGTTTAACCGCTTCAAGGTGCTTTTTGGTAGGCTTAGCCTGGTATCTAGCACACATGCATACAACGAACAAAATATCAGATCTACTGGCTGTGAGGTACATCAGGGTTCCAATCATACTTCGATATTTCGTTTGATCAACCATGATCCCTGAGTGGTCCTCATCCAGTTTTGTGCGCTCCACCATGTGAGTGTCAACAGGTCACAAGTATCAAATCCAAATTTCTTTAAAATTTCATTTGCATATTTAGATTGATTAATAAAAATGCCTCCGGGATTTTGTAAAATTTGTAATCCCAAGAAAAATGACATTTGTCCCATCATAGACATTTGAAATTTGGAGCCCATTTCCTTTGAAAAACGGTCACATTCATTAGGTTCGGTCGAGGCAAAAATAATATCATCAACATAGATTTGAACATGAATTAAATGTTTGCCTAACTTTCTGGTGAACAATGTGGGATCAACTGCTCCTTTGCTGAATCCGTTGGTTAAGAGAAACTTTGACAGTGTGACATACCATGCCCTTGGAGCTTGTTTCAGACTATAAAGAGCCTTCTTCAAGCGATAGACATGAGTAGGGCGTTACGGATCCACAAAACCTTCAGGCTGACTGACATAAACGATTTCTTTCGGATCTCCATTAAGAAAGGCAGTCTTCACATCCATTTGATAAACCACCATGTTCTTACTAGCAGCATTAGCTAAGAAGATTCTGATTGCCTCTATACGTGCAACTGGAGCAAATGATTCCTCAAAGTCAATACCCTCCTCTTGACGATATCCTTTTGCAACAAGTCTTGCCTTTTTCTTCAACACATCACCACGCTCATCAAGTTTTACTTTGAAGATCCATTTGAGAGCAATGATCATAGCACAGTCAGGAGCAGGTACCGATTCCCAAACATCAAGTCGATCGAACTCGTGAATTTCTTCTTGTATTGCATTGAACCAACTGTCCTCAGACATTGCGGTTTTAACATCTTTCGGTTCGACCTTTGATAGGATTGAATTGAAGAAGCACCATAAGGCATCGGTAGCTAGTTGTTTACGAGTGGATACCGGACGAGAAGGATTCCCAATGATGTTGTCCAATGGATGATCATGTGTCCATTTTCTGAAATGCTTGTGTGGTTGTGGTTGAGGAACTGATGTAGCAGAGTTGGGGTCTCCTGATGAAGATGGTTCAGATGATGGATCAAGGGCAAAAATGTTCTCAAACAGTGCATCTTCTGGAGTGGCAAAGGGGTTATCTTCAACATAGTTAGCAGAAACATTTCCATGATGTACACCCGAGGATTGAGGATTTGATGATGACGATGACTGATCTGCAGCAAGAGCTTTTTGACTTAGTGACACACACACTGAAGGATTATCTGTGTTGACTGGATTAGGAGCCGCCACTGTTGATGGTATAGACTGATCATTAGCAATAGGTTCATAGTATTCATCGAAATCGGATCAAACAATTTCTTTTATTCGTCTTCAGAAGGAGGTACATATGGAACTGCAGGTGAGGGATTCTGTACAAGAGAAGAACTGATAGGATTATAAGATGAATGATGAGATGTGCGTCCTGAACTAGATTGTCCAGGAGCCATTTGCCCGGACAGCTCATCGAACGTGACGTGAATAGTTTCCATGATATCTCGGGTTCTTTTGTTGTAGATTCGGTAACCCTTCCGGTTTGGTGCATAACCCACAAAAACTCCAATGTCCGCCTTAGCTCTTAATTTACCTAAATCTTGACCATCATTCGTTGGATAGCATAAAGCACCGAACACACGAAGGAAATAGATATCAGGTTTTCGATTGTGGACAAGTTCGTATGGAGTTTTTCCATGAGTGGTGTGGATAAGGGAATGGTTTTGGGTATAGAAAGCAGTGGCAATGGCTTCAGCCCAGAGAAACATTGGAACCTTTGAGTAAATTAGCATAGTTCTTGCAGCTTCCACAACAGTCCGATTTCGTCTTTCAATTACACCGTTCTGTTGAGGAGTACGTGGAACACTTCTTTGATGGATGATTCCAATGCTTTAATAAAACTGAATTAGTTCTTTGTTAACAAACTCAGTTCCATTGTCCGTTCGAATAATTCTAACAGTCTTGTTAAGTCGAACCTGCAGCTGTTTGATAAGTTTGATGATGACATCTGGAGTTTCATCCTTTGTCCTTAAAAACTTAACCCAAGTAAATCGAGAGTAGTCATCAACAACGACTAACACATATTTCTTCCCATTTATCGTTTGCACTCTCATGGGTCCGCATAATTATGAAGAGTATGTAGAACTTCCATAACTGAGTTTGCAAGTTTGGGTTTATGGGCATATTTCTTACTTTTTCCCAATTGGCATTCTGAAAAAAGATGATTGATTCGTCTGAAGTTCAGGGGTATGTGTGTATGGATAAAAACACAATATCGATATCAAAAATAACCACAAGTAGTGATTTAAAATCCCTTTAGGAAAAAGGATAATGAATCAAAACCCGTGAGTGATAGTGATACGGATTAGGAAATCCGAGTCGTTTCCCAACGAGGTGTGAATGGGCAACGTCGTTATTGGTTCGTTATTAAAATGCTCGATGTTTTGGATTTTTGATTATATTAAAACTACGGGGAATGGGAAAACAATTAAGGGAAATTACAATACGGGGAATCCTAAATACGTGATTTAAACTAAAACGTATTAATAGAAACGTAAATAAAATGCAACTACGTCTATTCTAAGTCTTAAAAATAATCTAAAATTACTTTCTAACTAAATATGATATTAGAAAATTAACTAAGATTTAAAATTATTTTTTATGATTTTTCTGGAATTTATTTGAATTAAAAACTAATTTAAACTAATTTAAACTCTAAAAATTACAAATTAAGCTAGGAAAAATATAGAAAAATATTTTTTTGGCTTTTTATATTTTTCTTAATCTAGGAAAATTGAAAAATTATTTTTTGGAACTTTTTCTGATTTATTTGCAATAAAAGCTAATTAAAAAGGATTAAAAACTAGTTTAAATCAAGAAAAATAGTAAACAAAGTTTAAAAATTATGAAAAATTCAGGAAAAGTTTAAAAAATTATTCTAAATCTATGAAAAATATTAAAACTTAAGCTTATGTGAGAGATATAGCAGCTGTAGTGTAAACTGTTTTAAAACAAGCTAATAAGAATAAGCTAATAAGCACAATAAGCTACCAAACTGTTACTGAGGCTATATTATACTAAAACTAACTACAAGCAACTAATTACTGCTACTCCTAATCTCTATTAAGCAAACTACCAAGATTATATGCTAACTGATTCTAACTTAAATCAGCTCTTAACCCTTATGTTTGAGCTTATCCACAGGCTTTATCAAATAGCTAATGTGAAAACCAAAACTGTGGTTCTCAAGACCACCAACCAAAGAGTATTCAAACCAATTCTCAAATCCTAACAAGCTAGTATGCACCCTGTGCAAGGCTTACAAACAACCTGCTCACACTCAATGTATGCTGAGTGTGAACAGGGCATATGGTGCTTAATTGGAAGCTGAATAAGAGCTTATAAGGACTTGAGAAAATTCAACTAAAATCAGATTTCTAAAATAGACCAACTGATCTTGTTTATCCCAGAGTTTCAATGATTTTAACTTAAAACTGAACACATGAAAATTCCACAAAGATTGGTGAAAACTGGTTTTGACACTTTTGACTTTTTGACAGAATTTGTGATTTTGACCAAAATGAAATTTGAATCCAGATGATGAACTGATTTTGATGTTTTAGATTGAAACAAAGTTAACTCAAGCTATTATAACATTATCTAGATACAATTCAAGCTTATGACCTTTAAATTTCCAACTAACATGCAAATTGGAACAGATTCTAAGTGATTTTGACTAAATGAGTATAAGGCTGCAAATTAAGTACTGAAATGGACCTATATAAACCAAATGAACTTAATCTAACTGATATTATCTATAAATCAAACCTTAATCTTAGAATTAACAGCAAATCCAAACACTACTTATGAAAACAGTTTTGCAATTAACTATATCAAATTCTTACTAACAGTAATTTCTACCACTAGCTTATGATTAACTACTGTTAATAACACATATTCTAACAATAATAGCAACAGATTTAGATCAAATAGCTTAAAATGAAAGTGAGCACATTTTAGATAATGAACTTACAAGTGGTCCTAGCCACTATGGCTTGAAATCAATGAAATAACACTATCCTAAACCAAATCCAAAGCCAAACACACTCAACCCAATTCCAGCTCAGATTCAACCCGATCCAGACTGCATCAAACCATTTCCACCTCCATATCAGCAAAACAGTGTACCTTTAATTCTAAAGTTTGATTGTGTTTGACTGAAGTGTAAATGAAAGTAGGATCTGAGTACCAGCTAGTTAACACTAATAAGCTTTATCAGAGCTTATAAGAGCTTATAACATCATCAAACTGAATACAACTTAAAAACAGATTTACAATATATATATATATATATATATATATATATATATATATATATATATATTTTTTTTTTTTTTCTTAGAGATAAATGAGACTGAAATTGATAAGAAACAAGTTAATAAGTTTAAACAAAGTAATAATAAGCTGATTAAAACAATCAAACAGTAACTAAGAATGAAATTTGAAAATCAAAACTACTTTTATTAATAACAAACTTGAGTACAATTTGAAATGTAAAGACTGAAATTAAAACAGAATATTAAAAACATTTATAAAGCTACAATTATACTCAGAAAACTACTCTACTCTACTCTCTCTCACTAAAAAAAAACTGCTCTCATCTGTGAGAAATCCGGGGCTTTATATAATTGAGCTTGAGCCTTGGAAACTTCTGGAATATGCAATTCTGTGTTTCTTTGAGTGGATATCAACCCTTTGATCAAATCCCACGTATCCCGAATGATATCAACCCTTGGATTAGATCATCCACGCTGTTTCGACCAATGAGAGAGCAAGGATTTGGAATGTTGCACGCGGATTGATGACCTGGACATCCCCATGTGTCAGGGGTGTCAGATGAAAGTACAAGACTACCCTTAATTGTGGTTAATTTGGCCGAATTGACACATGGGGTAATTAGGGTTCTTACCTGGGTAATTTGGGGGTGAATATTGGCGCGGGGATATTTTTTTTTTATATTATTTTGAGTAGTGTTGACTGGGTCTTGGGTGTTTGACCAAGGTGTGGTTCGGGTAAACGGGTTGAGATATAAACCGGGTATAGAAAGCGGATTGGACCGGGTATATGGATTTGGATTTTGGACTTGATATTTTTGGGCCTTGGTTTTGAGTTTGGACTTAGGATTAGCTTTGTACCCATTTAGCATATTAAGGACCAAATGTGTATAAACTGAAACTTCAGGGACCAAATCTGTAATTCTAAAAATCTCTTTCAAGGACCAATCTTGTCATTCACAAATAATCCAAGGGTTGATTTTGCAACTTTTGAAACTTGAAGGGTCTTTTCTGTCATATGTTGAAAGTTCAGGGAATGTTTCTGACATTTCTTCAAACTTTGATCAAATCTTCACAAATCCTCCTTAGAGAGTAGAAATCTGCATAATTCTGACCTTCCGGCTCAGCTTTAGCTCTCTTAATCTCTCGTGCTCGGATTTTTCGTCTGATTTGGCTTCTTTTTGTGTGTTTTTACATATCCGTACCTGCACAAGCACAAACTCAAGAAAACAACAAATATTACCAATAAACGGCTCTTTCTTGGTTATTTTGGGTCAGTTTTGATAAACAAAAGATATGTGTTTAAGCACATATCAAAATACCCCAGACGAGACCATTGTCGTGTCCCCACGCAATGCAATCAACTCACGCTTCTAAAACCAAGGATTTCAATCTCTTTCTACTAAACCTATGAAGAAGTAGCAAAGATTCCTCAAAAGAGATTAAGAAAGCCTTAATTCTAAAAACGCCCCGTTTACCTTTTAATACATTAGCATAGATATTACAATTAAGCACATTCCGGTTATGAGTGACGGTTTGTTGAACTTTCATGTCGATCAATAACTCCAACATTTTTCAAAAGACACGTTAGGATCACGGAGTAGAAAACACAACACAGCGTGAAGTGACCATACGGATAGAATACATCGTCCCTGATTTTTCACAAGTCCCCAAACTAAGAGTAAAATCGAAATCATTGTTACATATGATTCTAGATGCTAACACTACCCATAGAAGTTACTTGTGTATTTACCTTTTGCTCCCATTTTCCTATTTGCCTCTAGATTTTTTTATTTTTTTGTGAGAATTGAATTTATTCAAGTTTCTCATTTCGATAAGATTTATTCCGATAAAGATATAAAGCTAAGTCGCTAATTAGTTATCCCTCTTCCCTCGAAAACCATTGCACACAAGAATGATGTCCACATCAAGGTCCTAATTTCACACGATTTAGGGAGAATATCCTTTTTATGGTGATCGAGACACTCATCTACGAGTCCGGACAGAAGCTTTATTTAGTCATCTCCCGGATCCGAAGTTTGGCTTAACACTATTTCAGCACATTTGCATTTTTCAATTCAGGCCCTTAGTCTTTTCAACCACTAACTCAACGGGATTACCGTTTTATCAGGAGTCTTATTATGACTTTGGATTTTTCCTCTGCTTTTATAGAAGTCTAAGACAACTTTTATAGCTTTGGATTTTTCAACTTTAAAACATTTGAGCTTTATTTCATGTTAATTTTTTTGTGCCAAACTCCAAACCCTACGGTTTTTATAACAATAGAAACAATAGCAGCAAACTATCAGGAATCAGTTGTCTATTACACCGCAACACTGACAGTACCTTGATGTGTACCCAACTCTCATGGGCAAAGATTCTCTAAAGAAGATAAAGAACTAACTATCGCCAAAAACTCAACATCTCTAATTATTATTAGACAAATATGGGGTGAAACAATTTTGTGGGAACAAAAAGCCATAAGTACCTTCGATGGGCTCTAAAGAGAACCAACTACTCCACGCTTAGCATCTAAACTCATAAGTAACTCTATCATTCCTCGATCTCAGCAAATTTAAAATCCCAAATAATGAGATCCGCGGATGCTTAGCCGATAATTTTTAGATTATCTATGGTTAAGGGAACAAGCTAGGGCTTAACACGCCCGGTCAAGTCAGAATTCTATTCCTACTCTCACCAGCGGAAAGTCAACAAGGTGTCAAAACATATATTAACTTAGCAAATGCTTTGTCTAAATGAAATTAAGTCATGCATATTTAAAATCACTCAGGGAAACTTGCAAATTCTTGGCCTTGTGAGCTAGAATTCGCATTTTATAGCTTCTTGTCTAAGAGACTAGCAAACTTTTCAATCAAAAAGACTTAAAAAAAGCTTAAAAATTTTTAAATTTTTCACATTTATAGCACAATTTTTCATTTTCTAAGGAAAAACGGGGTTGCGAGAGTACACGACAAAAATAAGCAAGTGCGGTTAAATCAAATCGAAGATTACCCTACCCCAGACTAGAACGAAACATTGTCCTCAATGTTTAAAGCAAGGGTATCAACGAAAATATAAAAGCCGTTTATTAAGTATGCTCAAAGATAAACGTTAGTCGATAAGATTTCGGATATATGATTTCCTTCAGCAACGATTATGAAACTCGAGTGGAGAAAAGACAAACTTCGAGCACGAGAGTCTTCATATCGGGAAAATCCTGGACAAAACATCACAAATAACCAAACACGAGAAATCGAAGAGGCTAACCCTTCAGCACTTATTAGAAAATATAAAGAAGATAGAGATAAGCATGGGGTGCCTCCCACGAAGCGCTACTGTTTTTGGTCACCGAGTCGCTAGCTTGACTCGATCCCCGAATTCAGTTGTCCTTAGGGAAAGTTGGAGATCCGGACAACCATAGATGGGATGTACCCTCCAAAATAATGTTTCACACGATGGCCATTCACTTTGAAATTTGGGCCATCGGGCTGAGAAAGCTCCACCGTTCCATAAGGGAAAACCTGAGCAACGGTGAATGGTCTGGACCAACGGGTTTTGAGTTTGCCCGAGAATATCTTCAATCGAGAGTTAAAAAGGAGAACTTGATCACCAACGTTGAAAACGCGGTTTTTGATTTTAGAATCATGAATCCTCTTGGTCTTCTCTTTGAAAATCAAAAAATTCTCGTAAGCCTGATCCCTAAGCTCATTTAATTCATTCAATTGAACTTTCCGGTGATCACCCGCGGTCTTAAGATCAAAGTTAGCATGTTTCAAGGCCCAGAATGCCTTATGTTCGAGTCAATGGGCAAGTGACAAGATTTTCCATACACCAACTTAAATGGGGTGCACCCGATAGGTGTCTTGTATGCGGTGCGGAAAGCCCATAATGCATCATCTAACTTATCAGCCCATGAAGCTCGATTTTCTCCTACAGTCCTTTCTAAAATTCTTTTCAAACCACGATTGGAAACCTCAACTTGTCCGCTCGTTTGCGGGTGATACGCGGTAGAAAGACGATGGGTAACTCCATATTTAGCCATAACTTTAGCAAATTGTTCATTACAAAAATGGGTACCGCGATCACTGATGATAGCACGAGGTGCTCCGAATCGGGAAAACAAATTCTTCAGAAACTTAACAACCACTCGGGCGTCATTGGTGGGGAGCGCCTTCGCTTCAACCCATTTAGACAAGTAGTCGACGGCCACGAGGATATACTTATTACCCTTAGAAGATGGAAATGGCCCCATAAAATCGATGCCCCACACGTCAAAAATCTCGCAAACTGAATAGCATTTTGTGGCATTTCATCCGTTTGCGAAATTTTCCCTTGACGTTGGCAAGAATCACAAGACTTAACTAAATCATGGGCATCTCGATATATGGTAGGCCAATAAAACCCGGAATCAAAAACCTTCTTAGCGGTGTAACTTGCACCATGATGGCCACCAGTGGGTCCGTTATGGCAAGCATGAAGAATATCAAGAGCCTCTTGGCCATGAACACACCGCCGGCTTACTTGATTCGCACAAATCTTAAACAAGTAGGGATCGTCCCAGAAATAATGCTTAACATCTTTGAAAATTTTTTTCTTCTGTTGGGACGACATCCCTTTCACGAGGAAATTGCCCGCATGGTAATTTGCAAAGTCGGCAAACCATGGGGTGTTTGGGTCTTTCTTAGCAATCATCCCAAGTATCTCAAGAGGAAATGTTTCCGTGATCTCCTTTTTCTCGAGCACACTTTGATGGGGATTCTCAAGTCTAGAAAGGTGATCAGCAGCAAGGTTCTCCGCTCCTTTTTTGTCAAGAATAGTAACATCAAACTCTTGAAGAAGGAGAACCCACCGAAGTAATCGTGGCTTAGCATCTTGCTTTGCCAAAAGATACTTTAGGGCAGAATGGTCGGTATACACTATGGTCTTTGATAAGACAAGGTAGGGTCGGAATTTCTCAAAAGCATAAACAACGGCCAATAATTCCTTTTCAGTAGTTGTATAATTGTGTTGGGCTTCAGACAATGTCTTACTCGCATAGTGTATGGGTTGAAAATGTTTCGATTTACGTTTCCCCAAGACTGCCCCAATTGCGTAATCACTTGCATCACACATGAGCTCAAAGGGCAAATCCCAGTCGGGGGCAACTAAGATTGGTGCTTCAGTTAATTTCTTTTTGAGAAAATTAAATGCTTCAACGCATTCAGTGGTGAAGATAAACGGAGCATCCTTCTTGAGGAGATGGGTCAGAGGGCGGGCTATCTTAGAGAAATCTTGAATGAAACGGCGATAGAAACCGGCATGACCCAAAAAACTCCGAATACCTTTGACGGTAGTGGGATGAGGGAGTTTAGCTATAACGTCGACTTTAGCTCGGTCGACCTCAATCCCAGATTTTGAAATCTTATGGCCGAGGACAATGCCCTCTCGAACCATGAAATGGCACTTCTCCCAATTCAAGACCAAGTTGGTGTCTTCACACCGTTTAAGCATGTGGTCTAGATGAGAGAGGCAAGAAGTGAAAGAATCTCCATAAACCGAGAAATCGTCCATAAAAACTTCCATAGACTTTTCGATCATGTCATGAAAAATAGCCATCATGCACCTTTGGAATGTACCGGGAGCATTGCATAAGCCAAATGGCATTCGTCGGTAAGCAAACGTTCCATAAGGGCAAGTGAAAGTCGTTTTCTCTTGATCCTGCGGATCAATCGGAATTTGAAAGTAACCAGAAAAACCATCGAGAAAGTAATAGAACTCATTCCCCATAAACGTTCGAGCATCTGATCCATAAAGGTAGCGGAAATGATCCTCCTTGTAGCATCATTCAACTTTCGGTAATCAATACACACCCTCCATCCGGTGACGAGGCGTGTGGAAATCAATTCATTATCTTCGTTGGCAATGACGGTCATTCCACCTTTCTTCGGAACACAATGGATAGGGCTAACCCATGAGCTATCGGAGATTGGATAAATGATTCCGGCGTCGAGGAGTTTAAGAACTTCCTTTTTGATAACCTCATGAATTTTCGGATTAACCCTACGTTGTTATTGAATAACGGGTTTGCAATCGTCTTCCATTAAGATCTTGTGAGTACAAAAAACGAGGTTTATGCCTTTGATATCAGAAATTGCCAAGCGATGCACCCCCCCCCCTGCCCCACGAGGCACTTTTATGTTTACGAAGAATCTCCAAAAGTGCGGTTTTCTCCTCATCTTTCAAGTTTTTAGCAATGATGACGGGGAACTTGTTCGGTTCTTCAAGAAAAGCGTATTCAAGATGAGGAGGTAAATCCTTAAGCTCGGGTTCCGGAAGTTTTTCATTAGACGTTTGTACGGATTTGATTTCTTTAATCGTAATTTCTTTCGGAGGGAGTAACGGTGATGGATCTTCATTTAGCAATTGTTCAAGATAAAGGATATCTCCCTCCGAATCATAAACACCATCATCAATTCCCGGTGGAATCGATTCGTCAGTAGCAAGAAACTCATCGATCTCTTCCAAAAGGAAGTCACCTCCCTTAAATGGAGTAAGAGAAGGGGAAGAGTCGGCAATTATTGGCTCAGAAAGTTGTTCAGAAGGTGAATCAGAAGAAGTAGTATTATTAGCAAAACCGAGAACTTCTTGAGCGTACTCCTCACAAGAAACATCAATAACGTCGATTCGATTGATGGAAGCATCGTCGAAATTTGAGGAGTATCTCGTCGTTTGATTAATGTTGAATGTGACGGCTTCTTGATTAACTCTCAACGTAATCTCTCCTTCGAATACATCAATTAAAGCACGACCGGTCCGTAAGAAACATCTTCCAAGAATAATGGGTACTCGAGGGTCGGCATCGAAATCTACCACAACAAAATCCGCGGGAAAATGGAACTCCCCCACTTTGACAAAGACATCCTCAGCTATACCCTTTGGACGGGTCGTAGAACGATCGGCTAGCTCGAGGGTCATACATGTTGGGGTAAGTGGGGGTAACGAAAGTTTCTCGTAGATTGAATTTGGCATTAGATTGATACTCGCGCCAAGATCGGCCAAGGCGGAGCATTGAACAATTCCTTGAAAATTACAAGGAATGAGGAATTTGCCGGGGTCTCCTAACTTTTCGGGAAGTTTCTTGAGGATAACCGACGAACAATTCTCATTCAGAGATGTCGTAGCAAGCTCATATAGTTTCTCCTTGTTTGTAAGCAATCCCTTAATCGTAGAAGCAAGTTTAGGCATCAAGAGAAGGGCATCCGCAAAACTGATCTCCACATTCAAGTCTTTGAAGATTTGGAAAAACGTTTCCATCTGATGATTCGACTTTTCTCGAAGAGTTTGATCTTTAAGACGAGACGGATATGGGATAGACGGTTTCGGATTAGCTTTCTTCACATTCACGGAAGCATCTTCGGGCTCAGAATCTTGGACAACCGTGGGTTGGACATTCATAGTATTCCCCTTATTAGTAGGAAGCACTGGGTCCTTTGTCACCCCTCTCACGGTCCTACCACATGAGACGGAGAAGAAGTTTTAGTGGTAGGAACCGTGGGTCCATCGTAAGCTACACCACTTCGGGTAGTGATTTCTTTCATGTCACCTCTCGGGTTTGGAATCGTATTGCTTGGAAGAGAACCGGAACCCGAGGGTTGAGACGTAGACGGCTGATTGGCTTGAAAGAAACTAGCCATCATATTCCTTATTTCAGTCATTTGTTTGTTGCTTGTAGCTTCCATCTCCTTTTTGAAGTCCGAAGTCCCTCATGCCGTTAATTTGATTTGCAAACTTTTAATGGTGTAATCGGAGTTCTTCATGTAAGCTAGAAAATCGTTGTTCGGGGCGGCTTGAGGAGGTGCTTGATAAGATTGTTGAGGAGGAGGTGGTTGTTGGTAAACTTGAGGTGGAGGAGCTTGGTAGTGTTGATTACCATGATTAACATTAGCTCCTCGGTTATGATTAACATTATGGTTACCATTGAAACGGTTTTGATTCTGGTTTTGTTGTTGAGGTTGGTTGAAACCGGGAGGTCCGAGATAATTGTTTGAACGGTAGCTAAGAAGATTTCGATCTCCTTGCGGTTGATTGTAGTTTCCCAGTAGAGCATAAACATTCTCATTTGCGTAGCCACCGACGGCTGGGCACTCGGAATAAGAATGTGGACCTCCACAAGTCTCACAAATCGGGTGTACCGCTTTACTTGTTGATTCGATTCGATTATTCATCACGAGTAATCCGTAATATATCGTCGATCTTTTTGTTCATGGCGGCTATTTCGAGAGAAGAAGACGTATTTGATCGAGATGATGCACCCTTTCGGCGGTAGAATCCCAATAATTGTAATGAGCGGTCATGTTCTCAATAAGATCGTAACATTCCTCGGGACGTCTTTTCATGAAAGTTCCACCGGCAGCAGCATTGATTGTTTCACGGGTGTCTCAACGTCAAACCATTATAAAACGTATCAATTTGAGTGACAAACAACATGTTATGATTCGGACATCGATCAATTGCAAGCTTATATCGTTCCCAAGCTTCAAACAAAGATTCGTCGGGATATTGCCGGAAATTACTGATATCGTTCCTCAATTTCGTCACCATCGATGGTGGAAAGTACTTGCAGAAACTTCAAACCATTTCCTCAAGGTATGAATCAATTCTTCGATTCGATCAAACCAAGACGTGGCATGATGAGTCAAAGAGTATAGGAAAAGATACAGACGAAGGGCGTCATCGAGACCCCATTCTGTTCATACTGAAAGGACGGTCAAAAATTTATCAAGATGCTTGTTTGCATCGTCATCCGGTAAACCATGAAATTGACAACTGTTTTTTACTTGTTCTATCATATGATGTTTCAAGCTAAAATCGGTAGCTTGAAAATTAGTCGGTGCAATGGGTCATCCCTCCTACATTGTAGGTTGATATAACTCCTCCATCGTTCGGAGATCGGGAGCTACATTTTGATTATCGGGAGGAGGATTAGGACCGGGTTTTGGTGGTCCGTTGGGAGCAGCCATATTACGTAACTCGGGTATGTTCGATTCTGCTTCTCAAGTCGTCTAGATCGAGATCGAAAGCGCATGCACTTAAATACCAAGGCAATTAAAATGATACGGTATTCGAAAACACAATGAACTTAACCAATAATCCCAAGTGAATAAATCACCTCTATAAGACAAACGCACAAGCGAGCGGAGAAGCTTTTTGGGTCAGCGCGAAGCTTATTAAAAACCCGCTTTTTCAAAGCGAATTTAATGTCAGCCGTCCTTATACCCACCACACAGTTTGTTTATCCAATAGAAATAAATCAATTCACAAGTGACACAAAGGCAAGTTTTTGATCTTTAGTTCGGGAACTTACTAATGATAACACCTCCGTTGAGAATGTTATATAATTGATGTATTCTATTTTAGCTCAAAAACAAAAGAGAAAATCTTTTTGTATTTTTAATATGATATATATATACAAAAGAAAAAGGAAAATATTTTTACTTTTTTGATTTTTTTAAAAAATAGTAACTTCACAAAGGAAGGATCTCGAGTCACTAATCGTCAAACCTTTAACGATATTGTCGCGACACAACCTCCGGCAAATGCAGGCGCCAAAATTTGATTCGTCTGAAGTTCAGGGGTATGTGTGTATGGATAAAAACACAATATCGATATCAAAAATAACCACAAGTAGTGATTTAAAATCCCTTTAGGAAAAAGGATAATGAATCAAACCCGTGAGTGATAGTGATACTGATTAGGAAATCCGAGTCGTTTCCCAACGAGGTGTGAATGGGCAACGTCGTTATTGGTTCGTTATTAAAAATCTCGATGTTTTGGATTTTTGATTATATTAAAACTACGGGGAATGGGAAAACAATTAAGGGAAATTACAATACGGGGAATCCTAAATACGTGATTTAAACTAAAACGTATTAATAGAAACGTAAATAAAATGCAACTACGTCTATTCTAAGTCCTAAAAATAATCTAAAATTAGTTTCTAACTAAATATGATATTAGAAAATTAACTAAGATTTAAAATTATTTTTTATGATTTTTCTAGAATTTATTTGAATTAAAAACTAATTTAAACTAATTTAAACTCTAAAAATTACAAATTAAGCTAGGAAAAATATAGAAAAATATTTTTTTGGCTTTTTATATTTTTCTTAATCTAGGAAAATTGAAAAATTATTTTTTGGAACTTTTTCTGATTTATTTGCAATAAAAGCTAATTAAAAAGGATTAAAAACTAGTTTAAATCAAGAAAAATAGTAAACAAAGTTTAAAAATTATGAAAAATTCAGGAAAAGTTTAAAAAATTATTCTAAATCTATGAAAAATATTAAAACTTAAGCTTATGTGAGAGATATAGCAGCCGTAGTGTAAACCTGTTTTAAAACAAGCTAATAAGAATAAGCTAATAAGCACAATAAGCTACCAAACTGTTACTGAGGCTATATTATACTAAAACTAACTACAAGCAACTAATTACTGCTACTCCTAATCTCTATTAAGCAAACTACCAAGATTATATGCTAACTGATTCTAACTTAAATCAGCTCTTAACCCTTATGTTTGAGCTTATCCACAGGCTTTATCAAATAGCTAATGTGAAAACCAAAACTGTGGTTCTCAAGACCACCAACCAAAGAGTAATCAAACCAATTCTCAGATCCTAACAAGCTAGTATACACCCTGTGCAAGGCTTACAAACAACCTGCTCACACTCAATGTATGCTGAAAGTGTGAACAGGCATATGGTGCTTAATTGAAGTCAATAAGAGCTTATAAGTACTTGAGAAAATTCAACTAAAATCAGATTTCTAAAATAGACCAACTGATCTTGTTTATCCCAGAGTTTCAATGATTTTAACTTAAAACTGAACACATGAAAATTCCACAAAGATTGGTGAAAAACTGGTTTTGACACTTTTGACTTTTTGACAGAATTTGTGATTTTGACCAAAATGAAATTTGAATCCAAATGATGAACTGATTTTGATGTTTTAGATTGAAACAAAGTTAACTCAAGCTATTATAACATTATCTAGATACAATTCAAGCTTATGACCTTTAAATTTCCAACTAACATGCAAATTGGAACAGATTCTAAGTGATTTTGACTAAATGAGTATAAGGCTGCAAATTAAGTACTGAAATGAACCTATATAAACCAAATGAACTTAATCTAACTGATATTATCTATAAATCAAACCTTAATCTTAGAATTAACAGCAAATCCAAACACTACTTATGAAAACAGTTTTGCAATTAACTATATCAAATTCTTACTAACAGTAATTTCTACCACTAGCTTATGATTAACTACTGTTAATAACACATATTCTAACAATAATAGCAACAGATTTAGATCAAATAGCTTAAAATGAAAGTGAGCACATTTTAGATAATGAACTTACAAGTGGTCCTAGCCACTATGGCTTGAAATCAATGAAAATAACCACTATCATAAACCAAATCCAAAGCCAAACACACTCAACCCAATTCCAGCTCAGATTCAACCCAGATCCAGAACTGCATCAACCCATTTCCACCTCCATATCAGCAAAACAGTGTACCTTTAATTCTAAAGTTTGATTGTGTTTGACTGAAGTGTAAATGAAAGTAGGATCTGAGTACCAGCTAGTTAACACTAATAAGCTTTATCAGAGCTTATAAGAGCTTATAACATCATCAAACTGAATACAACTTAAAAACAGATTAACAATATATATATATATATATATATATATATATATATATATATATATATATATTTTAATTTTTGCTTAGAGATAAATGAGACTGAAATTGATAAGAAACAAGTTAATAAGTTTAAACAAAGTAATAATAAGCTGATTAAAACAATCAAACAGTAACTAAGAATGAAATTTGAAAATCAAAACTACTTTTATTAATAACAAACTTGAGTACAATTTGAAATGTAAAGACTGAAATTAAAACAGAATATTAAAAACATTTATAAAGCTACAATTGTACTCAGAAAACTACTCTACTCTACTCTCTCTCACTAAAAAAAAACTGCTCTCATCTGTGAGAAACCGGGCTTTATATAATTGAGCTTGAGCCTTGGAAACTTCTAGAATATGCAATTCTGTGTTTCTCTGAGTGGATATCAACCCTTTGATCAAATCCCACGTATCCCGAATGATATCAACCCTTGGATTAGATCATCCACGCTGTTTCGACCAATGAGAGAGAAAGGATTTGGAATGTTGCACGCGGATTGATGACCTGGACATCCCCATGTGTCAGGGGTGTCAGATGAAAGTACAAGACTACCCTTAATTGTGGTTAATTTGGCCGAATTGACACATGGGGTAATTAGGGTTCTTACCTGGGTAATTTGGGGGTGAATATTGGCGCGGGGAGATTTTTTTTTTATATTATTTTGAGTAGTGTTGACTGGGTCTTGGGTGTTTGACCAAGGTGTGGTTCGGGTAAACGGGTTGAGATATAAACCGGGTATAGAAAGCGGATTGGACCGGGTATATGGATTTGGATTTTGGACTTGATATTTTTGGGCCTTGGTTTTGAGTTTGGACTTAGGATTAGCTTTGTACCCATTTAGCATATTAAGGACCAAATGTGTATAAACTGAAACTTCAGGGACCAAATCTGTAATTCTGAAAATCTCTTTCAAGGACCAATCTTGTCATTCACAAATAATCCAAGGGTTAATTTTGCAACTTTTGAAACTTGAAGGGTCTTTTCTGTCATATGTTGAAAGTTCAGGGACTGTTTCTAACATTTCTTCAAACTTTGATCAAATCTTCACAAATCCTCCTTAGAGAGTAGAAATCTGCATAATTCTGACCTTCCGGCTCAGCTTTAGCTCTCTTAATCTCTCGTGCTCGGCTTTTTCGTCTGATTTGGCTTCTTTTTGTGTGTTTTTACATATCCGTACCTGCACAAGCACAAACTCAAGAAAACAACAAATATTACCAATAAACGGCTCTTTCTTGGTTATTTTGGGTCAGTTTTGATAAACAAAAGATATGTGTTTAAGCACATATCAATGATCTTTCTCATATTTCAATCTGGGCAAACCTCTTACAAGATCCTTTCTAGAAAGATAATTTATGGTTCCGAATTTCAAATGACTGAGACGACGATGCCATAACCATGACTTTGTTTTTGAAGCCTTTGACAACAAGCAGATTGGAGAAGACTTCATCATGTCTTCGATAGAGATGGTGTACAAATTGGTTCCACGTGTTCCTTTCAAAAGTTCAACACCATCTAGTTCTCTAACGAAGCATGTATGTTTTCTAAAGGCCACCTCTAGATCAGAATCACAGAATTGACCAACAGAAAACAAATTATGACCAAGACATTCAACATAATATACCCTGGAAATTACACTATCTCCAACAACATAATCTCCGTAACCCATAATTGCCCCAAAATGGTCATTCCCGAATCTAACAGTCCCGATGAATTTATTCACGAAGTTCATGAGCCGTGAGCGATCTCCAGTCATATGCTTGGAACAGACTGAATCCAGGTACCACAGAATGATTTGAACGACCTACAGTTGAACACAGACAAGTATGGATGACTGGATAATTTGGATCCCCATGCGAGAATGGGTTCCACTTGGTTAGTAAACGAGATTGGAACACCCACATCAGAAATAGAATCAATGAGATCACTAGAGGTAGATGCAGGACTAGAAGTGAAAGTAGATCTATTCAAAGTGTGTTCACTTCTTAAAGGTATCACTCTACTAGTGGGCATCCATTTCCTAATGGGCATTGATCTGGATAATTTAGGGCACAACTCATTAAGATAGAATTTACCGCCAGTAGGTATCCATTGATAACCTACATTACTAAATTTTCTTCCTGTTGGTTTCCAATGTTTTCTAGCCTTCTTTCTCCTTGGTTTTCTGACATTCTTATCCTGTTTCCTGGTGTTAACATTTTTTACCAGAGATTTAACAGCATTAGTCAAATCATTCACAACACATTCATGATTAATACCAGAAATCAAGCATTCATTACATGTTTTGAAAGTAGTAGCAGAATTCGAATTAATTACAGTACGCTTATAGCTAATACTAGAATCAACATGATTCGTCTTATTCAACACAAACTTATGGTCCCTAGGGTGGTCTTCTACTTTCTTCCATTGATCACTCTTAGCTTGCGAGGTCCTATCTTGCTTTGTATTTCCTGGAGGCTTTGACCCGCTTGCCTTAGTGTCACTGATTACTCATGTAGAGGGAATGATGGGAACATTAGTTGGTTTTGCTACTTTTTGCGTTCCTGATCTAGAAGTGCCGGGATCTGAAGTACTAGTAGGCACATCAAAGTTCACATGCTTTACTTTTGGCATAGAACAAGGCATATCAAGAGTCGCATGCTTAATACTAGGCATAGAGCATGGCATAATGACTTTATCTTTAGTACAAAAGGATTTAGGGCATGTTGCTCTTAAACATTCTAAAAGCTCTTGAGATCGTTTGGCATATAAGCATGCATACCTAACTTCTCTATCAAGTGGTTTATTTATGCCATCCTCTTCGACAATCTCACGGAGACATTCTAGACTATCCTTAAGATACGAAAAATATTCTTGACGCACAAGTTCGTTATTTCTACGATGAGGGGGAATATACTTTACAGTCACAACATACTTAGAATCTGCAGATGCCTTAGATACAAGATTCTCATCATTGACAATTGGCATTTTCCCTTTTACCTGACTCTTCAGATTCTCAATTTCCATTTGTAAAGAAGTTATTTTTTCATTTTTTTTGTCACGAGTGACTTTCATTGAATCATATAACTCTTTGAAATGTTGTTTAACCTTTTCATTTTCTTTTAGAAAACTCTCATTTTCTTGTTGTAAAGCGTTAATGATTTTTGAAGATGAAAGTTTTGAGAATTCTGAGAATCTAAAGGAGGAGGCATTTGGGAGCCATTCACATTATTCTTTTCACCCTTCAATTGTGAAATTTGGGTTTTCAATCTTCTGATCGTGTTACAATGAGCTCGAATCTGTTCGTCACGTTTGCTTATTTCAAAAACTGCATCAAACTCAGGAGCATCCGATGATGTCTTGACATTTGAGGTTTTAACATTTTCTTTGAGATGTTGATATTTTAATTGCAAAGCAAAATGTTCAACTTCCAGCTTAGAAAAATGTTTTACCAAGTTATCATGATCATCCTGTTCTATTTTCTCATTCAGTTTTGAGTTTTTGTTTTCAAGCTCAACAACACGATTATGGGAAACTTTCAAAGCAACAGATAATTCATGAAATTGTGAAGCAGTGATAGAATAATTTGTAACAGTATAAAACACATCTTGAGCAACACAACTAGAAATCAAGTTCTCATTTAAGATATGCAGATTCTTCCTTTCAATTTCATTACATTTGAGTTCTCGTTCATAATCATTGACCTCAATTTCCATTTCATTGAACTCCTTTTTCATTTCTTTAATCTCTGTATCAATGCCCTTTTGAAGACTCTCAAATTGTTCTTTTAGTAGTTTAAAGAAAGGCATGACCTCAGTTAAATAACACTCTTTAGTTTGCTCAAAACCTATTTCCCCTTCAGTAATCCCTGTGGGTGTAATTCTCTTCTTACATGTTTTCTCAAAATCAACAAACAATTGATAGACTACATATAGACTTATTAAGGTCTTGCTTTGAGTAGAGATGGTTCTGGGCACTAAATGCATAGGTGTATTTGGGGGATACACAGTGGCTGGAGGCATTCTCCTACAGGGAAAATTCTTCTCAATCAGGTTATCGATTTTTTGTTTATCCAAATCTTTCTTCCAGAATACTTGCTCACGGGTTAACTGAGTTTGAGGTTTAAACATATTCAAGGTTATCCAATTTTCTTTAGTATAATCATGGGGTTTAAACGTTATATTATGCTTTGTACACTTAGGATCATTTAACTTCTTTGTCATTTTCTCCCTAGATGCATCTTCTAATTTTCTATCCTCATCAGTGCTTCCTATACATGATGGTGTTTGCCTAGGCTTAAGAATCTCATTACCATCATAGACTACCTTATGTGTAGCTCTAGCAACTTTTCCATACTCGGGATTGGGTACCTCTACAAGGGGAATACTATGCTTATCGCTTAAGACTCTATGCTTAGTGATCATGTGAGCAGTCTGAATGCTGTTCCCTTGTATGTACAGTTTGTTCTCAAGTTTGTTTTTCAAAGTTTTTAGGTTGGAAAAGTCATTTAAAAGTTTTGATTCCTTAGCAGTGAACTCCTGTTTAAGCACCTTTACATTTTCTTGAAGTTCTTGCTTTTGCTTAACAGTTTTATTGAGCTTTTCTTGCAAGGAGTTTAACTTTTGTTTTAACATTTCTTCCCTAAAGTTACTTTTTCTGATAATTGTACGCATTTGGAAATCCATCTCCTGCTCACGGTTAGTCAATTCAAACTTAGCACGTTGTTCATGTATAGCAACTTGTTCTTTATAGGCATTCAGTTCATAGGTTATAGAGTCATTAGTGGCTGATTCGCTCTGAACGGTCTATCTTTTATTAGTCAACCACTTGTGAATGGTCAACCATAAAAGTCAAATAGCTCAGAACAAAATGCAATTAAGTCCAGAGGAGTTTAGTGTTTCCCCGGGTCGTTAAGTCCCAACGAGGTGTGTAAACTGTAATACAACGAATCTGTGATCGGGTGAATATTGAACAGGAAAAGGTTATGATGGGGATTTCTAAACTACAAGGCAAGCAATAATAATAAAAGGCAACTAAAACTACTGAATCTATGATGTAAACAAGGGAATATAAACTAACAATGCAAATCTATAGTAAAAACGCGAAGAACATAATTAAAGAAACGTGAATTAAATGCAACTACTCTAATTTAACCCATGAAAATGAACTACAATATTTCTACAGCTAAGGATGTTATTTAAAAATTATTTGAAATTTAAAACTATTTTTTTTGGATTTTTCTTGATTTATTTGGAATTAAAAACTAATTTAAGACATTTGAAAGAGACTTAAAATACTAAAAATTAGGAAAACATGCAAGAAAATTACAAAAATACTTTTCAAAAATCAAATTTAACTAAAAAGATTTTTCAAAACTGGAATCACATTTTTTTGACTTTTTCTCAATTTATTATGAATTTAATACTATTTAAAACTAATTAAAATGCTAGAAAATCTATTTTAACTAAGATAATTCAGGAAAAATACTTTTTATGACTTTATGAATATTATAAAACTAAGAAAATTGAAATTGTATTTTTCTGAACTTTTTCTAATTTATTTGAATAAAATGCTATTTAAAAATGCTAGAAAATGAATTAAAATGCAGAAAAATAGCAAATAAGCTTGGAAAATTATGAAAACTTCCAGTCAACTATAAAATAATACGGAGAATCCAGGAAAAATAACAGAAACTATTTTGGATCACAAGAAATATGAAATGGGTGCACAACTGATGTAATAAACTAAGTGAAATAAGCTATAAGCTAACTATAAGCTACCATAAGCTACCTAATGCTCAAACTTACCTAAACTAACTAAGATAAGCCTTCTGCAACTGAACTAGACCTTATAAGAACAAGTTTAAAGCATTTGAGCACAAATTAAGTTTCTAGCGCTAAAATCCAAACGGCCCTACAGGGGCAACTTTAAGCACTGATTCAGCAGGTATAGAAAAATCTTAAAAATAAACTAAAAATACCTGGATAACATCCACCAACCAAAGTGCTATAATCCAAAATTTCAGCTAATAAGGACTAAAATTGAGTGAATTAAAAATGCAGAAATGGAAGCTGTTTGTACTTGCAATGGAAATTTTGACTTTTTAAGAAAACATGCAGTTTGACTTATCTGAGATTTGAATCTACTGAAATGGATTGAATAAGCTAGAAACAAGTTATGGGAACTTAGAATAAGCAACAACAAGAAGAAAAACACACTGAATAAGCAGAAATAAGGAATAAGCAAAACGGAAGGTTTGTGAAAAAGAGCTTAAAAGAAGCTAGCAAATAAGCAGTTTACAATACTAACTAAAAATTATAAAAAATACTATGATGAAGACAAGCAACAGAATGACAAATATCCAAAATCACAAGTCTTCACTCCTAATATTAAGTCCTACATGAAATTCACAAGTTTATTCAAAAATGACATAAGCCTAAATTTGACTTTTTATATAAACATGAAAAGTTGACTAAGTTGAGTTTTAATCCTAATCTAGTGACTGAATATGATGTATTAAGCTATTTAAAGACTAATTTAAGCTGAGTCTACTAATTATGCACCAACATGAAGGATTTGGACTTGTAAATCCTTGACAGTTAACTGTCAAGGGATTGGATTTGGAATTTTTGACCTTAAAGTGAACAAGCCCTGGTTTTAGTGGTTTGACTGAGCTATCTTAGCCTAATGAAACATGTATAAATCACAAACAACAACTAGAATAAAGAACACAGTGGTTAAAACCACTGTTCCAAACACACCTTAAAAATCATGAAAATGAGATTTTCATATAGAAATATTGATTAAGACCATGAATTTGAATCACAGAGCTGTAATATGATGCAATAAGCTTATAAAAGCATAAAAACACAAACATAAAAAGAGATTAAACTAGTCTACATTATCAAGCATAAAATTGAAATATGAGCTCACAAGTGATCAAGGGGTGGAAACTGTGAACCATTGACAAATAACAATCCTAACACCTCCTCTGAGGTACTAAACCATAATCATCCAATAAACAGATCTGCTTCAGCATGCTTCTTCTTCCTTTCTTGATTTTTTATTTATTTATGAGCTATTTTCTAGTATTTTTGAGTAATTATGAGTTTTACAAACTCAACCTGGTTTAATGTTTCTAAAAGCTTACAGAAGCTTACTTTTGAACTTATATGAGCTTATGGGTCCCTAACAACAAGTATCAACAACATTAAAGTTATATGAGAATTTGAGTACCAATTTTGCATAAACTGAAAATGTGATAAAAACTTCAATTGATGATGAAAACAAGTTTTACTAGCACTGAGAAACTTAGAAATACAACTTTCAAGCTTTAAAATACACTAGAACATTAAAATTAAGCTATTCGACTATGAAAACTAAAATTACTCTTCTGCCTTTTCTTTACTGCTTCTTTTTCCATCTTTATAGACTTTTTGGACTTCCCACTTGCTTCTGAATATTTCCCATCAACAATCTTAACCATTGGATGAGTCAAACGTATCCTAGCCTTTAAAATACAATTTGGCGCCAAAAAATCTTAATGCCAGTTGGGGTTGCGTAAAGCAGTTTTAGGGGCATTAATTGGTTTTGGGAAGTTGTAAAGGTGGAGGGGACAAGGTTTAAGAGCTGGTAGTCAAGTGGTGGACAGGTGGTGGTGAAACCAGGTATGTGGAAGAGGGAGTGGTATTGGAGGGAAAAGGGTGAGGTTGACCGGGTTGACTTGGGCTGGGTTGGTTGTTGGGTTTTATTTATTTAAGGTCCGGTTGGTTTTAGTGGTAAAAGCCCAAGGACCAAAATTGTAATTTTCTGAAAAATGAAGGGCTGAACCTGTCAATATTCCAAAGTTAATCCAAGGGTCAATCTTGCCAAGTTTCATTACTACAAGGACCATAAAAGATAATTTTCCATTTTTAAACTTCCAAGGACTATTTTTGCCAATTTTGAAACTTGAAGGACCAAACTTGTAAATTCTCCAAACTTTTACCCAAGGATCATTTTTGATAAATTTTGATTTAAAAAGGGCTTGGGTTGACTTTTATTCCAAAACAAATGCTCAGGGACTAATTTTGTTAAGATTTGAAAGTTGAGGGACTGAAACTGCCAATTATGCAAATTTAGCTCGTTTTTCATCTGTTTTTAAACATTTTGCATCTGAAACATATAAAATACAATCCTTGGATATATTTTGTATTTTGTTGCATATTTGAGTGTTTTTAAGTGTTTTGGCAGCTCAGATAAGATAAAAATGATGAGTATTTACACACTCATCAATCCCCCACACTAAACTATTGCTAGTCCCTAGCAATCTTTTATGAAAATTTAATGGATTTAAGTCTCTTTACCAAAAGCCATTACTTCTGGAGTAGCCAATTGTTTCAGTTCAAGTAAGAACCTTGGTACAATGATAACCAAATGATTTTGAGCAAATCACCAGCTTTCAACGGTTTTGATTTGTCTTTACCAAAATCCGTTTGCTTCTGGACTAGCCAACTCTTAGATAAATTATCAATATTATCTTTGGTGAGCTGATTACCAATTATGGTTTTCCAACTGCCTTTACCACAAGCCATAAACTTGCGGGCTAGCCAACTCTTCACTAATTAAAGATATGGTGAGTTGAACACCATACAATTTTGGGCAAATTGCAAGCCATCAACGGATTTGAGATATCTTTACCAAGAGCCGTTTGCCCCTTGATTAGCCAATCCTTTTGTTTATTAGACATGGCGGACTGATAACCGTAAGCTGAGTAAGTGCAAAACACTTACTCAAAAAAAAAATTTTGGCCAAAAAATGGGGGAATTGGGTGGTATAATTACATGATAAAATTCGTGAGAATTCCCCCCACACTAGAAATGAATATTGCCCTCAATATTCAAAGTACCGGCGGTTATGCCGAAACATAGAACGTAAAAGGGAAATACTACGGCCATTATATTTTGGATTTTTTTTTTTTTTTTTTTTTTTTTTAGATGTTAGAAAACTTATATACAACAGCGGGGGGCAACTCCCCCACACTAGGGTGGTACACACGGGTGAAAACCCATGTTTAACTACTGTTTTTGATTACCGAGTCGCTAGCTTGACTCGATCCCCGCATTCATTAGTTCATGGGGAAGTAAGTGGAAGAGACAATCTCCATCGGACTTTTATTCAAGATGTTTGTATAAACATTGAAGTACGTGAAAGTTCCACACCGATGAGATATACATAGATCCGGCTCACAAATAATAAATGAAAATGCCGGGGTCAAAGATAATGTCTTCATTCCCGAAGGAGTGAAGAACAGGAGAAGCCACGGGATAGGTAAAGAAGAGAAAGAAAGTCATGATAAAGATCTTGACTAACTCATCATCACACACAGGAGAATTCATAATAGCATGAATCTCATCATTTAAGCTCAATTGGTCTAGACATATCCCGGGTGTGTCTAGATCAAAGTAGAAGTTATCATACTCCGGTGGAGATATGATATGAGTGAGTTCACAGGAGAACTCCTCAAAGGCGAATGATTCAAATTCGGGATTGATTTGAGTGAGTTCACTGGGGAACTCCTCAAAAGTGAATGATTCATAATCGGGAGAGAATTATGAGAATGAGAAGTGGTAAAACCACTAATCTTCTCTCCCATATGATCAAAATTGAACGTTTGCAATTCCGAAATAGAATCATCGAACAAAAGTTCACTATCCTCAAAGGGGATAGGATATGAAGTAGGCTTTTCATTAAAAGCCTCGATTCTAGAAATGAGAAGATTAACATTCAATAATGTAAGACGAAGTGCTTCGTCTTGGATTATTTCTTCATCATTCTCTTCTCCTAAGCTGACAAGCTCAGCAGGTAATTCCCCCACATAACTTATGTCTCCACAAGATAAAGAATAGTCCTCATCAGAATCAGAGAACATTTCAATATGATCATTTTGGAAGACAATAGGAGGAGGGATATCACACACATGATCAATAATTCCCTGTGACTCTCTTGGAATTGGGACAAGGTTCTCAACACTAGACTTTATGAATTCGTCCGATTCCTTTTCAGGACCAGTGTCAAGATGCTCGTCCCCCATGCTCAGAGAGTGAGTGTGAACCTCGGGTGTGATAACAGCAGACTGAGGGAGTTGAGAAGGACTAGCAGTTATGGATTCTACAAGTTCCATTATTTCTACTGCTAGTGATTCAGTCGTATTCTTTTCTCCCTGTATTTCCCCGGATGGAATCTCAACTGATGAACTTGATGAATCTTTATAAAATTGTAGAATATCAAGGGTATCTTCATCATCACTGCCATCAGAATGAAACGGAATCGAGAGCTAGATTTGGATGCTTTTTGTATTTTAATTAATTCCCTAATAGAGTTTTCACTGGCAATCTGGGAATCTAATTTAGCAGCCCGCTCTTCGGCTAACAATTCTTCCATGGATTTTTGATTTGGATTATCTTGGGAATGTTTACATTCCTTCAAATCTTTCACTAAATCCAAAAGATCAAGGAGAAGATTTTGAGGAAGTGGCTTAGGCTAAGGTGGTGCCTGATTCATTTGGTACTGTAGAGGTTGGTCATGATACGAAGAGTCGTAATTGTTACAAGGAAATTGATTCCTTGTTTGACAATCAGAGCTAAAGTGTGGACCTCCACAGTACTCACAACAAAACGATTGTTGTGGCTGGTCGTGTGAATAATATGGAATTTGGTCATTTCCAAAGTCCTGAGTGTTACCAGAAAACTGTTCATAGACAAACGTGTTCCCGGTTTGACACACAAATTCTTGATGAGGACCTCCACAAAATTCACATGAATATGTCTGAATCTCATGATGTGGTAGCTGATGGAATAAATCAGTCGTGTTATGGTAAGAATAGGGATCTTGGTTATAGACAGACCCATTTCCTGACTCTACCATGCTAAAACTGAGACAATTATCATCATTATGAGGGCCACCACACCATTGACAACCAAGAAGGTGAGGATAAGACATAGAAAGAATCAAAGGGTTCCAGAGGGTAAGAAATGAAGAATCAAAAGGGTAAGAGGGTAAAGAGGAATATTTTTGGTATTTTTGAAAAACATGTTGTAAAAACAAAGAATGAAAATATTTTTGGTAATCGATTAGTCAAACGAATTAACTTCACGATAATTTTGGTTTTATATGAAAATAAGGAAATATGGACAAAGATGGTAAATATACAATGGGTGTATATTCAACAATCACTGATGCTTCAAATTCGTAGTACGCAGCACACCTCCCCGGCAGCGGCGCCAAATTTTGATTCGCTCCGAACGGTCTATCTTTTATTAGTCAAGCACTTGTGAATGGTCAACCATAAAAGTCAAACAGCTCAGAACAAAATGCAATTAAGTCCAGAGGAGTTTAGTGTTTCCCCGGGTCGTTAAGTCCCAACGAGGTGTGTAAACTGTAATACAACGAATCTGTGATCGGGTGAATATTGAACAGGAAAAGGTTATGATGGGGATTTCTAAACTACAAGGCAAGCAATAATAATAAAAGGCAACTAAAACTACTGAATCTATGATGTAAACAAGGGAATATAAACTAACAATGCAAATCTATACTAAAAACGCGAAGAACATAATTAAAGAAACGTGAATTAAATGCAACTACTCTAATTTAACCCATGAAAATGAACTACAATATTTCTACAGCTAAGGATGTTATTTAAAAATTATTTGAAATTTAAAACTATTTTTTTTTGGATTTTTCTTGATTTATTTGGAATTAAAAACTAATTTAAGACATTTGAAAGAGACTTAAAATACTAAAAATTAGGAAAACATGCAAGAAAATTACAAAAATACTTTTCAAAAATCAAATTTAACTAAAAAGATTTTTCAAAACTGGAATCACATTTTTTTGACTTTTTCTCAATTTATTATGAATTTAATACTATTTAAAACTAATTAAAATGCTAGAAAATATATTTTAACTAAGATAATTCAGGAAAAATACTTTTTATGACTTTTTGAATATTATAAAACTAAGAAAATTGAAATGGTATTTTTCTGAGCTTTTTCTAATTTATTTGAATAAAATGCTATTTAAAAATGCTAGAAAATGAATTAAAATGCAGAAAAATAGCAAATAAGCTTGGAAAATTATGAAAACTTCCAGTAAACTATAAAATAATACTAAGAATCCAGGAAAAATAACAGAAACTATTTTGGATCGCAAGAAATATGAAATGGGTGCACAACTGATGTAATAAACTAAGTGAAATAAGCTATAAGCTAACTATAAGCTACCATAAGCTACCTAATGCTCAAACTGACCTAAACTAACTAAGATAAGCCTTCTGCAACTGAACTAGACCTTATAAGAACAAGTTTAAAGCATTTGAGCACAAATTAAGTTTCTAGCGCTAAAATCCAAACGGCCCTACAGGGGCAACTTTAAGCACTGATTCAGCAGGTATAGAAAAATCTTAAAAATAAACTAAAAATACCTGGATAACATCCACCAACCAAAGTGCTATAATCCAAAATTTCAGCTAATAAGGACTAAAATTGAGTGAATTAAAAATGCAGAAATGGAAGCTGTTTGTACTTGCAATGGAAATTTTGACTTTTTAAGAAAACATGCAGTTTGACTTATCTGAGATTTGAATCTACTGAAATGGATTGAATAAGCTAGAAACAAGTTATGGGAACTTAGAATAAGCAACAACAAGAAGAAAAACACACTGAATAATCAGAAATAAGGAATAAGCAAAACGGGAGGTTTGTGAAAAAGAGCTTAAAAGAAGCTAGCAAATAAGCAGTTTACAATGCTAACTAAAAATTATAAAAAATACTATGATGAAGACAAGCAACAGAATGACAAATATCCAAAAGCACAAGTCTTCACTCCTAATATTAAGTCCTACATGAAATTCACAAGTTTATTCAAAAATGACATAAGCCTAAATTTGACTTTTTATATAAACATGAAAAGTTGACTAAGTTGAGTTTTAATCCTAATCTAGTGACTGAATATGATGTATTAAGCTATTTAAAGACTAATTTAAGCTGAGTCTACTAATTATGCACCAACATGAAGGATTTGGACTTGTAAATCCTTGACAGTTAACTGTCAAGGGATTGGATTTGGAATTTTTGACCTTAAAGTGAACAAGCCCTGGTTTTAGTGGTTTGACTGAGCTATCTTAGCCTAATGAAACATGTATAAATCACAAACAACAACTAGAATAAAGAACACAGTGGTTAAAACCACTGTTCCAAACACACCTTAAAAATCATGAAAATGAGATTTTCATATAGAAACATTGATTAAGACCATGAATTTGAATCACAGAGCTGTAATATGATGCAATAAGCTTATAAAAGCATAAAAACACAAACATAAAAAGAGATTAAACTAGTCTACATTATCAAGCATAAAATTGAAATATGAGCTCACAAGTGATCAAGGGGTGGAAACTGTGAACCATTGACAAATAACCATCCTAACACCTCCCCTGAGGTACTAAACCATAATCATACAATAAACAGATCTGCTTCAGCATGCTTCTTCTTCCTTTCTTGATTTTTTATTTATTTATGAGCTATTTTCTAGTATTTTTGAGTAATTATGAGTTTTACAAACTCAACCTGGTTTAATGTTTCTAAAAGCTTACAGAAGCTTACTTTTGAACTTATATGAGCTTATGGGTCCCTAACAACAAGTATCAACAACATTAAAGTTATATGAGAATTTGAGTACCAATTTTGCATAAACTGAAAATGTGATAAAAACTTCAATTGATGATGAAAACAAGTTTTACTAGCACTGAGAAACTTAGAAATACAACTTTCAAGCTTTAAAATACACTAGAACATTAAAATTAAGCTATTCGACTATGAAAACTAAAATTACTCTTCTGCCTTTTCTTTACTGCTTCTTTTTCCATCTTTATAGACTTTTTGGACTTCCCACTTGCTTCTGAATATTTCCCATCAACAATCTTAACCATTGGATGAGTCAAACGTATCCTAGCCTTTAAAATGCAATTTGGCGCCAAAAAATCTTAATGCCAGTTGGGGTTGCGTAAAGCAGTTTTAGGGGCATTAAGTGGTTTTGGGAAGTTGTAAAGGTGGAGGGGACAAGGTTTAAGAGCTAGTAGTCAAGTGGTGGACAGGTGGTGGTGAAACCAGGTATGTGGAAGAGGGAGTGGTATTGGAGGGAAAAGGGTGAGGTTGACCGGGTTGACTTGGGCTGGGTTGGTTGTTGGGTTTTATTTATTTAAGGTCCGGTTGGTTTTAGTGGTAAAAGCCCAAGGACCAAAATTGTAATTTTCTGAAAAATGAAGGGCTGAACCTGTCAATATTTGAAAGTTATTCCAAAGGTCAATCTTGCCAAGTTTCATTAGTACAAGGACCATAAAAGATAATTTTCCATTTTTAAACTTCCAAGGACTATTTTTGCCAATTTTGAAACTTGAAGGACCAAACTTGTAAATTCTCCAAACTTTTTACCCAAGGATCATTTTTGATAAATTTTTATTTAAAAAGGGCTTGGGTTGACTTTTATTCCAAAACAAATGCTCAGGGACTGATTTTGTCAAGATTTGAAAGTTGAGGGACTGAAACTGCCAATTATGCAAATTTAGCTCGTTTTTCATCTGTTTTTAAACATTTTGTATCTGAAACATATAAAATACAATCCTTGGATATATTTTGTATTTTGCTGCATATTTGAGTGTTTTTAAGTGTTTTGGCAGCTCAGATAAGATAAAAATGATGAGTATTTACACACTCATCAGTGGCACATGCAGTGTATTCATCAAAAATATAGTCATCATTGACTGCAGAAGATGCATCGCATGGTACACTTTCACTTTCATTTTGTTTCACATATTGATCATATGGGACAACATTGCTATTACCCATATTTTCAATATCTGATTCAATAATTTCAGTTGGTTGTACCTTGTCGTGTATCTTTTGCACATCAATGTCATCGTATAGTTTTAATACCTCTGATATGATTGATTCCTTGGAAGGACTGGCCTGTTGTGGTGAAGGAGCCTTTGGAGAGACCATTGGTAAGATACTAGCCATGAAGATGGTCTGGGCAGTGGGTTCATCATCGACATCAGAATCAAATGCATCACAGTTTGCAACTTGAAATGCGTTGGGATTGTTGTGTCCCATACCCTGCACTGGCTGTTCATCCACTTTTGCATCGTAAGTTTTGGCATTTCCCTCAGCAAGAAACAACAATTCTTCTTCATCCAATACTGCTCCATTATCTTGAGCTTGTACCAGCAGCATTTTGTCCTTGAAGTACTCTACATTTTGTGGACGTTTAGGAGAAGTGCAGTTCCTCGCAATATGTCCTTCTCCACCACAGTTGTAACACTTGATTGGCTTCCCTTACCCTGAGCCATGTTCCCTCCTCGATTCTGATTACCCACATATTCTCTGCCTACACCAGCATTTCTATAACCCGCTCCTACCATTCCTTGATCATTCTGTCTTCCTTGCGCATTTTGCACCACTACCTTTCCTTCTTTGACAGTTGCATGATTGTGGAGATTGGAGGCTGTTCTGATATGATTGTTGGTGTGTGGAGTGAGGTTCAAGTTTTACTTAACCATTAGAGCCAATTGATTGACAAGGTGTTCCATAAATGTGTCTGAATCTGGAGGCTTATACCCAGGATCTGGAATGAGTTTGTGATTACCATTACCATTTGGTATGACCTGTGAAGCTTTGGAGGTTATTCCTACATTAGTATAGAATGCAGTTGAATCATTTGACGAGCTTGCATCTCCAGAATTGGTTTTAAATTTTTCCAAGATCATTCGTTCAAACACATCATGTTTCTCATTCTGAAGCAAATAAGCAACAATTGCTCGTAATTTGTGTTCCTCAATCCTTTGTTTAGCTTGACTGCAGTGACAAATTTGTGCCATTCGGGATTCATGTTGATCACAAACTTTGAATTGAGCTGAATATTTGGCATTGTCATTTTGATATTCCTCATATCATTCACAAGCTTGTGGAATCTCACATGATATTCGATAACAGTTTCCCCTGGATTCATCTTAAAGTTCTCAAAGTCATCATACGGTTGAGACTCCCTGTCTTCTTTAGTCAGTTCAGAACCCGAGAGAAGCATCTTCACATTGTCCCATACTGCCTTCGCTTCAGTGTTGTGATTGATCAACTTGTAAATGTCCTTAGGTAAACCTTGAAGTATGATGTTTGAAGCCCTGATGTCTCGATCGTATATCTTCTTCTCCTTATCAGTAAGTTCATCATACGTATTTGGTCTATCCAATCCTAATATAACTGAACCATCAATAGCAATTTCAAGAATGTCTCTGGTAGTCTCAACTTGATATGGTCCTTCATCAATTGACTTGAGGATATTAAACCCATTTTCCTTTCCTAAGCAGTATAGTTTGATTCTTTGAGCCCAAGAGTCATAATCGGTTCTATCCAGCATGGGAGGACGAGTATCAGATCCTACAGCTTGAACGTCATCAGCAATAGAAGAAGTGATTGTAGACATGATTACAGATTCTACGATATTTAACTATTCTTTGATTAAACCGGGAAATAGATTCTTTCACGGAATTTTACTAAATCAAAAGAAAAACCGTAAAACGTAACACGAAGAAATGACAAGTCTCAATAGACAAGCCGCACCCAAGACAACTCGCACCCTAGACTAATCGCAGTCCTGACAAATCGCAGTACAAGATAAGTCGCAGTATAAGACAAGTCGCAGTACAAGACAACTCACACGCTAATTACCAACAAGCATAAACGACAACTCGCTTATCAGACAAATCGCATACAACACAACTCGCATAGACTGACAACTCGCATAGTACACAAGTACACCCACTACTTTGTCCTTTCTTGTCGTTTTGTCTCAATAGACAACTCGCATATAAGACAACTCGCTTCTCAAATCGTGACAAATCGCTTAAAGTATGTGACAAGTCGCTTCAATAAGCATACTCAGGATAGATAAATCGCATCAAACATGGGACAACTCGCATCAAAGAAATACATACCGTGACTCAACTCGCATCCAACAAACTTTCAAAAACACCACTTTTCAATCCAAAAACAACTCAACCACGATGATTCAAACCTTCCAAACCAAAACCTAAACACTTATAATGATTCTAAACACAAAAGTACAATCAAAATCCAAACTTTAACACTAGAAATGATCCAAATGATGCAAACTACTCTAAACTCATTCAAACCCAAAAACCTTATGAAAACCACTAGAAATCCAAGAACATGAAGGATGAGTGATCAAACATTGGCTCTTGATACCATTTGTAACATATTGGTTTTCATAAACACACAAATACACTAATCAAAGAGGCGTATAGTATGAGTTCTAGAGAGAGAAAGTGAAGAGAGTTGAGAACTTAGTGAGACAAAGAAAAATGATATTAAAAGCTCCAACCCTCTACCATGGGAGGTAGAGGGTATTTATAGTTTCTTACAAGACATGCCTCCTACGGACTGTGGATCAGGCATACAGTGGGTAAAGACCCGTCCGTCCTCCACGGTGTTACTTAACAAACTACTTACTAACACTAAATGACTACGACTACGAGCTTACTAATGAATAAATATACTTGAGGTGACCGACTCTTTAACAACAGGATTTTCTAAATCCTAACACCTATCGCTAACCTGATCTTGAAATGGTTTAGGAATGCGATAGTTGTGGCTATGGATTTGCTTTCGGGACCACGCCTCAAAACCTGCTCCAATATCAGTTACTTGTTACATGCTTTTTATAATACTTGTATTATTGGACGTAGTTAAACATTATCACTATCATATTTCATGAATCGTGTTACTTATATTTATTTTTAAGTTTTACACTTTTACATTAAAAAGCAGAGTATGATTGACACTATAAAAAATATAGGGACACTTACATATATATAATCACTAAAACTTGCATACTTGCATATTTTTCTAAAAAATGTTTAAACATTATTGTACATTAAGCATTAAAAACTTGGATTTCAAAAAAATATGCAAATATACAAATTTTAATCTGACCGCAAATTTGTTGTTAGACAGCTAGCATTTAGTTGTAATTTAATAAAGAAAATATTAAATTACCAAACTTACCTCGTGTTCACATGGGTTTTCAATAAAGTGTCGCAAGTAATCATGCTGTCAATTGTATAAATCAGTATTAAAAGTATGGCTAACTGTGTGAGAGAGAAAGTTGGGTTCTCCAACCCACACGTGAGAGAGAGATGCGAGTAAAAAATACAAGAGACAGTGAGAAAGTGAGAGTAGGGCACGTAGGATTTAGAGGACATTACAATGGCAAGCAACTAGGTTCCAGCTACATCGGTGGCAGACGTAACTCGGCTATATCGTATATGTTTTTCAACTTCCCGGAGGATTGGGGAATGGGGAGACTATGGATGATCTTTAAGAAGTACGGGACAGTTTTCGACATGTTCATGGCCCAAAGACGACTTCGAAATGGGCAGAGGTATGGGTTTGTTCGGTTCAAATTCGTCAAGGATGTAGAGGGGCTGTTGGAACAGTTACAGAAAATAAAGATTGGGGAGGATTAGTTAAGGGTTTATGTAGCTTATGATAGGAAGTATATGGGTAATGTTGGGTCAAGTGAGGGTATGGAAAGACACGAGACCAGAAGATACGGTGCAACTAATGAGAATAGTTACAGAAGTTTTGGTAATGGGGGTAATAGGGATAATCGAAGGTTTGTGGACATAGTAAATGGTGGGATCAATAGAACTGGGGTATATAATACTGGAAAGGCGAATGGAATGGGTGGTCAGGCGCTTAACAAGGAGGGGATCACCTCGACTAGGGATAAGTTTGGGTCGGAGAGATCCGTCGAGGTGGACGATATGGACACAAGCAATGCCCTATTAGCCAGGGGTGTTTTTGGTGAAGTGAAGGACATGTGCTTTCTTTCGAAGCTTCCGGTTCTTTGTGAAGAGCAAGGGCTCGTTGGGATCGAAGTAAAATTATTAGGAGGTCTTGAAGTCTTGGTGGTTATGGAAAACGAAAACATGGTGGCTAACGTGTTAAACGATAAAGATCATGGCTTGAGGAGGTGGTTGCACAAGCTGAGAAAGGGAGACAGTTTACATAGAACATCAGGAAGGATCACTTGGATCAACATAATTGGAATTCCTATCTCGTGTTGGGGTGAAGGCATTTTCAAAAAGATTGCGGCTTTGCATGGGACAATCTTAGGAATGCATAATTGTAGGTTAGAGGGGAATCAAAACATGGTTTACGGAAGGATCCAAACACACACCATCAATAAAGGTTTAATCAATGAAGCCCCTAACGTGAAAGTGAAAGGGAAGAATCACAAAGTTTGTGTTGTGGAGGAAGTAAGGGACATTATTAATATGGATATTCAGGAGGTGGTTAAAGGAAGGAGGGTCGATTGAAAAAATGAAAGACGTTATGGATGATAATGGTATGCAGGTAGATGACGAGGAAGGGCAGGAAATGGGGAATCAAATAGTGAGGGGGACGAGTCTAGTGAGGATGCAGAAGATTACCAAAATAAGGTGAGAAACGAAAAATATGGCGAGGCGGTTGCAGATTTCGATGATCGGAATGGTGGGGAAGATGAAGGATCAAGGTTCTCGGGAGAAACAAAGGTAGGAGATACTTTCGGCGCTGAGTATTTTAGTTCCAAGGCTGGGGAAGATAAAGGGATGCATGGGGAATGTAATGTGATGAGAAAGGAAAAAGGTTATAGTAAAAGTATTATCGAGGAGGAAAACAAGAATATAGTTTATATAGATGAGGAAAGTGACAAAATAAATGAACCAATTAATGATAATATAAATATGGTATGTGAGAATATTGGTGTGACACGTTTTGAGGTGGGAAGTGACAAAATAATTGATCCAATAAATGATGACATAAATGTGGAATGTAGGAATGGTATCTTACGTGAGATAAATGAAGTGGGTTATAAGTCAGCAGATGGTGGGCCTATAGTGGACTTAAAAATAAGTGAAACAAATGGGTTGGACAATAAAATGGATGGGGAAACAATGGGCCATAATACACCAGGCCTCAATGGTAGATTTAATGGTCAAGGGAATAAAGAGTCGAATAGAAAGTTTGGGTTAATGGAAAACATACAACAAAGTACACAAAAGTTGATCGCATCAGAATTGGAGAAAGAGGAACTGGTACAAGACAGTCCGATGAATAGAAGAGATAAACGAGTAATTTCTCCCTCTAGTTCTACGCCCAGCGGAGGGGTGAGATTGAGAAAAAAGAGAAAGGCTAGTGGCGAGGGGATGTTCGATGATAACGAGGATGAGATGACCTTTAGTCAAGGGAAAACGATCGGGGAAAAATGCGAGAGTAAAAAGAAAATCGGCAGGAGGAGTATCACCAAAGCCAAGGAGGTAGCGAGAAGAACCGGGGTGCAAGGGCTAGGAGAAAATAAAAAAAGGGGTCTCAAACACATATAAAGAGTACTTCGATGAAGTGCAAGAGAGAATATTGGGATTTTCCATTTTGGGAGTGGCAATGAGGTCAAAGTTCAGAGTGTTAGATGTAATGTGAACATGGAAAAAGTAAAAGAAATAGGGGAAATGATTGGGGTGTCATGGGTTCGCGCCGAGGAAGAAAAGAAAAAAGAAAATAGTCATGAGGGGAACAAAGTTGACGGGTCGACTGTTCAACAGTTGCATTAGTATTGAGGTATGGTGCTTTAATCGTTTCTCATTTGTTTTTTTTATGAAAATGATTTCGATAAATGTGAGGGGTATGGGGGAGTGTGGAAAAAAGGTTGGATTAGATCGATAATTAAGGAAGAATGTCCTGATGTTATCGGGCTTCAAGAAACGAAGTGTGGTATGGTTGATGATAGTTGGGTTGAGGACATATGGGGTGCGCAAGGTTATGGATATTCTCAATTGCCTGCTAACGGGAACTCACGGGGTATAGTTATGATTTGGGATTCGAGAGTCTTTATGTGTAAAGAGGCGGTTGGGGACGAGAGATTTATCGCGGTAAAAGGGACATGGAAGGGGAAGAATGATGAGGTTTTTTTGGTTTGTATTTATGGGCCACACGTGAGTAGACAAAAAAAGTCGTTATGGAATAGAATAGTAGGATTGATGAATAGATGGCAAGGGGCGTGGTGTATCTTTGGGGACTTAAATGTGGTTAGGAGAAATGTGGATAGACTTAATTCCCAGGTCAACATTAAGGAAATGACGGAGTTTAACGAGTTCATTAATAATATGAGGTTAGTCGAGATCCCAATGGGTGGCAGGAAATTCACTAGGGTAAGCGATGACGAATTGAAGTTTAGTAAATTAGATCGATTTTTGTTGAATGAGAAATTTAATGACTTATGGGGTACTCTATCGGTCGTTGCCTTGGATAGGAAGCTATCAGATCATTGTCAGATCGTGATAAAGGATGTCGAGTTGGACTTTGGTCCAAAGCCATTTAGGGTCTTCAATATTTGGATGGATGAACCGGATTTCTTTCTAGTGATGGAGGATGCATGGCGGAAAGAGGTAAGGAGCTCACGGCCGGATTGTATTTTTCGTGATAGACTAAAAAATGTCAAGGCAAGTCTTAGAGTATGGAGTAAGGATAGGTTTGGGGGGCATAAAGGGAAAGTAGAAAAGTTAAGAGATGAAGCAATGAGATGGGAGTTAGAGGCGGAAAAGAGAGCATTAACTGATGGTGAAAGGACGACATGGATGGAAGCTAGGAAGGAATGGGAGGATAAGGAAAAGG